>CM034004.1:12056949-12510213 GCA_019603395.1 Cyrtorhinus lividipennis
ACACAAAAATCAAGCAGGGGCTCCGAGTGAAAATAACGCACCACAGATAAGACTTCGGCGACGCAAGCCCGATGTCCAGTTTGTATTGTCATTGACACGCTAACAAAGGTCCATGTTCGATGAGAGCTTATCACGATATTACAACGACGAATGAGCGATTTGCGGTTCAGTGACTGATGTCCCTCCGACCGGAAAACCCGTACGATTCGACTGGATTCGTCAAAAACTCGCAAAAACAAGATGCGCAAAAAAAAAAAAAAATCTTGATATCGTTGAGAGAATTAATCCTTTCTCAATATTGAAGGACTCTCTATTTGCTTCGATTGAACTAAATGAAGTAAACAAACGGTAGAACAAAAACGAACAGCTTACTCTACACTTTTCTCTCATAAAAGCAAATTACTGGACATAAGTTCTTCCTACCCTGAACTCATTCCTGTCGATGTGTTTGCAGGGGAGTCGCAATTAGGATTTGGTTGCCCTGCTGTAAGAGGAGTTCAACTTCAGCTTGTTCTGCAAAATTTGACTCATGTTTCGTTCGTATATAGGACCAGTTAGAGAAAGTCTTCTAACTTTTAATTGACGTCCTATGATAACAGTTCCCAAGTCGAGAGGAATTTCGGCATTTATCGTCGTAGAATGTGAAACGACGTCTCGGGCTTTAATTGAGGAAACTTCCGGTAAAATCTCGGTATGAAGTTTAAAGAGAATAATTATTTTTTGATAGCACACTACGATACTTCACATCCTAACTTTCCACAAGGCGTATAGTTTTATCAAAACTCGCTCCGACTTTTATCTGAAGGATAACATCAACAACCTCGCGCATGAAAACTATTTATGGTGTTCCAAATAATTGTTTGTCCGGTGATATGTAATTAGTTATTCCTTCTCCAACACTATATTTAATTTAAGAACCTATGAACGCACCTTGCAGTGAACGAATAAGAAACAATATACGAAACAATTGATAACTATTTACCAACAAATTTATAAATTAACTAAAAGTACAAATATGAATGAATAAAAATGAGAGAAATCGAAGAAAAAATCATCAATGATGTATTAACATTTTTATCCTTATTCATACACGAATTTTCATACATGAATTGTATTCGTATAATCTATGAATATGAAAATAGCCATCTCTGATGGTTACAGACTCATGTCTGTCAGGGTACACATTAGTTCCACGTATTTTCTGACTTTTGTCATTTTGGTGTCGTCAAGGTCAACCTTTGTGAAGATAGAGAACGGTCTTTATTCCTTCTGCAGCTTGTTAGCACACAATGAACCTCCTAAAGCAATTTGTCATCCAAAAAATGTACAAGTATCGATCATAATTTCCGATTGAAGCTCTCAAAAAAGAAGATGCGGAGTTTATTGCTTTGGATCTCGGGAATCATACTGTCCTCAGATGATACGACCACAAAAAGCAAGTTGGAGTAGTCACTTATGAATATTTGTAGCTCCATTTGAAAGATCAAGGACGCTTGGACCCGCGCTCAGGATGGTCACCCCTACTGTCCTCAACTGTGAGTCTGTGAGACAGCGAGTTTTGTGGGGACAGTTTGGTCACTAGAAGGAAAGCGAGAATGAGGAAGCTAACTCTCCAACTCATATGACTTTCAAAAAGGAACTAACTGTAAAGTGACTTCTACCCAGTTCCCATGAAATAACTAGCGATGAAATTAATTTCCTCTCAATTAATTAGTTACAATTGAACCAGCAATGTCACAGGATTCTACTTCTAAATTCTGAGCACTCATAGATCTTCAGTGAGTTTAATGCGGAATTAAGGTCTTCAGTGATTTGCTCAAATCATGCTGAAAGTATAATTGGTATCATCGTTCCTAAATGTGATTTAATGTTTCATCAAAATGAAATATTTCTTGGCTATGGCAGATCACCTACCAAGTAATAAATTATTTATAATTTTGATTTATGGATGTACTTTCGTGTAGGTTTGAATATATAAATTTTTTTTCTCTTTGGTCTCTTGTAAATAATTTCTAGATGAGTTGAATCAATTATCGGATACTCAAAGTATAGCAAAATTATCATCGTTGATGCTATATTTTTGTAATTTGAGATTTTTTCTCTCTCTTTTTTTTTAGTTCTTTCTCTTTTAAAACGGGCTATCCCTGAATCTTGAAATGTTCATTTTTGATAAGTCCTAATAACAATTTCTAATTTTCCCTTTTTTAAAAATCCTTCTTTATTTCCTAGATTAAAGAGAACTTTTTGCAGTTGTATTTAAATTTAAAATTAGTAAGTACAGTATCGAACTCCTTATGTTAGGTCCTTGCGCTCTCCCTCTCTCCGCGCTCACTCTCGTACCCACTTCGTATTACGAATACATCATGATTACTCACCACTGTCTAACTCATTCTCTACTTATATTGATTGAATAAACCAGATGTAATAACTCAAACGCTCATATCAATCAGTACTTTCAGATTGGTAGATAAGCGCCAAAATTCTGCATCTTACCCAGATAGAACTCCTTACTACATACTTTTATAAAGCGGTTAGAGACGATCGACCGGCCGTGAAATGGTTGTGCAGACAAGCGAGATGTCTCTAGGATGACATTATGAAGAATGATCGTAGTTGGATTCTACTCGAAGTCAATCATTTCTGACAAAGAAGAGGCTTTAGGTCGTAGAAAAGGAGATGTGAGCTGCATCGGACATCGATTTCCTCATTGTTTGGCTGCATTTTCATTCAAACGCAGTTCAAGTGAGAATTTCCGCTCTGTAGTACCACAGCGTATAAATGAACGGACTCAGCCACACAAAGAACACCACTTTGTAGCGACGTACAATCGGAATAGTCGCTTGATAGGGAATCAAACGGATGGGGTTGGAATACGAATGAGGAAGTGAGCTTAGACTTTGATGTGCAGTCAATATACGGTCAGTGACGAATGGGAACGTAAAACCTCTTCTCATTACATATCTTACGTGATCTTGCGTTATATAACGCCTCGTGGATACGACAAATAATGATCGCAGAGGAGTTTTGATATAGTAGGGATGTTACTTGAGGGATGGAGTCAGAAGAAGGGAGAAAATACAATTTCTCTAGGAAAATATATATGTAAGCTTATCCCGGAGAAAGTGATGAGGCTAGTGTTGATGGAAGGAGATACCATGATGCAGGTACCTAAATACCATGATGGAGGTACTAGATACCATGATGGAGGTACCTAGATACCATGATGGAGGTACCTAGATACCATGATGGAGGTACCTAGATACCTTGAGTGCGGTGTAAACAATTCTGAATCAAGACGATGTGGATTCAATCAAGGGATATGCAGTTTTTTGTTTGCTAGTTCCCGAAAAACAGCCTTTTTTCCTAATTGAAGGATAAATTGAATTTTCTTTGTGATTTCCTTTCTCCATTACCTTATGGTTTTCCGGAAAGGATCTTCAAGGCGTCCAATCTATGTCTATTGTGGTACAGACCAAACGGATACCGATTATAAAGCGAAACACCACCGTTCGCAATCAATTCCGGCTAACAATAGTGCAATCAAGGAAGGAATACATACAAGGGAGTCTCGAACGGCTTCTCGGCATTTAATGTTCGGCTTGGATCGTCTAACTCATTAGTAAATTGCTCTAATTGCAATCCTATTCAAGGGAAAAAGCTGTCGGAGGAGCTGCCGATAAGTTCATTATTGTTTTGAATAGCCTAGTCAATTATTAGTAATTCGGAAGTGAGCATCCTTAATTATTTTCTTACGATAACCACTGCATAGAACAAACTTGTCGCCGAAAAACAAGCCATCTTTCTCTAGATGTGGGGAAAAATTGAACAAAAATGCAATAGAATGACTGCATTCCTGTTGAGCTTACAGCTTACACACAGTATCGATTGCTACTTGCACGTCTCCACTGAAGGGACTCAATCTGGTAAATTATTTTCAACTAAGTATTGAACACTATCGATTTATGACAAGATGACGCCGCTTTGCTGGGAAGCATTTCTTGTTAAGAATAAAGATCACTCAAACCGACTACGGCCCTGTCTCGTCCATCCACCAACTTCGTTCTCGTTCTGGCCAGTCCATTTTGATAATGGTTTAGCACTCCAAACAATTCGCCTCATAAACCGCACAATGTCGGGCGTCCAATTTATTTTCCGACGCTCAAGTTTTTCCGCTAACAAGGCTCAACCAGAAAATTAATCACAGTTAGCAAGAAGCTGGAAGAAGGACTTCTAACTCCGTTCAAGTAGTTCGGAGGATTAGTCGGGCGAGGTCTGCTCCGACCCGAGATAGAGCCATTTAGAAGGGACGAAACAATGGCCAAGTTCCTCCTCTGTTCTCACAAACGAGTTCAGAAGCAGGAGGACCTGAAAGCTCATTTGCATGCTTGCGTTTTGAGATCTTACTCGACGACCCCAAGGTAACAAGGTTTGTTTTCCCATGGCATGGTAGAATAATGTTTGTAATTCAGTTCGTCAGGTATTTATGGCTCGAGGGTTCGTAAAGATGAATATTTTCACTCTGCGCGAGAGTTTCAAACTCAATGGATACGACAGTTCCATCATGATGTAAATCTAGACGTTATGCACTCTTAACCGCAAACGTAAACGTAATTTAATACGTTTTGAGGTGGTTATGAACGCATGAGTTCTTTTAAAAAAAGCTTAATCGGCTCGTCACCGCCGACGGCATGCCAACCCCACCAGAATATCAAATTACTCAGTTTTTAATTGTGGTCAGAGGCGCTACTGTGCGGTTATTATTGGTAATCGAGGAGGAGCAGGGGTCTTAAATTTATCCAAAAATACGTTGACGCTTTGCTGAATTTTCTCATTTATAATAAAACACCCATTTAGGTCTGGTATTGTTTACTTATTTATAAATATTCCTGGACACGGGAATATCTGCCACATTCCAATTCCAATTTTAACCATCTCAGACATTCTCACAGTACAAAGCATTCTTTATCGGCTCCCTCTTTCCTTTTAATATTGGTTCCATTGAAAAAATTCGAGCACGCTTTATCTTGTCATTAAAAAAAATAAGAGATATTTTCTTCTTCCGTTGTCCTTGATTTTCGTTTCGATGAACACGGAAAAACAATTCTCCTCCTAACTGAGGGCCTATAGAGTCTAGTTGGATGGGAAATCGTCAATTCCCTTTGCAACAAAACGGTAAACAGACTTTTCTTGTGCGAAGTTCAATTTCAGCGGTCAATAAGAGGAAATAAAACACCTTGCGGAAATTGTGGACTCGTCGTAACTGTAGGTAGTTCTAGGTTTTCTTTTAAGGGTTGAAGGAATGGTACGAAACTTGACATTATCAATGCACTGTCGGACGCAGAAAGCATTACAAGGGCTTCGCGGAATAGGAATGGCTTACAAGGGAATGGGATTGGAACGAAAAAGAAGTGATCTCTAGCGTTATCGACGGCGTATACTTTATCATTTTTTTCAGAATACGATAGTTTATCTCTTGAATATCAGAAATGTCATTGAGTGTACTAAAAGGTATCTTCTAATTCCTCCCCTTCCCATATTAGTGTGTCTGTCTCTATTGTTTCATCAGAATGGTATTTTCGGAATCGTACTTGGTATTTTACCCCCGTGGAAAAAATGAATAAAAATAAATCTTTCACTCAAGCAAAAATGTACCTAGTAGTCGAGAAAGGAATTTTCTCTAAATCCCTCATGTTAAAAAAAGACAGGTTATTTTGGAAATCTGACAAATCCGCAAACCCTCGTACTGGAAAGGGGTTTGTTTCAACGACAATACTTCATCTTCGAAAACATAACACTCCATTCTGTGTCTAGAATTTATTACCAGATCCGCGCTATTATCAATATCAATGACAATGGTGGGATGATGGAGCGTCAGGCTCGTTCCTTTCGAATGATGCTATCAATCAAGTTATTCCGTGGTTGAGATGACATCTCCAAAACGGCACAAGCACCGGGAGAATCCAGATTGAAACCGGCACATTCTCGTGCAGCGTTGCTCGGTAACGTCGGGCTAGAAAATTCAGGGAAGTTGCAGGCAAATTCCAAGTAAA
The DNA here is from genome assembly GCA_019603395.1 of Cyrtorhinus lividipennis. NCBI lineage: Eukaryota > Metazoa > Arthropoda > Insecta > Hemiptera > Miridae > Cyrtorhinus > Cyrtorhinus lividipennis. Next base: position 12,063,000 of record CM034004.1, read on the forward strand.
TTGACAGTTCATACTCTACAGTCTATAGCTCTTCTCAGAAGTTGGGTGTTTTGAATATGTTCGTGCTTGTCCCATTTAGAACTAATATCACCCTACCTCAGCCTCCTAGGCTGATGTCGTGTTACCAACATTCTAGCTCATTCAGACATCACTTAGGACGTCATTTAACATTATGCAAGCTGTCAAGTGTTTCTAATCTGATCAGCTGAAAAATCAAGCGGAAAAACTCAAGTAATTTGGCTCGTTGAAAAAAGCCGAATGACTGGAGTAAAGCCAAGAACAGTTTTAGCCACCACAAGTGCAGGTGAATGCACGTGGTATTTGTGCTTACAAATCATACAAACATGTACTTCAGAAGATGATAAAGTTAACTGAGAGCAGATGTTTCACCACATAGTCGACAGATGTGATGGCCTCTGAGCCATATGCAAATTCCTGGATCTAATTGTCTTTAAGTGGACGTGCCGTCAAGACAGCGTGGCTGTAAGTGTAGACGGAATTTTCCCTAATGGGGAGAGGTATATTTGAGAATGAAGGTAGATTTGTCGAGGGAAGGTATATGATTGATAAGGGTAGCCCTCCTGTAAAGGATTTGTTTGGAGATGGTAGACTGTTGAAGATAAAAGTTTCTGTGATGATGCCTGCATTGGTGATGGATGTACAGCTGAGGAAAGTAGTACCTAACTTGTATCATGAGGTTTAGTCCCAAACAGTGAGATGAAACTCAGTCTGAGAATGATTGGTTGTGTCCGGCTTTAGTGTTAGACGCTCCAGATATATTGAACAAAAATTGGCTGATCAATGACCATAAACCTAGTGAACAAGGAACTTCCTTAGAGTAGGGCCGGTGTTACAGTTTTAAACCAAGTCGGTAATAGGGCCCCGGTCCTACTCCTGTCGTGTTGTCACCCCAGTTTGATACTACCTTCCATACTGACACATCGGTTAATATCCAAAATACATTCAACGATAACTTCTTTGTCTAGCTCCGATTCCTCCCGCTGTCCTAGCTACCTACCACATCGACAGCTAGCTCTTGAGATAAAAAGGCTTCGTTTAAACTTTTGCTGACCATAACTTTTGTCGGAATATTTAAAAAAAAATATGTCCCACCCGACGACCGCAATATGATTACTGTAAATTACGAACATTTGTAGCTGACGTGGCAGAAAAAACCTACTGAATCACAAATGGCTGCATGTATCCATTATTTTTTAATTCTTTCAGCAACCACAAACTCAGAAAAATTTAGATACATAGTCATTTAATGAAATAGAAATGACTAGAAAATTCATCCAGCAAACCCTAGTAAGACTTGGAATACTAAAATTGGGGCGTCCTGCGTATGAGTCAAAAGATACTCGCACGAAGTATCGGCACTGGAAGAAATTAATCCCACTCATTCCACACGCTGAGCTAAGAGATAAAAATGTTAATTTCATCGCGGGTGCGAGAAAAAAGGCACGTACAGTGAAATTCATGCATATTCAAAGAGCGTATGAAAGAAACTTCCATTGGCAGACGGTGAAACATTTAAATTCTATCAAGAGGGCCAAAAAAAAGAAGAAGAAGAAGAAATTCGAGGGTACAGTTGAGTGTTGAGTTGATTAAAGGGTGTTCGTTAACTCTGGAAGGTTTTTTAGAGTAGTTTTACGTTCTACGTTTTACGCTGTCTACTCGCTCGACGAATTTTGACCGTTCAATAGCCGCTGTTCTAAGCTGGGTCACCGCAAACAAGGGACGTGTTGGAGGTCAAAACAGATTCCATTTCTACAGGATTAGCGCACAGCATTTGAAATAGCAGGGTCGTATGCATCAACTGCGGACGCTACTTTTTGGTTTACATGACAGTTAGGTGCTGAAGAACGTTGGCGCCTCTTGAGTGTAGTAATATCTGATCAGAAATGAGTTCCAATTAATTTGTCCTACATTCCTCAATCATTTCCTACCCCGAAGAACTTGCACGTTTGGCACAATTTTTACGTAAAAACCCAGGTTGGTCACAACGAAGCACGTTTGATTCTCAAGACTATCAGACTATCTCTGTCATCGAAGGGGAGGGGGAGGGGGTATACAAAAAAGGAACAGAAAAGAAGTAAACGGAAATTGAGATGAAAATAGATCAAACTCAACATGAAGCTATATTATAGCACATTACATTTCCTTTTGGTTTACTTCGGGCCGCTATCTGATGTTGTTACTACAGAGTGTTGACGGAGAGATTGAGCGACATCTATTGGACGTTTTGAGACATCTACTCGACGAAATGGGCGAGAATCAACGTTACTCTGAGATGAGTCATAGGTGTTGATTATATACTCGTACTTGAGGGTTTGTTACTCAGACTGTGATTCGCGAACGCGTTGACTGTAACGATTCAATAATGTCCGTAAAATTGTTCTGGGGCCACTTTCAATGGTAAACGTAAGGGGTTTGTTGTTTCAAGGGCCTCTCATTTCGAAAACACACAGTGAAAGTTGTTTGGAAAAACCTCGTCTACAAATGAGATTGGGGTTGGATGTTTTCGTTGGCACCATCCCTTGCGGTATTTACCCATCAGAGACGCCCTGGTTCATATTGTCTCGTTTTCCGCTATTTCCGGCTCTATTTGCCCGCTGACAGTTTTCGGCCAATGAGATGAGTCGGCTCTCGGGGAATTTTCACAACTGAATGAGGTACTCGACGGAAGACACCTGTCAACAACGAGGGAAGATGGAAGGGGGATGGACCCATGAATCCTTTTTAACGAAAGACTTAACTGCCAAAGATTCATGGCATTCATGAACCAGGGAAATTTTCTCATCAGCAGCACGGCATCTACGGCAATGCTGAAGTTTGCTGTAAACCCACTTTCACCGGTCCCCTGAAGAAAGATTGCCAGGGAAGTCACTTTATTGGCTCCTGTTGGCCCCATGCTCAGGACTGAGAAACCCATGTCAGGACAAAGATGCAACTATTCACATACTTTCAAGGGAAAGCTCATGCAACGTGGATACGCCATAAGAGAGGGTAGCAACCAACAATCCACGAATAAAGAGTAAGCTGCTGCCAATGTTCAAATTATCTAAAATTCACATTCAATGTTCAAAACATTTCCCTGCTTGCATACTGACTATTCATTGACGAACCTGCCCTCTTAATTTCATGAGCAGGAGGTATTCAAAAACTACCTTGGAACAAAGGAAAAACAAAGTTTATACTGGCAAACTGACCACGAGTACATCACACTCGATGTATCGTAATGTTGGAATCATACATAATATTTCATTTTCTATGCTGAGCTCATAATTGGTTGAAATTGGTCCAAAACGGAAGAATTTAATATGATTGACATAACTATGAGTAAATCTCATTCTTGGACGTTTAGGTACTTGAGATAGTAACAATATTGATTTTGAGCAAATATATGGTGTACTGGGGATTTGTTCTCGAGCAGTAACCGAAAATTCTGTAACAATATTGGAAACGTTTCAATCTGCCCTATGATCGTACTGAACACATTTCTTTTCTCGCCTATTTTTGTCCGTCCGGTTTGGTGGTAATCGCGAGTGGGGATAGAGCCCCCTAGCTAGGGTAAGTCTTTCCAACAGGGCCCGCTATTCCACCCGTCAGATTCAGACTCGCCTTTGCCGAAAATCACCGAGGATTGATTGATCCCGACAATCCGTTCGTTCATTTTGTGTGAACAAAAGGAGAGAACCCGAATGCTTCGAAACGAGCGGTGTGTATTGCGTTTTTTGACTCAATCACCACCCATTTCGAACAATCAGAGAGAAAACACGGAGAAAGGAATATCTACAGTCAATGACCAGTCGGATGGCCGATTCAATTGAGTAGATAGACACCTTTGACGTGATAAGTTTCAACCTGACGAGATTTCCTACTTTCCAGCTTCCTGATTTTCTTTGCACCCACGTCTCAATCTATTTACATGGATACATACGGAATCGCTCAGGCCAGGAAGAATTTTCCGCTCAATTGAGTCACCAAATATTTAGCAGCATAATGCTCTGAAGTCTACTCAAGTAGATAGATTTTTCACCTTTTTTGCGAGGTTACCCGTAATAAACAGGCAAATCCCTTCAAATGTAAATTATGAGGAGGGGAAGACAAGGGATTATGAAGGGTACCGGGGACTCCATCCCCGCGCCCACGAATGCACCTAACTCAAATAAAATATAACACAATTGACTTCCTTTTGCCCTCAATGATGTCCGTAATTCCACTCCTTTCAGCACCAACGATTTTTCATGGAGTTAGAATCGTCACGATGTAATACCTTTTTCATTTCAAGTAATAAAAAGCACATGTCTGTGGCAGCAGAGAGTGACAGAAATACTGAGGTTGGTAGATTTTAAAAATACGAGCATGATACAAAATTGATAAGAAGCCATGCCACGGCATTGACGCCCCCGTACAAATCATAGCCGAAACATTAAAAAAATACAAGATTATCCATTGGATTTGTAGTCTAACGAACGGGATGTCGGATTAGATCAATTCTTTCTGTGAAAGGTAAGGCATGACACATCTTTTTAAATCCTCGTATTTCCCTCAGAGCATTCCTTTATCCCCTTTTCCTTTGAGCGTTTGATTTCTGAACTCTTGAAAATCTCCATTCTACGGCTTCCACATCAACCCAAAAAAATTTTCTCGAATTCATCCTACCTTTCATCCAGTATCTGTAGAATCGTTCAATCTCTTCTTTCGCTACGACTCGGTCCTCACCACCACGATTCAGAACACTTTCACAACGATTTGAGAGTTTCTTTCATATTGCTTAACCTTTCGCATTATTGAGGTCGTCTTTTTGTCATGTTTTTTACCTCCCTCCATGGTAAATCCTTTGAGGCTGACGCCCACTTGAGGGCAAAAGTTTCCTTCAGAAGTTGGTAGTAATCCCATGGAGTTTGGCTTTGAGTTATCAAAAACGTGTTGTTATTAACTTGAAAAAAATTGAATTTGAATAGGTAAAACAATCTTGGACGGTTGTCAACAAATTTTGGCTGATTTGGACTTGAAAAGTACAGCTTCTTAAAGCGATTAGATAATATGGAAACAAGGAACACGATAGAACAACATTTCAGATGCCTTAACGTGGTTTCTCTATGCGGTGAAGGTAAAAATTTTCATTTTAAGCAGCCGCTTATATTCCGAGGGGTTTTAGCTGCGGACATTTTATCCCCCTTGTTTGCCCATTTTCATTCATCCATTCAAGTTCCCACCGGTTAATTGACTCAGATAAATGACAGCAATAATAGTTGAACTGATCTCTATCAAGACCATACGGTGCCCGTATTTTTCCCCTCGAATATACCGAAATGGCAGTTGTTTCTGAATCTTTTTCCGAAATTTGAAGAAAGGGAAGTTAGTAGGAAACGCCGGATTAAAAAAATTGTGTGAAGAGCAAGGAGGATGAAGAGGAACGTCAATGATTGACGTGAGAATCCTTTCAAACTGGGCCATTGATAAGCGTCATTGCTGTCACACAGAACGGAAGTAGGCTTATAGCAATGGACGAAAATCAACATTAAACATAGTGGTCTCCATTTGTCTGTATTGTAAAATTCTGGATCACAGATGCGGATTTTCCATTAGCTAAGTTTGTATCAACTTGAGTCTTGAACACCAGAAACCCCTTAGAAATAGTGAGTTTTCACAAACTTGAATAAATCAGAAAGAGACATTTGACGGCAAATCCATTTTCTTCCTAATTTCCAAAGGAAATATTGTTAGCTGAAGTCCGCGAAAAGTTGGCTCAGCACTGGCATGGCTACTCCTTCAATATGATTAGTCCGAGTTTTGAAGAACTTGAATTGACGGGGCAAGGAGGTCTGTTGCTTTTTAGCCCCCAGTCAAAAGATTAAACTGCATTTCGGCAAAATGAAAAGTAGTTACTTTTCAGGTCATTTCTTATTGAGTCAGATGATTAATGAGGTAACAAGTATAAGTTTTGAGCTTAAATAGCTTGATCAATAGATAGCCAGAGGGGTAGATACGTACAAAAGTTGAAACCATTGGATGTCCTCTTCTTGCATCCTCTACGCAGTTTATATGGTGGCAGAGTCTCCAAGTTCTCTTTCTCTAGTTGATCCTCAAAACTTTTCAGCCGAATCGGGGGGAGGGGGGTTGTCAAACTGTCATTTCGAAAAAAGGGTATTCGAGATTTTCGGCAATCTAGGCATGTTGGATATTATTTTCCACTAAATTTTGGACACTGAATCCAATGAGACGGGATCCCGGAACTATTGATGCCCGCCGGAAGAGGTAATGGGTCAAAATGGGTACCTATCTACCTATTTTGAACGTGGTTTTTGGGATTTCTGGTACCTAGGTGTGTGGAGTATCATTTTCTACTAAATTTTGGACTCTGAATCAATTTGAATGAGTCTGCATGCTCTCGGTCCGAGGAATAACCAACCCCTGTGAAATAATTTTCAGCGTTTTCAAAATGATTTTAATCAGTATCGGTCTGACCTGCATGTTTTCTTTCAATTGTATACCCAGAATTTAATGAGATGCATGCTCAGAAGCTTTTTACTTCCACATATGCGGAAAAGAAATAAGTGTTAAGGACGTTAAATAATAAAATAGGACGTTAGTCTAACATCGGTGGTGAACTGAGATTGTAGAAACGCTCAAGTTCTGTTTCAAGCAAGTGTTTTGGAGAAGTTAATAATGGTTTCTTGACTAACTTCAAGACACACTTGCGTTCTTGTTTGCACAAAACAACCAAATGACAAGCGCCAGTCTGAGCGCTCTGTGATCTTCAATAATTTAGTTCAACGTGAATGCCGACTTCTTAAGAATATATTCGCTTTATTAGAGGCTACATGGAGCTGCTAATATGAGAGGAGTAGAAGGGAGGGGGTACTTTTGGTCTCGAACATGCGTGGAGACCTACTGGTTCAATGGGATTGATTACATGCTAATTTACAACACACCACAAGGTGGAGTGGAAAAGAGCATAACAAAATGCCCGATAAATGACGCGATATAACACGTGAATAGTTTTCTTCAGACTGAGAACATTGAGAATGCCTTATTGTGGGGAAATCAATTTGCGTAACGTAGGCCCTACCCTTGAAAAAGGAATGTTAAAAAGCACTTTCCAATATCCAACCAACATTTTTACCTGGGACATCTTCTGAAAATATACAAAAATTAAGTTGTTTGGCTCGTTTGGAAATTTCACATAGAGGTAATTTTTTCATGGGTAGGCAATTTCAACTTACAGATTAACACTACAACTGAAATAGCCGGAATTCGACATCAAACCATGATGAATCTTGAATTCAACTCCGGCATCAAAATAGCTTCATTTAAACTGGTAATAAATATGTGCTATGAAATTGAATGAGAAGTAAGCTGACCTTCTAGAGAGAGAAGTCCATACAAGAAGAATCAACTTATGATTTTTCCAGCCCCCGCAATGAGAATTTCCTCAGACTTACCTGGAACAAACAAAAAATAACAATTTATAAACCAATTTTGTGCACTTTGGAAAACTAAATTGGGTCGAAACAACAAAATAAGGATGGAAATAGGTAGGAGGAATGATGAAGTATCTTTATCGTGATAATGAAGTACCAGTAGTTCTAATTAATGAAAAAAGCGTTCGTTCACTGTAGTTCAAATTTCTATGAAAAAAGCCAGGTTAGTCTTGAAACTCGTATATGACACAGTAATCAAAAAGGGAGGCGAAGAAGGAACGTGAAAAGGGTGCATGACCCTCGTGAAATCGCCACTTGTTAGCAGCCGGAGGGATCTAACCTGCTGAGCGCGAGCTCCTAGGGGATACCTCAAGTTCTTTTCAGCCATCCCAGAACCACGGCTCTAAAAACCCACGCCCCTATCAACTCCGTGATTTCTCCCCTCAGGGGGATTCAACGAAAACTTGGGAAAACCACTTTGTCAATGTCAGAACTTTTCACGACTGTATGAAACACTCGACAATAAAATGTGAAGAAACAAATTAAGTGTGGCATAATATATTCGTTCGACTAAATTCCTACGAAAAATGTAATCTCATTCGAGATTGAGAGAGAGGACTAACTACTCACCCTCTTAGCCCGTGGGCTTTATTAATAAAGTTCTACGAGAACTCGACAACTCAGGTAGCTGAGTTTTTCAGAAATTCCTGGTTTCAAATTATCGTCCTCATCATTAGAGTATAAAATAGTTAGCTTGTTGTGAGACTCTCATAATTCTAAAATCATAGTACTGTCATATTTATTTCATTATTTTTTACAATAATAATTGTGGAATAAAAGTTGTGGAACGAATGGACGGACATGCAAAATGTCGTAGAGCGATCAGGAATACTCGTGAACCAAACCGTCAACCGATCAACACGAATAAGAACTGGTTTAAATAACATACAATTGGAATTTCAATCGATGATTATCAAGTTTAAAGCAATGCGTAAATGCGTAAAAAGTAAATGCGATTATTAAGCAAAAACGCATTCACGCTTGTATTATTTTGATTCAAGTTTCAGCAGAGTACCATGGCTGCAACCTTTTTGATGGCCCAGGATTACGCGGAGCTTACCTTTGAAGGGCCGTTTATCTGGAATGTGGCTCGAGTGGGGGTTGAAGCAGGACTACCCTGTTTCCAGCGTCCAACCCATTTATCCGCGAGGAAGAAACCCCCCCGAGTGCTTTTCTCCCACGCGTCATGCGCCTCTCGTCCTTCCGTGAGCTCAACTAGGAATCAGCAGACCGCTGAGCAAACAGAATGTTATTTATTGTGTCGGTACACGAGATCTAGAGGTGAAATGTATATTTTTATTTTTTAGGCTCCCAGGTCCTATTGCATCGCATAAGAATTGACAGGTGTCTTCTTATATGCCCAAAATATTTTTAATGAACCAGAACATTTAAATTTTTGGAAACCACTTCCAGATTTAATGATTAGAGTTTGAAAAACTATGCCTCCATTTTTGCCCTATAAAATGGCACTTGATTCGGTTCGCACCACGTCTTGTAATATTACTTGCACATTTATTATTAGTTTTCTCAATCAATTGGAGGAATATGCAAACTCGAATGAGTTCGTATTGGTAAAAACCGAAAACCCGCTATTTTTTTCATATTGCATTTTAATGAAAAACAAAGTATATAAAGTACATACAAATAATGTGTTATGATACTCCCACCTATAAGCTACGCTTGTGCTGGGGATTTGTTCGTAAATTTGCATTTTTCCAGCTCTGCATTTAAAACCAAGCATTTTAGCGACATGAAAATTACTTCTTTCCATTAAGCAGTAACAGAGGTAGGTACTCAAAGATAGAAAAATGTTTCCAAAATATAATAGGTGGAAAAGACTTGTAAGATATTTCCAAAAAAGGCTTTGCGAAAAATTGGATCGGCTAGCTCATTTCACAGAAAATGGGTTTATTTCCAAGCAAGAGCTTGTTTTTTTTTTCTTTGTTTTTTTTTTTCTTTTGTTAATTGTTGAGCTAAAGAACGGTAAAACGGCCAAACAAACGCGGGTTTTCAGCTCTCCTGGAGTTAGTCTAATGTTAATTTATTTGTATTTTGGCTATAATCACAAAAGTGGCGGAAAGTTAGGAATTTCCTAATGCTTTAACCCTTTTTTAATCAGACGACTGGACCATCTAAAACATTTTTCCTTTTATCCTCCATTTACGCCCTTCCATCTGCGCCGCAACGACAGGACAGCCCACACAGGTCAACCGATTTTTATTTGGGATGACAAATTCACAAATAAACTCCACCGGCGTATCCAGTTCTACTTAGGTGGAAGACGGGTGATCGTAAATATCATCGAAGAGAAGCGTTTCCGAGAAACCTCATCGGGACTGATCTACGTCCGGTCAAACCGGTTGCTGCAATAGTGAAGATGTTTCGTACAATTTTATGCACCGTTTAGAGTGGGTAACTCCAGCTTAGGTCGTAAAATCCGTATCGAATGTTCGCCGACGGACAGAAGGTTGGACATCAGGCGTCTTCTGTTGTTGGTTAGCCTTCTAAAGTCTTCATCCTCATCGCCGTGATCTTTTTCACTAGGCATGGATGGTTAGAGGGTGAGACCATTTTCTCGCCTTCCACCGGCTCTCCACGTTCTTTTCTCTATCAGTCCGGTTATGAGGCCTGGAAATAATTGCAGCGGATCACATTATTATATAAATGGACGAATCAACGTTCCCATATTAATTAAGTCATATTTCACGACGTTAATTGACAGGTGACCCTTAGTGCACTTTGAGCCTGCTATTGACAAATTCGCCCGTTGGAAGAGCTAAACTTGGCTTGACCTCATGAATTCGACTCAGTATTTATAGATGACTCGAAACAAAACGCCATTGCGATACCTACAAGATCCGACAGTTTTCTCGCAGCAAACAAGAGGAGTAATCCAGTTCAGATCAATCATTCAGGTAGAAACCCTGAAACCCCGATGTACTACCCGTGGAACGTAACTGGGAACGCAGCACTCAACGGTAGTAACAAAATGCTAACAAGCGTTTTGCCTTAGCATTTTTGATTATTATGGCTCCTCCCGTCCGAGACGTTTGAATGATGAATGCATGCGCCACAAGTCATTCCCACTTTGTCTAAACGGTGATGTTTGTCATTCTTGCGTCTCCTCGGTTCGTGTAACGATGAAGACCATTTTAGAAAATCAATAAGTACACATCATCAACGTCACCGACTATTTCGAGGCCTTCATTTATTATCAAACGACATGGCTACGACATTCCACGTAAATCATCCTCTGCGCATGAACAGCATTTGAGCGGTGGAACGGCAAGGAACTTGAGAACTGAAATTGTTTTCAAGTAGTCGAAACAAGAGGCAATGAAATATAATAATAAAATGTTATGATACTAATTTCGATGTTCGAGTTGCTTCGGTGGCCAAGCATTCAAGTCTTTCAGTAGGCGTATACCTACTTCAAGTAATAACTAAACTTTACCTACTAGTATTTAGTATCAATTATGTTATAACAGGAGTTAATTCTTAATAATGTTTATTCCTCGCGCGAGTAATTTACGCCTTTAAATACAGCACAGGCTAAATAGTATACACCCTATCTTCCAAAGAGAATACCATATTCTCTCGTAAGCTGATTCATAATGACAGCAAAGGAAAGGCGCTTTTGTTTCAATTACCTCTCTTGAAACATGAAATGTGGCGAATACGAGTCACAGAAGTCAGTGAAAGCGAGGTGAAAAAGCTTGGCGTGAGGCTTGGAGTGAATTATGACGAATGAGTTGGTTAAAAGGTGTGTACGTATTCATTTAGTCGAACATAACATTTCAAAAAAAACTAATGACTGTTAGATCCGGAGACAAATCCCTTAGGGTCAAATTCACAAAAACTTGAATTTGTTTCTTGAAATCATTATCGTTCAAGAGTTAAGCCTACGGATAATTTTCGGCAAAACCCTGTAATTTCGTAACATACAAATTGTCGATAACAGCTGTTGGGAGCTAATTCTCTTGGATTAGAATAAAAGTATCATGGTGAAATTTGAGATAGCTCGTATGTTTTGAGGGACTCGGGGAGAGGACCACTAGTGCCCAAGTATGAAAGCTCTAAACGGCAAGTTCTAATATATTGGCGCTAATCTAGTTGAGCTACAACTTTACAAGTTAAATTAACCACCCAGAGAAATCGTTCATTAATCACTCAGACTCCTATATATTATATTCTAGAATATGATTCCACACTTCAGTAAACCGAGTTTCCCGTTCATAATCTTTCTAAGTTCAGGCTGCCTTCGTCTTCAGCAGAGTATATGACCAGATACACGAATCAGGGAAACATACGGTATGTGAATGAATATTACACTCCAAAGGCTCGAAGATCGGCGTAATATTTCATGTTAACTGCTCAACGGTCTTTCAAAACAGTTTAATCTCGTTATCTTGCAAAGATGAGGAAATCTTAAATACTTGGGGTGTAGGTAGAGAGCAATATTGACAGAGGAGATCACTTTTATAACTGTCTATCACGTCATCGGAACCTTCTTGAAACCTACCAACCTAGTGGGGTTGCGTGAAGTCACAATAAAAAAGGAATAATACCCACAAAGGAATACCCACTTCATTGAATTCAGCGTCCAAGATTTAGAGGAAAATTATACCCCACTCGCCAAGGTACCAGAAAGCCCGAAAACGCATATTCAAAATGGGTAATATATACCTAATGTGACCCATTCGGCATATTCTTCCAGTGGGTGCCAATCGTTCTGGGACCCATAACCCCTACCCCGCCCAAATTTGGTCCGATCGGGCTGAAAAGTTTCGAGGACCATCCTAGGCCGGGAACAGACCCCTAGCCCAAATTTCAGAGTTTTAGAAATTTTTCTACTACCGAAAACGGCGCGGACGATGGACGGCGTACAACGTATGGCGTATGGCGGACGGCGGACGGACATTGACCTTTTTTGATGTAGACACCATGAAATGTACAGAAAAAAATTTTGAGCCGAATCGGAGAGGTGACCATTTGCATGAAAACATAGGTTGATTATTCAAGGAATAACCAACCAAAAGGAATAATCAACCAAAATCGTCATCACGACATTTTATCAATGAAGCTTGTATATCGTCTAAATGGAAAAATTCCCGCTAATGAAGGTCATAGAAAAAAATAGCTTTAGACGGGAGAGACTTTATTCAGGCAGTTGAATATCAAAGTTTTAGGGGAACTGCGTCAGTATCTTCCTAATAAACTTAAATCACTCTGAAAATAAAGTTTTCTATTCTTTCCTTCTTTTTATGGATTTTTGTTCACCCTTTTAGTCCATTCTTTCGAGAGTTTTCAGAAGGTAATTATTCATCTGACGAGTCATCGCGCGCTTAACGATCCGCGGAATTGACCGCAGGAGGTCAAGTTGGCGCGAGAATACCAATATAGAACGCACGGGAGAACAGCTTGTCAGTCCGAGATTCAATTAGCGTCAACAGAATGAAGCCTCTGAAATTTCCTCATCACACGTCACACCGTGCTGTTTCCTTTAACAAAACTACGGTTTTCAATTACGATAAAACTTGCACGGTTTAATTTTTTTTTTTTTTAATCGTAGGCGGAAACCCCGTATGGAGTTTATGGTGTTCTTCTAGCTTCATATTGATGTTTGTAATGCATAAGAAATCTAACTTGTTTCGGGCTGAGTTGAGGAGGATGCCTCTGAGCTCCATGCTTACAGTTGTTGATAATGTCGCGGGGGTCAAAACAGGTTTGTGGTAGGTAGGTGAACGACTGAAGAAATTTCTCTGATTTAGGAACGATTCAACCGAAGAGTTGAAGTACCGGGGATTAAATTTCGCACCGACTCCACGGTTCGCACAGCACATTTAAAAGGGGGTTCGGTGTGGGAATCAGTTGTAGCTGTTGGTCGGATTCAATCAACAAAGGCCTTCTCACCGTATGAGTTCAGAGTGGACACCGGATGAGCACGATTTGGCTGTGAGTGTCAAGTGGCCCATCATTAGAGACGCCACTTCCAAGTGCCTTGTCACTCTAAAGCTTCGACAGATCCAATTCACACCGATAAATCACCAAAAGGAATTAATCTCTTAGAACAAGGAACTGATCCTGAAGATCCTTACCGAGGTATCTAAAAATACCGAGTAGATACGCTGACGCTGAGCCCATGAATATAGGGCTATTTTGTCTTCAACAGAGACAAGAATCAGCTGCTTTAGTTCCCAATCAGCTAATGGCAATAATAGTTATTGAAAAAGACGGGCAAATCAATTCGTCAAAAAAGTACGTATTCATATTTTTTTATGTCAAAGAAAGTAAAAATCATATCAACAAGAGGTCATACAACCGTTCTTCAACCTCAAGAAGCAGATTTGTTGCTTCCGGAATGTTTGGTAACTTGAATAAATAAATATATAAATTTTCATTTTGCTGCCTACATGGCAAGGACACCTATGACAATGACGCAGTATTTTATTTTGCCAGAGGAAAAACAATGGATCGTGGGATTTTGACTCTACAGAAGTCTGTGGGTGTGATTACGGTTGGGATCGTTCTTCAAATTTTGAACAAAAATACTAGTAGAAGTATTTGGTGGCTGCCACAGCAGACCAACCGCATAGTGGAAAATTATCTCCTACTCTGAATGAATAATGTCTTAATTATGTTAATGTCCCAGATGTGAACGTTCGCTGTTTATGTACGCCACTTGAATTGGGGTCCCCCACTCATACACCCTTGTGAAGATTCTTTACACCGAATTTACAAGACGAACCTCGTGACTACTCCTCGACAAAATCCCGTCTCGAGCAATCAACTGTCACTTTTCCCTGGCGTTCTGCCGTGAGACTACGTTAAATCAGGGGGCTCAAGGACACAGTGAGCAAAAAGATATCCTCCTCAAGATTCAGAGAGAAAGACTGGAAATATTCGTTTATAGGCAACAAAACGAAAATACATAGAAGCGACAAGCTAAAGAGGTGTAATGATTATGTAGTATAATCATGTTTACATCGCCCAATTTAAAATCGGGGTTCGGTAAATAAACAAAAGGATGAACAATAGTGAAGAACTCGTAGTCTCAAAAACAACGAGAATACATAAGAACGAACGAAGAATCGCTAATTGGGTCTTGACTGCCTCTACAACACAATTCGCACACAGGTGGGTCTTATTCAAATGAGAATTGGAAAAAACCCGGGAGAAATCCTGGGCTCAGTTCGCCCGAGGATGGCTTATGGAAATCCACTTAGCAACCAGCACGCGCACCGTGCATCTGCTCTTGTAAACAATTCCATTTCATTCATGGAAATGAGAACTGATCCCCGCTATCGGGATTAGCCAAATTAGGAAAAATGTTAGAAACTGTCACAGGAATACTTTGGGTCGAGAGATCATTATGCTCACAAACTTCAACACAACGAAGCTGAATGCGTCGATCTATATAGCCCCCACTTGCTGACGTTGATCTCCTCCGGTCCCATAGGTTCGTATCTTAGAAGGGCTTTCCCGGTAAAACGCCGCAAATTCATTCACAGGGGTTGGTTATTCGTCGGACCAGGTGCGTGGAGACTCCTTTCCTCAACATGGGGGAAATGGGGAAAACAGTGGGTGAGGTCCCAGACCCATTCCAATCGATTCAGGATCCAAAATATAGTGGAAAATGATACCCTACACGCCCAGGTACCAGAAATTTCGAAAACACATATTCAAAATGGGTAATATATACCCAATTTGACCCATAACTTCTTCCAGTGGGTGCCAATCGTTCTGGGACCCATTTCATTGGATTCAGCGTCCAAAAGTTAGTGGAAAAAGATACCCTACTCGCCTAGATCGCCCAAAATCTCGAAAATTCATTTTTCAAAAAACACATTTTAACCCCTACTCCGCCCAAATTTGGTCCGATCGGGCTGAAAAGTTTTGAGGGCCGTCCTAGGGCGGGAACAGAGCCCTGACCCAAATTTCAGATTTTTAGAAAATTTTCTACTACCAAAAACGGCGCGGACGGCGTACGGCGGACGGACATTGACCTTTTTTGACCCAGAAAAAATTTTGAGTCGAATCAGAGAGGTTGACCTTTTGCATGAAAACATAGGT
This sequence comes from Cyrtorhinus lividipennis, assembly GCA_019603395.1. Taxonomy (NCBI): domain Eukaryota; kingdom Metazoa; phylum Arthropoda; class Insecta; order Hemiptera; family Miridae; genus Cyrtorhinus; species Cyrtorhinus lividipennis. Next base: position 12,078,566 of record CM034004.1, read on the forward strand.
TGATTATTCAAGGAATAACCTACCAAAATGGGTAGATAGATACCCATGTTGACACATAACTTCTTCCGGTAGGAACCAATCGTTCAACCCATTTCATTGGATTCAGCGTCGGAAATTTATCGGAAAATAATACCCCACACGCCTAGATCGCTAAAAATCTCGAAAATCCATTTTACGAAATACACATTTTGACCCCTCCCCCTCCCAAATTTGGTCCAATCGGGCTGAAAAGTTTTGAGGACCAACTAGAGCCGGGAACGGACTCCTGACCCAAAAGTCAGATTTTTAGAAAATTTTCCACTATCTAAGTCAGCGTGGACGGCGGACGGACATTTGACTTTTGTGATCTAGCCACTTTGAAACGCCCAGAAAAAAATGTTGGGCCGAATCGGACTTTTGCATGAAAACATAGGTTGATTATTCAAGGAATAACCAACCAAAATGCGGATTTCTTATTTTTAAAATTGTTAATACCTATCTCTATTTCTTGCCAGTTTTTGAATAAATTCATTTGAGTTAGTGACTATGGTGTGGGGAGGGGGGCTACTGCCCTCCAGTTTTCAGCGTCGAGCCAGATAAAACCCGATTTGATGAAAAAGATCCGCTGAAATAGAATGCATGAGATTCCCAACCATCGATGTTTAGAAATGATCAGATGGCTTTCAGCTCGCCAAGAAATGATCTTCCCAAACACAGTGATTTGGGTCTCTGCCCGATCAGGTCACTATCTACTCTTGACCCATTCCTCATTTCTCAAAATCACTTTGTTAATGGCGACAACGAAATCTGTGCCAAGTTAAATCGCGTAAGTTTATTTTTTGCAAACATTGGTTAGAAAAGAGCTCTCTCATTTCGCCGTATCGTACCGAGATAACATCTTGAGAAAAAAAATAATCATCGGACTTTGCGGTAACTGCTATTTGTTCGGCATGAAGCTGAGGTGACCAAAAATAAACACTTGTAAAGAAAATGGGGTTTCTTTAATCTTCCATCAGTTGAGGAATCCCAACACAAGCTTGACGAGAATAAAAATCCCCCCCCCCTCCCCCAAAAAAACAGTGACTTCAAATTAACATAAATAAAAATGGTTGGTTCGCATTACAGCGCGCAAGGAAGAAGCTGCAGCTGAGCTCAGATACCAAGCGCGATCTATTAGGTTGATAAAATAAAGAAAGGAATTGGGGGGGGGAGGGTTAGTTATAGTTAAGTAAGTAATAAAACAAAATGGCTACGACCGAATTCTTCTAACTTCTCATTTTAATCGAAATATTTACCTACCTCCTGTAGATTCTAGTGGACTCGCGAAGCTTCGATCGAATGTCGATCATACTGAAATCTATCTTTGCCTAGATTTCTCAATCCTTTTGACATAGTGAGCCAATTGAGAAAATTTCGGTCAACTATCTATTTCAGCCAAGGCTCATCAAATACAGTCGAATGAACTATCAAGAACCTCTCGAGACAACGGCAGTTCGCCCATTCCTCTCCAGCTATTTGCGCTTAGGTATATTGACCCTAAATACCGCTTCCATCTCGGTCAAGTGAATCAAGCCCTACGCCAAATTGAATGGACCTTGAAGGGTCAACATATTCAAAATGCATGTAGCCCTTACAAGGAAAGCTCGAAGCTTAACTAGAGGCGAGATTTCAATGTGAAAACTGTCGGTATAATGATTTAGTTCAGGAAGATTAAAGGAAGACACACTTTGCAAATGATTGATGCGTCAAATCATGTATTAATATGTATCTACTTTAATCGTAATAAAAAATGAACCAGTTAGTCCTCTAATACCGATAAATTGAAACCATTATCGCTTTCAGTGGAAGTACAAAATGAATCGAAGAATAGTATATAGAACGGAACCACGAACGGTAACAACAAAGCGTAATAATTTTACCTGACACTGTAGATACGGAATGTTTGTTTTTTGAATATATCCCCTCTCTCGTCTTAAATATTCTTGGATGTCTCTACTTAATTTTATTACCTTCTGAGGTGTACAATACAGTTAACATTCTATCGCTTCACTCGCCCAAAACGAAAGAGACCCGACGTGATAACACCTCGAACTTATCTCATTTGTCTCATACACGTACAAATAAGGAATAAAAAGAGTTGAGTTTTTTAATTAGACTAGACTTTGGGGCATTCACGTGAAATGAGCAGCAGTTGGTTCGATAGATAAAATTGATATTACAGTCCAGTAAAAATAATAATCAAACATGAATGTTTAATTCAATGACAATCTAAAGAAGCTGCACTTTTGGTCTCAACAAAATCCACTTTGCTCCAGTACAAATCGAGAAATGATAAGTTTGTTATCCATTTTAGATATTCGGGTAGGTAGGAACGAATGAACTTTAAACTAGATTTCTAACCTTGAGGGGTTTTTAGCAACAATAAAACTAGACGGCTCGGAAACAAGATCAAGAGATAGAGCAGGAAAACCGGGAACGGGCCAGCATCCCCTCGATTCGTAAAGGTCACCGGCAAGACCCCGCAGAGCTTCATTAGAATATCGCGGGTTTCTGGTTACATCATCAGCACCTAAGTACCGGCAAGGGCTCCCGCTGATAAGACAACATTCGACCTGGTGTTGCGAATGTAGTAATTTGCTTGAACCAATTTCTTGGATGGTGAGTCCGTTACCTACTCGTGTATTTCATTACCGACATTGTCCTCTTATTAGTGCAAATTTGTGAGAGCAAAAGACGCTGAGGTTCGGTGATACCTCAATAAAGTCACAAATTAATGGTCATGCTGATCAGAATCTACCTTCTTGGCTCGATTAGTGGTCGAGAGCTATCTGGGTCCTTCCGGAGTCCCGCTGGGAATTTTATGTGTTGTATATCCATTCAACAACCAATGTTTTGAATCAAATAATATATATTCAACTGCTTAAAAAAAAGTTTGGTTTGACACCACAGTATCATAAAAATCTACAATAAATTAAAAATGAAAGATTTTTCCTTCCTCTCGAACTCGTTCCAATTTATCAATGAGCACAACAACGAACTCGACTTCCCATAACTTGAGGATTTTCGGAAAATAATGAAAAAAAAACCCCCTCCCCCCAACGAGATGAGCCCGATTACGATCCGGTAGCATCCGCAGCCCAGCATTCTCGAGCTCTGAGATTACACGAGCGATGGAGAGGATCGTCGGTGGAGCGAACAAGAGTTTTTCTAAGCCGCCTTGCCACAGCAATATGACCACGATTAAAGGGACGCAACCCCCATTTTATCGTCTCCGTCCAACGCTCGAGCTGCCCTGTGTTGTGAGGAACGATCTTTCACGCGAAGGAACTGCGGTATTAAAACCAAGTTTTCTCATAAATTTCGAAGTGGAAGAACGGTAGGAAAATCTGTTTTCTCCCCAGGAAGCAGAACTTCTGTCACAGCTCAGTTCAGGACGACGGGTTCAGCGCTCTGATCGCAGGGGTTTTGACTGATTGTTTTTGAGAACAATGAAAAACAACAACAGGTTGAATCTCTAAACACGGTTGTGTCAAAACACTAGGAAAAATAATCAATTCAACAAATGATAACAATAGTTAACTATTGTACTGGATCAACTCATTTCTGTAGCAAGGTACATCCCGAAGTAATATTGGCCATCGCACTTACATATTTTTTATAATTTTAATTATTTATTTATTTATTTTAAAATACCAACTTATTTAGGCGTTATTCCAAAGAATAGACACGATAGAAATAATCAGCCCGAAGTGTATACTTACCTGCCAGAGTATATAACTAAGATAAGTCCAAAAATGGGGAACTGGGGAGAAACTTTAACTTGTATTTATGTATAGAAAATGATTATTGTCATACTTCATGTGAGAACTATTCTATAACAAGAACCGGAAAGAATTTGAAGGTGGGCTACGTTACCTTTTTCCTTTCGTTACCGATGCGGTAAAGTACAGGAGATAGCACTGGACAGACGAGTCAACACTACCGCAAGGACAACTGACCACCAACTAAACAAGGTTTGTTCCCTAGCCAAGTCTGCTCCCCACTATACAACATCGGACTCATCTTCAGAAGATATCTCATCCGAGGGATTTTGCTTGGGTTCAAAGAAGGCATTTCCCTCATTCTAACGACACGAGTGTCGTTAAAAACCGCCTGATTAGCAATGCCGGGAATCCGGTCTGTAAGCGTTCACTCTCAGTGGGTGGTATGGAACTTCATTCGAAAAAGGCATGGAACCGGATGATCGAATTTGCCAGGGCAAATCGGGATGTGATTGGAAAGAGTCCTGGTATCTTAACATCCAGCAGCATGTATCGAATTTCAATCAGCGCAGCAGGATAATTGGTATCTATCAACGTGAGGCATAAAATCGCCGAACATGGCCGACCGAATGCGTAGGGAAGGGTAGCCGTATCGCGGGTAAATTCGTGAAAAATGGATTTTCGAGATTTTCAGTGATCTAGGCGTGTGGGTTATCATTTTCGACTAAATTTTGGACGCTGAATCCAATGAGACGGGTACCGGAACGGCGCCCACCAGAAGAGGTTATGGGTCAAAATGGGTACCTATCTACCCATTTCAAGATTGGTTTTTCGAGATTTCTGGTACCTCTGCGTGTGGGGGATCGATTTCCACTAAATTTTGGCGCTTAATCGATTAGAATGAGTCTCCATGCTCCTGGTCCGGGAATAACCAACCCCTGTAAATGAATTTGCAGGGTTTTTCTGGTAATATTCCTGAAATTATTGAATTTTTCATTATTCTTTCACGATAGCATTTTTTAGCTTGAGTCAAACTTTTTTCAGAATAGTGATCAGTATCATAACACGGATACTCGTAAATCACACTCCGTCTCATCTAACAAATTTGGTGCAATGGGCGAGCGCATTCAACTGGAATAGGTCAGTGTCATACCAACAACCTACTAAATCAATTTTTCTCATTTTAAAATTTTGTAATAATCAATAACACCCCCTCAAGAATGATGCTCAAATTAGTTTTTTAAGAAAAATAGCTTAATTTAACGAGATAGCAAAATTTAATAAGGAGTTTTTAGTTTGTAGTAAATTACAGATAATACTGATTCATTGATGATACGAGCTATACTCTACTTTCTTCAATGTTCTTCAGTGTAAAAAAGAAGAACGCAGATTTTATAATTTCCACACGGGCCACGATGAAGGCTCCTATATTCCCTAAACTCCTTTATGTGTACCGGTTTTCCGTACTGTAAAATGGTTTGATGTAACTAGTGAGTAGTTATATCTTGTTATAGCAATCCGTCAGCGTCCCCTGCGCCAATCTGGTTCCAACATAATCCATCAAGCGCCGGACAGACTAACCCCAATAAAGGTTCAGAGCCAAGGTTATGTTGACTTGGCTCACATAAGTTTCGTTAGATTTAGGGGTTCATTGGAAGCAAAGCAGTTCAATTTCGAATTAATAACCAGTACACGTATTCTCGTCATTATAAAGTATCTAACCTTCATGATTGAAAGAGGGCTACGCATTGACGTGATTGAATTCATGAAATGTTAATTTACTATAGGTCGACAATGTCATTGAATTAACTTAACTCAGTAGGGGTATTTGTAAAGGTTGCTGATTAATTTTAAGGTAATGGTCACGAGAACAATGGTGGAACTATTGTTAAGACAACAGTAGGCTTTGCCTCAGTCAATGAAATTCATTGGAAATTTAATGCTGAACATTGATCGAACGACGGCAATAACTTTCAATTCGTGGGAGAACCGGATAGCCAAGTGAACTTAGGAACTCGGGGTAGCTCTCGGACGTGCCATGAATTTCGGATTTATTCCTCGGGGGAGCCCAACAAATAATGTTAGAGCCAATCATCAGCATACGGAATCTCACTGTCACTCCTTCCAGCGTTTCTTTTGCTTTCCTGAGCTAAGTTCGTAATAGCAGGCAGCTCCATTCAATCAAACTCAATCATTTTTTTCTCGACATTGGTGTTCCAAAATCACCAGAGGCGACGGTTAGAGCACCAGGTTCAGAAAGCCGCGTAAATCAACGACCGAAATAATCCGTTCACGGCCCATGAGGATTCGCTAGAAGTTGCGCGGGATTAAGGTCAGAAGTGAAGATTATACATCGCATAATTTATCCCCATCGCCTTCTTCTTTTTCGCATCCTTTGAGACTTTATTAGTATTGTTTACATAGTGGGCCCATAACAAGAGGTGGTTCGCTACTTTGAACAACCTACGCATTTGACAGGCTGAGCTTGGCGAAATGGATGAGACTGCCTGGCACCGTTGTCGGTCTTGAGGACTTTCCCACGGAACCGCCGTCTGTCAGCTCAATACAACTACCTCTATGGTACACCTACTAGGTCTACCAGAAACCGGATCCTCGTGGGAGGCTGCCACTTCTCAACTGGTTTACGAGTAATGATTTGAATAGTTTGACTGTTTGTTCTTGTATTTTAGTCAGAAGCCGAATTGCGGCTGTGAAACATGCATTCCTTTACGAAGTAGTTGCAATACACAGTGTTACTGCATTACCACTGAGTCTAGAAGCGACCCGACTCTTCAATGGCATTTGATGTTCACGGTATATCATGTCCCTACTTTACGACTTGACTTCCTCCAATTGAAAAAGTAAAAACTTGGCGGGGAAAGATTGAACTTGATCCAGATCGGTAAACTGGTTCGGCCTAGCTCAGCCAGCCTGTCTGCGAGTCTCCCCAGCAAAGGCCTTTGAACCCTCCTACAGGTGAAGCTAAATGACAACGACCCCAGTCCCATCTGGCTCTCCAGTGGTCTCTCCGCGGGAAGTTTGAAAAGGAAGATGGGATCGAACGATGTGAAGGGGGGGGGGGGGGCTTGGAAAGGTCCTGGAATAAGAGATTGCGACCCTCCATTCTTATAGAACCACCGTCTGAATCTGACAGCCGCTCAATTTATTGCCATTAAGTAGGCATTAGGTGGTTTTTGCTCAGGGAACCGTCCCTAAAGGAGAAATTAACACAGTACTTCTTCCAGTTTTTTCTACCATGAGCTGGTAAACAAAAACCAAAAGAAAATGAGACAGATACAAAAGCGACATCTCTTACAAAGTTAATAAATTGTCATGGCTTTCGTGAAATCATGCCGACCCATCAACTTGTCGACAATTAGCTTCTTCGATTTATGAGATTCTCAACCATTTTAGAGGAGGAACATTCAACCGACAGACTTTGGAACGATTGACTGTCAGAGCCTTCATCAGATACAAGGGTTACATTTATTCGTTCATTTAGATTCTTATTTCAATGCTGGGTAGAAACAAAAATAAAAGTTGAGCAAGAACTCCGCGCAATGATGATGGTTTCTATCGAGAGTTCATAAAGTGGCGACATAAGCGTAGGCCCCCACAGTTTTTTAGTCGTCTTTACTTCCGACAATAGCACGATTTATCGATAAAAATAGTAAGTACGTTTGGGCCCCGTGAACACATGCTGTGACTGGCATCGTCTCAAACAAAAACCAGACTGAAGATCGAAGTGGCTTCGGCACTGATGCAAAACACGGAAACCACGAAAGCTAATGAGCAGGCAGGGTTTCGTTCTCTCCGGCTGCTTTTGTAGCTCGATGTTAACTTTTTTTCTCAGGCCAAAATTGTCCGTGGAAAGAAACGGGAACAGTTTGGGGGTCTTATCGCCCGCTTTTATAACGTAAGGTGACATTTGATATGCTAATCAAAGAGCATGACGACGTCCCACGCCGAAACGCAATTTTATATTCCCGCGGTAGTATTCCTCGACGGAGAACTGAGTTTTGTACAGCGAGTCCCGAACTGTCTCTTTTGCTTTTATTGGGGCGAATGGGGACACTCGACGCACCTAGATGATATTCTTTTTGTAAGGGACCGATATGAAAATATTAGGTCTTTATGCAAGGGTTGAAGGACACCTTACCCTCATGTTACTCCGCGAGATTATTTTCGGACCGTTTATTCCAAATGCGTAGATATCTGCGAATGTGTTTTTCGAACATTCATGGAGGCATTCGTCCTATCGATGTTCCTTCTTCCGGTCCTTGACTCGACCTCCAACGTAACATGTGAAGGCTTTCGAATTTTATTCCCTCTCGAGGCGGAAAATGAACCCCAGCCCTGTTCTTTTGGTTTGTCATTTTCCAACGCCTCTGAGCAACCATATCTCACTACACGTCAACGGCAAAATGTATCTCTACGTTAGTACTTTTCAAAGCACCCTGTACAATGGGGTGGTAGGTTTCCCCAGTCAAGAAAACAGTCACGGTCGGCAGAAGAATTGCCACATGCGGCTATTTGTTGTTTGTTACCTAGGTTGATCTTGTACTTTTGTTTCTCTCGTTTCCTTTTCCAATACGCGTTGTCTTGCTGCATTGATTAACATAAACTCTTGAAGTTGCGACAGGTGAGTGAAACGACCCATCGATGAAATTCCCCTGTAAAAATGCCAGCATTTCTCTCAAATTTTGGAGGGTTTGAGTCCTTCGGAAGTCACTAGGGGGAAAATTGTTTAACAGCTTGAACCGAATTACTCATTAGAGAAGTTAGTATCTCCTTAGTCAATAAGCGGGCATGTAATGAAGATTCCCACCTGGGTTAGCCTGAAGAGTCATCCCTCAGGTCTTTGCTGGTTCTTGTACAAAAACCTACAGAGAAACAATAAAAATGTTTTGATGTAGCTGATAAAATAAGATCACAATATTTCACTATGAAAACGTTGATATAATGACAGCAGATTGACTCTACAATCGTACCAATTCATTAGTTTAAATTCATTTCATACATACATCGCGTCAAACACACAGGATTATTCAGTAAAATTGAGTTGTCTCCTCAGCAGACGCATCAGACGACAGAGTTACACCACACAGGGCGTTTCCATTTTTCATAGAAAATTTGTGGGCGGCGCGGAAGAGACGAGTAGAAGAGGAGCGAGAGGTTTTTTGCCAGGCCAGGCCTCTTTGGCGTAGATTTTCTTTTTCGATGGGACTTCGTCCGAAGTGGTTTCTGTCCTGAGTCGAGGCGCCTCGTGAGCGTCTGCCATGTCCACCTTAGGACGCGAAAACGGAATTTCTTTAGGCTGTACTAAATTAATTGAGTAATTTGGCACATGGAGATGTAAATGCAGCAACTCACTTCAGGCGCTGGGTCGGGAAGGGCAATCCCAAGCCTTGAGGCAAGCACAGAGCTGAGAATGGGGTTGGAACCTTTCTCAGCCTCAACTGCAAAATTTTTGATAAGGATATATCAGGAATAGCATAAAAGGTTGTAGTACATTATAGGGTTCAACTGATGAATTAACAATCAATTTATCATGTAATTGGCAAAAAGCTTATAACACACAAGAAACGCTACGAAATCTTCCACGGTTATATTCATACATTCGGTCGTATATTCTGCAATAGAAAGGTAACGCTTCGTCCTGAGTGCAGTTTGTCTTTGAGTCCAAAGGTCTTTGTCCACCCAAGAAGAAATAGAAGGTCACGAGAACATGTCCAAAATTACGTCAGAATCCACCAACTTTGTTATCCTGACGAGGGATAGTGAGTGCGCCTGGTCCAAGGAGAAGAGGCGTAGATTGTGCGACAACGTCAAAAATTGTGACTCTCTTGTGAGGTGAGGAACATATTAATCATTACGTAGTTGTAGAAGATTAGTGATATTTGTATTAGTATTGCCGCCGCAGGATAGTGAACCGAAATCTAGCGTGTAGTCAACTGCGCAGCGTCGCAAGATGAATTTTTTGTCTTTAGTAAACTAGACCTCAACAAACATCGTAGTGTCCACTCGCTTGAGGTTTACATCTGCATCCCCATTTCACATATGAACTACTTACAATGTGGATGAGGTAGATCCGAGTACAGGTTTGGTGTTGCTGCGTGGAATCGCGGCTGCGTCGTATCTTTGATTGGCGTCGTAACGGAAGTGATTAGACCCGGATCGTACCTTTGCTTTTTCCCTGGGATTACCTAAAACATCAAGAGCGAGTTTTTAGTTATTAATAGAAGGGTTATTACGGAATTAACAACGTAATTCCAAAGTGTACAAAAATTCTACAAAAAAAGCCTAAAAGCTCCCCCACTCGAATTTCATTAACCAATTCCCAACAAGGAGGACTTCGTTCGAAAATTCGGTCAACTTTTGAGCAAACCCGACTGTTATTATTGGTCTCGGAATCTTCCCGAATACTGTGTAGAACTTACATGGTATTTCGTTCCTGCGAAATATAAGTCTCTACGATGCTTCATTTAGGCGGATGTATTTTGAAGAGTGAATAAAAATGTTGCTGTCTCCTACCATGATTCAGGAAAAATCAAGGCAATGTCTACCAGAAATTGATTTATCATCGAATTGGAAGAACTGTTGCGAAAACAATTAAGTCAATAAATGAGCATACAAGTTGATGAAAATAAAAAATGAACCTTGAAAATCTCAAAACTCGATGGATGAAGATACCGCATGAGTATTAGCCGCGTTAAATCAGACATTGGAACAAATTTGATGCGGAGAGGATAGTACACCTTGATACTATTTTCGTGGTGTTACACTTTTGGATTTCACGGATCACTCACCGTAGAATGGATCATATTCCTAAATCGGCCAACTGACGGATCAACGTCTTCGGGATTAATTAATTCATGCTCTTCAGAAAATGTGATACACCTGCAGAAGGAAGCACAACAGATAAATAACACGACCAAATCTAATAACTTCTACATGGCTCAAGTCGTTACGTTAAGTCGTACTTCCGTTTCTTTTTGGAGCGTGGTTGAGTTGTTTCCGCTTCGTCACCGATACCTAACATGCTGATGCGCCTGTTGTGAGCGGTGTTAAACTCTGTCAGATTCTGAAAAATATATCCTCTGTATTTATCTTTATTTCAAAGAATCTTTGGGGAAATTGACTGAAGACAACAGGAATCATGCCCACATCGAGATCAGCGTTGGCTTCAGTCAGACCCAACATGGCTGCTCCAGTGTTTGATGGGTTCTCGCCCCTCTCTAGCTGTTCTATTACGTTCCTTGAATTTCCTGTAATAAATGATGAACCATTCAAAGAACGAACGATAATTTTAGACAAATAATTTTGTTGAAATCGAAATTATAGACTAATATACCCGAAGTGGGAGAACAATCAATGCTGCAACTTACCTTGTGGTCGCTCACGCATGATGTAGTGTCGGGTCGAAGCGCCGAAATGAAAAGACGAGTTAGGAGGTAGCTGGGTAGGTTTGTTTGCTTCAAGTCGCATACTACCAATATACGTTCCATGAGCTGAAAAGTGAAAGAATAATGCTTTTAGATACTCAAGTTTGTAAGGCGTCAAAACTCCAAACAATCAGGGTTTCTTTCAGAAGGTGAAAGAATAACGAGCGACAAGAGGGGAACAATTCGAAGACACGAGTATTTAGCGAGAGCGCTGGGTTAGGTTGGATCTGATGAAGTCGTTGTGGGGGTATGAAATTTCACGTAAGACAGGGGGCCCTAGAAGTGTTAGTCAGATACGTAAATGCGGTAGTACGGGATGGCGAGGTAGAGGCTTTGAGTAAATCAGTTTTGGCTCAATAAATAAGAATGAATTGATGAACAAATATGGTCAATCATGGAGGATGTTTTAAAAGTTACTCTGACAGTCATGAGCCACCGTGCCAGACATGGTAGTGCCATATTGAGTACACGACCAAAAGCATTTAAGTATGCTCGTCTTGTCCCTTGTTCTTCTGTCGTGTCGTTCAAATATTACTATAGTTCACATTTTCTCCTGTTACGTGCTTGAATCTCAAGTGAGCGTTTATCAAGTGGTGTTCATGAGTAGTAGGTAGTTTTAACACCATACTTGCGTTGCTTGGTCAAGCAAATATTGCCATATAGTTGGATTTAGCGCCCCTTCTTGCTCGTTACTAGTCGCCTTTCTTTAAGACTAGATTCAATGAGGGTTAGTTACCGGTTTGGCATTGGAATGGCTGTTAATGGGAATCTACATCTACATTGAAGTTGATCTCAAGTATAGGTGAAATTCAAACTAGTCATGATCTTATATTGAAATTCTAGGCATTCTGACTATAACACAACATGTGTCGTATTTTCAAATCCAACTTACCGCCGCTACTCCTAAACAGCCTGACATCAAGCAAAATGTATCGCGAGATTTAAAAATAAATACTAAATTATACTAATAATACCAGGTACTCACTACTCCCCAAGTCAACAAGAAAAGCCCGCTGGAGATGTTTGTGATACACGAAAGCGGCGTGAACTCGAGAGCAACTTTGGTGATCTGTGCAGAAATCGTTCATTTGTGGATTTCGTCCGAAGAGGTAGCACTTTTTCTCGTCCAACATCAATTTCTGAGGAGAAAAGACAATGTAGACGAATACAATACAGCGGTATGTCTTTCCAATCAATCAATAAAACCAATTTATTATCGACAATACAGTAAAAGTAAGGAAATACTATACTTGAACGAGCTTGTCTTCCTTCATGACATCCAAATGAGTGCCGACAGGAGGTTTTCCGGCCCTACACAGGAAATCAGCGGTCAGCTCTATTACACTATCATATTGTTATGTACGTTAGCAGGTTCTAGCACAAGGAATATCTGAGCTCTACCCACTACACTCAGGGCTTAATTTCAAAGATAGACAAGAATTATTATGAATACAAAAATACCGAAATGTTATACTTGCCATTTGGGGATGTCGTAGTGGTTGGCCATCTTCTAATTCCACATAAATAGAAAACTAGACGCACAAAATTTGGAGGCTGTTAGTGAAGTGGCTGAGGAAGTCTCAAGACTAGCTGAAGGAAACTCGAAAGAAGAGAAAACTTGTACTAAGAAAAATCACAACGCTTCCAGGCTAAACACGACGGAAAATAAACGAAAATAAAACCAAACGATCTCGAAAGTGGTTGTACTTGAAGAACAAAATGTGTGCGGAAGTTAACCATGGCAAACACAACTCTTCTCGTCCATCCACCTATCTTTTCTTTGTGGCACTGGTAGGGCTGAGTAAAGTGTTATACACGTGACTTCACAACTCTGATAACACTAAAAACCTCAACAAACCCATCGATTTGATAATGAAACGTCAATGCAGGTGCGGGCTTGTTCAAGATGAACTTCGTCGGAAACAGTCAACAAACATGAATTTCTTCAACCCCTGAGGTATTTTTCTCTGTGATCAGATAATAATTGATTGCGGTGAGTTGTAACAATATTGTTCTTTTATTGCTTCACCAAAGTAAGTTATTGCGGCGCAAAGTTACGGTTTTGTCAAGCACTGCTGAGCCCTTTTTTCCGTCAACTTTCAGTTTTCCTAGGCTCCTTCTGTGGGAACGGGATCAAGATTAATTTGGAACCACAATGCTCTTCAACCCATTCGTTTTCAAACGACTCCCCGGCTTAGCCTACAGGCACAGGTAATTACACTTGTTAAGAAGAATTCGTTACTTTAGCTATCATCATCAATGAGCAGCCGAACTTCAATCATTGGAGGCATTTTTGTCAAACCTTGATGCTACAAATTGGCCAGCTGAGCTTGATGCCTTGACATGAAGATTGATGATAGGTTTTCTTCTTGACAGGATGGCCGTGGTTGCCAGCGTTTGTCTACTCTTATTGATTGGATATCTAGCTTTTGCCTCAGGATATTTCTGCACTTCATTCGAACCCTGGACCCACTTAAATAAACTGGTAAGAGTTCTGAATGATCAAACATCGTGTGATCTCAAGACATTAGTAGTCAGTTTAACATACGTACCAATACGGTTTTGGTGGTCCCAAATATTAAACGTAATTACTCTTAGTACAAAATCGTCGAGAAGAACATTAAAAAAAGCACACACGAAATAACATGACATGAAAGGACATTTAATATCGAGACCTTCCATCGTCTAGATTTTGGCAGAACATATTATAAAAGGTGCTACTTCATCAAAACGGTTTATTATTCCTTAGAGCAAGATTATGGGGAAAACAGTCAGTCAGGAGTGGTCAGGACTCATTCCAAAAATGGGTGGATACCCATTTTGTCCCATACCAACCTCTGGTGGGAGCCAATCGGTACGGGACCCGCCTCAATCTATTCAGTGTCCAAAGTTAAGTGGAAAATGATACCCCACATGCCTAGTTCTCAAAAATCACTAAAATCGAGTTTCATAAAACATTTTTGCCCATACCCTCCCCAAATTTGGTCCTATCGGGCTGAAAAGTTTCCAGACCAACTAGAGCCGTTAAGAGGCCCCTGACCAAAATTTCAGATTTTTAGACGATTTTTCCCACCAAAATGACCGGACCTCCTGGTAGTTTGATCTGGACATCTTGAAACACAAACTGTCAAATTTGGAGGTTAATCGGAGATTCAACCCAAATGTATATACGATGTCCCAAATTGATCAACCCTTTAATATGACTGGAAATGTAAAACAATCTTAACTTACGCGGCGAGTTATTTTTAAAAAATTCTTAATTTTTTCAGTGTGGGGAATTCAAGAGACGTTCCAGCATTGGAGATATGTGTCAGACAATTTGTTCTGAAGGCGGTGTCGAAGAGTTGAATTGCCTCCGCCACGCAGGAAAAGGTAACGGGTCTAGTGGGTAATATCGTCAAGTATCTGGAGTGAACAATGAATTGAAAACTCTTTTGCGTTTTTCTGTCATTAGTTTGTGAACCTCAACATGCTATCTCCAAACTTTTATGTTTCAAAATGTGCCGATTCAACACCACTAAATGCCCGTTATCGCGTTGCACGTCCCGGAGACTGCCTTCAAAATGCCCCAAAATCCTAAACTTGGCTCATGAGGCTAGGGTGTTATTGGGTATATTTGGGAGGAGGGAAGAGAGAGCATAGGAGATTTTAAAATTGTAAGTCTTCAGTGTCTTTTACAGTTTGTCAAGAATCAATAATTTTTTTTTCTCGAGAGTTGAGAGAAATATTTGAGCAAAAACTCGGTTTGTAAATATCATTCAGTAGGTAGGTAGCTTCTAATCCGAATCACATCATCACAGGTGATGATTTCTTTTCAATTTTCTTGTATTTAACTGTTAGACTAATTTAAACTCATTGATTTTCTGCTCATGACAAATCCTCTCGAGAATTCACTTCCATGAAGAAACAGAAAATGTATTTGTGGGTCCCATGTAGATAAGTAGCTAACATTTTGAATGTTTACCTTACCTCATCCGAATTCATTAATTATTTTGAATAACTCCAGGACCAGCGTTTGGCGTGACTCTTCGTGGTGGTACGGAAATAGTGGTGAAATCGGCTTTGAGACTCGGTCGGCCGCCGCAAGTAAGTTCGTTTGTTACCTGTTTGCGTTGAACGAAGCACTTAAATACGCTAATGAGCAAAGTGGGACAATTTTTTCGAAGTTTCAACACTTTTTAATTTGTTAGGAATTCCACTGGTTTGACGTGGATGGCAATGAGAGCTACCCCAGTGAGGAGCAGTACATCAAGTTGGTCACGAATCGAATAAAAGCTAAGTGAGTTAAACCAGTTCTAATGAGTTCCGCCATGCTCAACTCTCTGCCGTTTGGCAATTGAATTTTACTTACTTCTTTCGGATTTTAGGCTCAACTGGACGTTGGAAGACAATGAGGCCAAACGGTTGTCACACTTCCCAGGTGGACAAACTAGCGAAGACAGAGGATCGGATTTGAGGAAAATGGAAATGAAAGAGGTATTTAGTCCTGTTGACCAATCAACAGATATCGCGTCTCTACTGACAGATACAGTGGATTCTCCATGCTGATCTGTTCACAGGTGTGGGGCCTTCTCCACAACCATGAATACCTCATGACTATGTTGCACTCGAAAAGGGACATTTTTTCGGATTTGATTGGTTCCTGCGGACAGTATTACATGACTGAAAAGCTGCGCCACCCTTTGGTTCACCTCGAATCTGTAAGTCGTTTAGGGTAAAAACAGAACTTTTCAGTGGAGCGTGTATCGGAAAAATCTCAGTTCTAATCAGTGATTTCAGATGCATTTCATCACAAATGCTAGGAATTACTGTTAACGTTATTTTCATAATACAGCAATGTAGCAATATAGCAATATACAGGTGTCATAAGAAATCATGGACACCACAACGAGGCGAATGAATTAGCTACTCCCATTTCACGGAGGACAAAGGTTGTGCAGGATTAATATTACGAGTATAATTATTTATTTGTACGTCATACAAATAAAGATAACAAATAGCCGTGCTCAACTTTCAAGGTATTATTGTCAAAGCTGGTGAGAGATATTATTTTTTGTGTTTGTGGAAACAAACACAAAATATAGAGATATAGAGAAATTATTTTTTGTTTTTGTGCTTTATGTGTCCTCGAAACCTGTGGAGTAGTCTGAAAATTAGTTTTAGTATCTGTACTAGCGACCGACTACTAGGTAGCCAGGCTCTTTCTCTCAAAAATTTTGAACGAATTTCTTTAGAGATACTACTTACAAGAAAGTTCTAAACATGAAAACATCATCAATCTCCCAATTACAAATTCATCTATTGGTTTCATACTAAAACCAGGAAGGCTTGGAGACCACTTACGAGTCTTGGGCGTCCAGAGTGCATCTCGCAGTCGGTATCCTCGAACTTCTGGAACAACTGGATGAAGACGATATTCTCATTTGCGACGTCCGCTCAGAACATTTTGGCGTCACTTCTGCAGGAAAAGTTAAGGTAATTTACTTTTCATATTCTAAAGCGGATTACTTTCGCTCACTTTTTCGAAGTGGTTCAAAACTCGTTTGTACCAGCTGGACAATTTGGAAGGAACGCTTTTGCGTCAAGTCGCTAACACGATGACGTCTTCAGGCCGCTCTTGCTCAATAGACTCTGACTGTTCGCTAATCGACTGCCGTTCCATTTGCAACCCTGTAACTCGGATTTGCGACTCTCCCATCACTTCTAATAACCTTCAAGTTTGTCAAACTTCGTTCACAACAAATCAATACTAAAGTTCAATGTTGAAAAATATAACAGCACTTGTGAAGATTTTCGTAAATAGAACTGAATTGTATTCCTCAACGTCAAAACAGATAATCTGCGAAAAAGTCTTCCTTGGTTGGTCTTCCCCCGACCGACTGATAACTCCGGGTTTGTTGATGACGACGCACACTCCGCAATCCCTTCTAGCTTTGTTGCGTCAATGTGCTTCGCCACCATTCACTTCCGATGACCCGGACGACAGAGCAGCGGTGCGTTGTACACTTGAGATTCAATTCTTTTGAAAATTGAATACCTTGAGAAAAAACAACCGAGATTGTGTGATTACGACCTCAACAATATTCATATTTCAAACAGCTTTATCGCTAAAACGCTAATTCGCTTCATTTAACGGATTTCTCGCAGATCGTGAAAAGCGTGTCGCAGAGGTTGGACGACGCTTTGACCGAATTAGACTCATCGATGGAGGGTTACAGGAGCTAGCGAGACGCCGAGCGCTCTGAGATATGAGGGCGCACGTTCAGAGGGACCCTTTGGTGACTGAACTACCTTCCACAGTGGGTACAACCGCAATAGTGATCTCTCTAGGGAAATTTGTCTGAAAACGAACTGAGGTGATGTAACCTTTGATAGCCTATAGGGCAGGTAGGTGATTTTATCTCTTGTATGACTGACTAGTTATTTAGTGGTAGAGAAATGTATGAGTTTCTCCGTAAAATTTCCTTGAATAGCCTTCTTAATTGTAGTATGAATAATTAAATTCCAGAACCTGTACAGGAAGGAAGATGGCGATTAGTCTAAAAACTTCCAAAGAAATCCCTTGAGGTTCCCCATGGAATGTTATTTGAATCCCTGTAGCATAACCCCGACCTCATTCTCCAACAACTCTACAACACCTTCCCTCTGCCTAAAAATTTTTGAATCAGAAATCTACGTCGAACGACACCTCAGCTGGCCTGTTTCCTTATTGTGCATATTCCTTATAATTGCATTGTTGCAATTCGTATTTTAAAAGAACTATTTCGCTTAAAGTGGCCAAAGTACTGGATGCAACTTGAATTGATAATTTAAAAAAGCCGATGTGCAAACCGGAATCTTCCCATTATAGTAGACTTCTAGTCTAATTATAGTAGACTTCTAGGGTCAGACATAGCCTGACCAACATCCCATAAGTCAACCCACTTCTATCGGCCGAGGCTTGATTCGTACCTCTGGCGCTATGACTTCCATTTCTACCACAATCTTGTGCTTTGCACCGTATTCTAGTCATGCAACATCACCATTAACAGAATCTAGTCTTACTGTGTGATCAACAACGAATAATCATTCTCGAGAGGCCTTCAAAGCTGTGTAGGCACAGCTGTGTCAGTAAATGCTAATTTTACGTATTTAGTTGCTACTCTCTTATGAAATAAACAACTGTTTTGAATCTCTATTCAGAACTGTGCTTTTACACCCTTCGCCTTAACGAGAAGCTGGTAAGTTCATCGACTGTGATGGATGAGAAATTAACTACAAAAGAGAGAGAAACCATGCAAGAATCTTGGGCTCAAAGAGACTCCACAAACTCCACGCTACTCCATTTATTCAGATGGAGAGAAACATTCAAACGTTGAAATTATTTTAATTTTTCCCTTAACAATTAACAGTGTTTTTCATGACCGAGATAACGTGGAATCACGTAAAACAGCTAATTGTACAACATAGTTATTTTTTTTTATCGTGTCGGGGGTTCCTCAGCATCTAAGTGGCGGAAATTGCTTTCATTTTTGCTCTAAACGACGACTTATACAACGAAAAAAGACTTTACAGAGGAGCTTTGTAGGTAAGTTGAAACCAATGGCCACATCCGCACCGTTTGGGCGATCCTTGATGGAGCCACATCCAGTTGACCTGAGGGGAAATACAAAAAAGTTGATTTGATGTCAAATTTCACCTTTTGTAATGTGTGGTGTAGATGAAGAAGGAAAAAGTAACCTTACTGACGAAGAGTTATCTATCTAGAAATTGTCAGTGACGGTTGAAAAGTCAGAAGTTGCCTTTGTGCCAACTTTTTAAAATAACTCCAAACTTAATGTTAGAGTGGCTAGGCACTTTCGTTTGATAGCTGTTTCTCCGGAACATTTAGGACGTACATAGTATGAAGATCGTATGTCGAAATCTGATTGAAAAGAGAGTGATTTTTCCTCTCGTATCAAGAAGCCTTTCTTTAATGACCTATCTGCTACCGTTGTGTACGTCTCCAAGGAGAAAAGGATATCAGCCGATTGCAGGATGAAACTTTACATTGACATTTTTCTTCAATCTGTAGTTATCCGTAGACCTATAGAGCTGGCTCGTTTAATTCAGTTTAGAAACGGTTTTAGAATTTATAAAGTTTTCAATTTGAGGGGAGAAGGCTTTGAAAAGTCGAGAAAAACGACCCACTTCAACAAACAGTTCAGGGTATTCAGAAACTCACAGTAGTGGCGTCTTCTTCACACACGCAGCCGATAATCCTTGAGTCGAAGGATGAAGGGATTTGGTTAGGGCTCTCCTTGGTGCCAGGGCCACGCTTCAGGGCGACAAGATCGAACGGATTCTGAAAGCGGAACAAGCTCGAAGTGAAACTAACAGTATCCGTGATAGAAAACCAAATGGTGTTTTATGATGCAATACATGTAGCTGAGTTTAGATAGCGATGCGGATTAGCTCATTGACTGCTTCGCTCCGTGGGAAACAGCTTTGATATTCGGCCTAATTCATCAATGAGAGAGCACCTTCAACTACCTCAATATTCTGAATGGCCTGTGGTCTCAAATGCACGTCAAGCAATCAGAAGGATTTTCATACAAATACTTACATCATTACCGGCGACTTTAGCGAGAAGTTCACGTTTTTCAATGCCCGTGGCGTGCTCGATGGGGTCGGACATGTCTGCAAACAATCAAATTTTGTCGCTGAGTCTCAAGCAATACGTACTTATTAGCTGCAAGCAATGCTAAGCACGATTGAATATCCCGGAACTTCCTGGATTGAATTCCTGTTTCAGTCAACCAGTAATTTTCAGGACTGACGGCTCTTATACGCAGCTTGCTTTTGTATCCACATCGTAGCGTACGTAAAGGAAATGAGACGTTCAACCATTCTTTCTTGGATAATGATATTAGTAGACCATTCGGAGCAATGCTAGGTGCACAAGACACTAACATGAGACGAGTCATGAGCAAGAGAAGTACCCAGAAGTCAGTCAACATACACACAAAAATCGTTGGATTCCTATCGACGATATCAAATCAATCCCCTACTGATACCCAGAAGGTGGGGCCCTCTTCAACTAACCCAATGCCTTAATCCTGGCAAATACCACTCGCTCGTTTCTAATCTCTCCTGAAATTCATATTTCAAGACGAATTCTAGACGAAACCCCCCAAAAAACCACAATCTATAACAAAATTATGGATTGGATTCAACCAGAATACCCACCCCCATAATTATAGATAAGTCAGTAATCTCGAAAAACTTACCAGACAATTGAGTAGCCGATCGGCAGATGCTCCTCTTGGAGATGCGAAAAATGTTTCTTGCCACGAGCCCGGCCATTTCCTTGGATGAAACGTCAAACTACAGTTCAATTTGAGGAATAAATTCGGTCAAATTTCCTCTACACTCCGACTGATGAGAAGATGGAGAAAACGTTCACTGCTGAAGTGATCGCTGCGAAAAACAGCTGACGAAGGACGCAAAGAAATACCTGCTACTTGAAATTGCTGCATTCTCTTGAAAAATTCGAAAATTTCTAATTTAACATTTCAAAGAGTTAAAAATGTTTAAATACGAATTTTTTATAGACCCTTTACTTTGAAAGAAAATGGCCGGTCAGTTGTATTTTCACGCTGTTTTTGTTGGACAACCTGAGCTGTTATAACCTGATGTCGGCCCCGTGAACGTGGTTTTCTTTTCCTCCCGTTGACGAATTTATTTTCCTCTAAGACGGAGTTTTATCGGTAAATATCTTTTACATCACAGCTTATTCATTTTAAGTACGCGATTTTTCTTGAGCCGCAACTCTTTGGCGAAATTAAGTGTCGGCAGTTGTCGAATAATAAAATCTCAATCGCATCATTTTCCGTTCTTGTTTACAGGTGAGGTTGTATCGCCGTCAACATGGATATCGAAGAGCCGTAAGTTGATCTGATTTGTAAGAAATTAGTTTGAATATTGTTTTTGGAGGGGTTTTGACTTGGGCGTTTTCCGGTTACGTATCCGTAAAGTGAAATATTGACATTTTGGTATGCGGAGGGATTTGATAACTGAGGGAACCAGCCTATGAGTTAGCGTTGTCGGACGCATATTCGAGGTATAGTTGGTCGTGCAGTTCCACATTATCGTTGAATATTATTCAGTTTATTTTCAATCAGCAGTGAAGTGCATGAGAACTTAACCACAAATGTCTCTTTTGAAGTTGAGTGAACCTCATTTGGACACGGGATCGAAAAACATTTATTGACATGTATATTTTTTAAATTGAGAAGTGGGTATTGCCGTAAATTTAATTACGTTGTTTGATTTGAATATTCATTTTTTGAAGAGAAAAAAAAAATCATCATTTAACTCATTTTTTAGCGCTGCCCCCGTAGAGACCTCTGACGTCAACACCGCTCTTCAGGAAGTGTTGAAAGTCGCCCTCCAACACGGCGTTGTCGTTCATGGTATCCATGAATCCACCAAAGCTTTGGACAAGTGAGTAATTTTGGAAAGTCAAAATCATTGCTGAGATGCGACCTCTCAGAACAAGTTTTCGATGTCTGACGTCGGGCTAGTTACGTCGAGTGTGCCGAACCACGTCACAATTACGTCTTACCTAATGTTACGTTCCAAATAGTAAGTATTATACTTCTTTTCAGGAGGCAAGCCCTTCTCTGCGTGCTAGCTGAGAACTGCGACGAGCCCATGTACAAGAAGTTGGTGCAGGCCCTGTGCTCCGAACACCAAATCCCATTGATCAAAGTCGACTCTAACAAAAAGCTCGGTAAGATACAAATTAATTTACGAATCTCTTACTGCTTTTATTGAGTGAACCTGGTCCATTAACGTGAAATTGAATTTACAGGCGAATGGACGGGATTGTGCAAAATCGACAAGACGGGAAAGTCCAGAAAGATCGTAGGATGCTCTTGCGTTGTCGTTAAGGTAAGCCCATAATGTACATACATATATCTATGTATCTTTATTATATTATTTTATATAGCATACCTTTCGACTTTGTCCGAATCTTCCGCGTAAGTGTTTTCATTTAAAGTTTAGCTTGAGCAGCATCGAAATTTAAACATACACAGTAAACTATTGACTGAACTATATTCACTGTATCGGATTTGTACACGTAATGCAATGGCTATTTTGACGTCCCTCCTATTAACCGAGTTGATATAATAAGGCTATTTGCTCCGAACTATGGTCACCAAGTCACTGCTCTTCACCTAAGTAATTAAGGTTCAAGTGTAGTGAAAAAACGTGAGAAATCACTTGAAAAGACTCATCTCGCTCTAAACAATGTTCTTATTACTTCTTATCTGTTACAGGACTGGGGTGAGGACACACCTCATCTGGACCTTCTTAAAGACTACATCAGGGACAAGTTCTAAGCTTTTCGTTTTATTCCATCTTTTTTATTATAAATAATTGAGAAATAAAAATGTAATAATTATTTCGAACATTTTTTGTTTTCCATTCTTAGCCTTCTTTTTTTAGTCTATAGATGAGAAGAGTAATAAGAGACCATAATATGGTTACATATTATGTAGGAGCGAAATTCAGCAGACCCCGAATTGTTCCAATGGGTTGATAAATCCTGGTTTTTGGAATTGAGCAGAATAAATGCCTGAGAAGGCAAAGACACCATTCACGGTTCTTTAGTGAATTAATTCTGAGAAAAATCCTCAAACCAGGCGCATGGAGATTCATTTCTTCAACATGGGGGAACCAGTCGGTGTGGCGGGTCCCGGACCCATTCCAATCGATTCAGGGTCCAAAATTTAGTGGAAAATGATACCCCACACGCCTAGGTACCAGAAATCTTGAAAAACACATAGTCAAAATGGGTAATAAATACCCAATTTGACCCATAACTTCTTCCAGTGGGTGCCAATCGTTCTGGGGCCCATTTTCTTGGATTCAGCGTCCAAAATTTAGCGGAAAATGATAACCCACTCGCCTAGATCGCTCATTATCTCGAAAATCCTTTTTTCAGAAAACACATTTTGACCCCCACCCCGCCCAAATTTGGTCCGATTCGGCTGAAAAATTTTGAGGAATGTCCTAGGCTGGGAACAGACCCCTGACCCAAATTTCAAATTTTTAGAAAATTTTCTACTACCAAAAATGGCGGACGGACATTTTGGTTTTATGATCTAGACATATTGAAACGTCCAGAAAAAAATTTTTGGGCCGAATCGGAGAGCTTGACTTTTTTGCATGAAAACATAGGTTGGTTATTTAAGGAATAACCAATCAAAACGTGTTTCAGTATAGATGGTCGTGGCTCCTTGGCCGTCAGACGAGTGACGCAGTTTCATAACCGCGCAGGTGAGCCTGCGGAACAGTAGTGGGAATGCCTAACTAATCTGACAAGTGCCTGTTAGCATTGGATGGGTAATAAGGCCATCAAGATTGAATGCATTTTTTTACAGAAAAAAAAAAAAAGTTGAGAACAATGATTGACGATATAAATGCATTCCAGTTAAGCTTCAAGAATTAAGCCGTTCTATGGGACTTCGGTTAACCTAGAATGTTTCCAAAGCGTGTGACGCTAACGCCTCAGAAAATTGTTTGTCTCGTTTGGTCAAGGAAAATCATGGTTTCAGTTATATCACCCATGGAAAAAAATCCTGTAAATTCTTTCACAAGGGTTGGTTATTTCTCTGACCAGGAGCATGGGAGAAATCGTGGAGTGTTCCAAACTCATTTCAATCAACTAAGCGTCCAACATTCAGTGGAAAATAATACAACGCTGAGGTACCGGGGTGGTTTTTAGGAAAACCTACTTTTGAAATACGTCAGAGATGCGTAAGTGGTTCTCAAACTGGTGACACAGTCTGGTAATTAGAAATGGCAAACTAGGTAACACGGCACTACCTGAAGTGATAGGAAGACGACTTCCAGATGCTCACTTCTTGTGTTGTGCCTTCACTTCTTTCAGATTATCGTTCGATATCCTGCGGCTGAGTTGGAGCACACATTACATTCCACTCAGGCTAATCTTCTACCTTGAACCAAACTCTTCAGTTCAGAATCGATTTCTGCTCAACCAACAACGTGAAATTAGGCGTATCCTTCAAGTCAAAGAATATCAGTAGCATTTACAAGAAAAGATTTTATTATTTGATAAATTCATTGACAATTGAAAAAACAACCAGTCATTTCCTAAGCGTCAAAACAAGTTTCAGGCCACGGAATAAGTGGAGTTTTCGAGCGGTAGCGTCCAATAGTATATATAGTGCGCCGGTTATTCATTCATGTAGTGAAGTTCTTAGAAAATGTGTAATATAAGCGGTATACAAGAAACGTCATAAGGTTTCAGTTGCAGTCGAATTGACGGCCCCTTAGGTCGGTTTTTGGGGCAACTCTTTGACATGTAAACACTAAGAGAAGTGCTGGAACTCATTTTTGTGGATGAGTTACAACAAGCGGGTTGAATGCCTTCGATAACGCTGACTCTGCAAACCCATCGACGGTATAAGAGTTGCCACACCCCCTGCGTTCGACAAAATCACAGTCGGAATCTTTTTGACCATGAGTTTTCGTCACTCCATCACTAGCTTAATATATGTCAAATGCCATTCCTTGAAGACAGTCCGCCAACAAATTTGGGAGTGTCGATTAAGAGTGTTGCATCTATGTAACGATGATGTTCTTATAACAATGTCGACACCCTAAATCCCTTCGGCAATGTTCTGTCGAAGACATTCAACATCCGAGCTAGGATGACAAGTTTCACGTCAAAGATTTACCTGTTAACTTTTTTCTTCTGTTGAAAACTTGAGTACGGAGGATTTTTCCGGCTAAATCCACTTCTACTTTCAGATAATTTCTTTTTTAAATTTAACCACACAAATCCCATCCCATTTTGTGTAAGTATTGATATTATTTTAGTCAAATAGAAAACTACGGCCATTCGTGAATAATTGTGTACCTACCACGAAATAATGCAAATAACGAATGAAAATGTGAAACATGTTTCAACTATATACCATAAGATAACCTTTTTTCATATTTGGCGTGGATAGAATAATATGAAATTATAAAAGCATCACTAATACAGTCAAAGGAATAGATAAATTCGGATACTTAATTTATAAGCTGCAATTAAATATTATTTACACATGGAAATTACACCAATGTAATAATTTTGTGTTTAGTTTCTTGTCTCGGTTGGCCCTTCTTTGTCGTGGGATTTATTGAAGACATATTTAAATGATTTCGTCGGGCTCGCATGGGGCATCCAAGTCCCGGTAAGTGATCAACGGCCGGTAATCCATCGACCTGAAATAACATTGTCGAGTATTATTCAAGTGATTTGGGTCGTCTCACGTTTAAAACAATAACGCAACGTTAACTTCTACATGAATATTACGAGATGAGGCGACATAAAAAGCTCACTGTAAAGAACACTTACCTTCCTCTCGGAGGGAGGCCTCCTCGACCTCGGGGGAATGGATAGGCACCAAAATGGCCGAAGCCTCTCTTAAAGCCAGGAGCAGGGCCACCGTATTGGAACTGATGGTAGGGTGGCTCACTGAGTGGAACTTCTTTTTTGCTTCCTCTGTAATTAAAAATAAATTAAAAAATAATTCAGCAAGTCACACTTGCTCAATATTTCATTGTGAGCGAACACTTCGGTTCATGCCCCCAACATAAGGTATAAGGGCCAAGCGCAAGAGGTTAGGTGGAAAACTCACCGACTACCAGGATGCTCAGCCAACTGCGGTCTCTTCGGGTCGCGAAGATAGTTGTTAAAATAAATCACCTCTTTCTTTACTTCGTCCAGCTGATCGGAAAACTTGTTGAAAATGTGTTTCCTTACGAACTGCGCACCTTTGAATTTCTTGCCTGGAATCCCCCCAAAAATAACAAAATAATTTGTGCTACAAATTAAACAACTTCACTATCACAACTCAGACTCACCGGACAATGGACAAAGCCATTTGTCTTTGGCCAGCTCTTGGGTATTGGCGGCGATAAATTTTTCTACTTCGACGTCTTCTGATTTAGCGCCAAGGCCGTTAAGCTCGGAGTCAGGCAAAACCTCAGGCGGCCTCATCAGGTGCTCCAACTTGGTTTTGTACTGCTCGCAATGTTCGTTAACTTCTTTTTCCAACACCTGAAATAAAGGAAATTAAGAATACAAAAGTTATGGTAACTCGAGTGACGTGGGTGTAATCCTTTGACGTCAGCACTCACTTCGGTGTTGGAATTAGATGGCATTCCGCGTAAGTGCATAATCCCGCAACGATTGGGATTTTCGTCTTCAGACGCGTATTGGCTCATGTTGTAATAATCGACAGAATAGACGATTCTAAGATACAACAGCAGGCGGTCAAGAACCTGGAAGTGAGTAAAATATGTTTTTTAAACGATGCTCCTTCCATTTACCAGCACATTCATTTGTAAAAATGGACATGTCCAAGTACTTTGAGTGCTTGGGCGTGACGGTTTTTCGAGTCGTCAGTGACGACACCCTGCCCCAGGAGTTCTTCTTCTTCTGCGGACGCTTCTTCAACAAGATACTCCGTAATATCTGCCAAAGAAAAAAAAAACCGTGAGAACGCCAGATAATATATTAAAACTGTAATACATTTTGGATTAATATAATACTAAGTACACCAGGATGAATTGACTAGAGGCGTCAGCGAACGAATCACGCACTAAGGGTGTGAGCTAGGGGCTTCCATGGTTGTATCCCATGAAAGCGCCTTTCAATTCTTCGCTTTCACCGCTGAAGCAAATTAGGCTTATTCCATTCAACAGCTAATTCTCTACGGCTAATGGTTTCATTGTGTGACTTTTTGCCCGTCCCAGGCCCCAAATGTGTTCACGACAGTGTTACTGACACATCAAGACTAGATCACACTACACTCCCTCCTTTTCCTACATCCGTCAACGGATGTGTTGTACCTTTGAGTATGGGATTGGACGACTGGAGGCCAAAAGACGTTTCATTGCTCTCGTTATTGTCCCACATTCTGTGTCGCGAGTCGAGCTCTTGGATGATACGTGCGGCGAGTTTGAGGTCGTTGAGCACGCAGGTTTTGTGGGCTGACAGAGCAGAAACTGAGCGAACTCGACGGCTCAAGTCACGATTGACGATAGCGCCCAGTTCACAGTCCTTCACCTGAACAGTATAGACATAGAACGGTGAACACTTTCAATGAAAAATAACGGTGACTGCAAATGCCAAATTCAATCAACGACGTACCCTAATGCTGTTGAGGTTCCAGCAAATCTCTTTGATGTTCACGTCTCGCCTGAATGTGACCCAGCCTCTCCTGAACCAATGCTGAAATAACAAAAAGTAAATTATCATCAACCCAAGAGGTCCCTTTCCCCTCTATTTTATCATTCATTGCTGATCAACACTCCAAAAAGTTCACCTGTTCTGGCTGAGGGTCGGATAGAGACACACGGAGGAAACCAGGATACTTCTTGCAAATGGTTTCAATTTCAGCTTTAGTGACGCGAGGAGAAATCGTCCGAAGGAAAATAGATGACGTTCGATGGAGAGGACGAGGAGTCAATGGAACCACTTCCCCTTCTTTCTGTAATTTGAGGAACAAATTTAAAATTGATTATAAATTAATTTCTCCTTTCTTAAAAATGGAAGACTAACAAACAACTTACGTCAGAATCAATCTCGTGGGTTTTGATTTCGTCCTTCTTTTCAGCCTCCTTCTCTTCTTCTTCTGGCTCTGAAATTATGTGAGATAAAAATAATTAATTTGCCCCACAGCAACATTATACTATTTCAGGAAACAAATTTACCCCAAGAAAATACCTTTTTCCGGTTTTTCAGGTTCGGGGGATTTGGATTTCTCTTTCTTTTCATCTCCTTCTTCTGAAGGCACAATAAAATGTTGTCAGTAAATGTGAAAATCAAAATTATAAGAATCACTTTTTTCAAAAAATGAATCAATTACAATGACAACTTCTTTCAGGAAATATTCGCCTCCATACAAATGTATAAGCGCTCCCACACACTGTAGTAACAGACAAAACGTAGTTTGCATACGTCATTCACCTTTCTCTTCCATGGACTCATCCATTTCCACGTCAGTTTCCTTCTTCTCCTCGCCGATCCCTTCATCTTTTTCATCCTCTTCTTTCGTCTGAAACACGAAATGGGTCACGGTTCATAGAGAAATTCGTACAAATCTCGATGTAATACCCAGGATTTACATCTGGTCTCGTAATTTCTTGGGGCTTAGAACGCAAGGCCAATTCTCACAGGTGGATAAAAAGACATGACACAAAAAAAAGCTATTACCACGTCGTCTTCTTCTTTCGCTTCGTCACCTTTCTCTTCAGTTTTCTCGTCAGTGCTTTCCTGCTCACCCTCTTTTTCCGTCTTTTGTTTTTCCTTCTCCGCTGCCTCCTTTTCAGCTTTCAATTTTGCTCTAAGGCAGCAAAGCGAAGAAATAAGAATATTTTAAACGTAATCGTGCTGTTCGTCTAGTTTTGATCTCAGTCACTACTCACGCTTTTTCCGCCGCTTCTTTGGCAGCTTTCTCCTGACTGGCATTTTCTAGAGAAGAAATGAACACAATAAGTAAACCTCGTTATTCAGGTATTTTCTACCTGACATTTTCAAGTTCAACAGCTTTACCAGCTAAATCGAGGACAGTCAAATCCAAATCCGTTCCACCTTCCAAACGGATAACAACGGCATCCAATAGCTTCACAACGGCATCACCTTAAATAAAATGAAAAAAAAAAAATAATAAAGGTAGAATGACGATTTTCTTTTAGAAGGAACGCAAATCAAAAATAACGAATTTTTCCTCGATCTAATAATACGATTTTCTTTACCTTGATCGGAGTCCAAACGAACGGCGTCAACTCTCCCGCAATCCATCATCTCCAAAAACACCTGAGCTCTTTTCTAAAATGTGAATAAAAACGCAAATCAACTAGGGAACTTTGTCTTTAATTTGTTTCTTCTTTATATTGAAATTCTGATCTTTCACAGACCTTTAATGCGTTGTTGAGCTCGTCTTTGCGCTTGGAAGAGTCTTCCGGATGATATTTCAACTTGAACCTGGAAAATTTGGGGAGCGGAGGGGGTGGGTTGAGAATACCCCCAAAATGAAATGAAGCATTAGGTTACGTAATAGAATAGTTACTGTAATGTCATAAAAATTTCACGACACGCAATACGTTAAAAGAATGGGATAACATCATGTGGGTCTTCCCAACGAATTTGGACAACCAAAATATAAAATTCGTTTTTGTGCCGCTATTTGATCAAGGGCATACATGGCATTTGCAGGAAAGCTGATCCCTAGGTCGCCTTTTAAAAGCTTAAAAAAAGGAAAACTTGAATATCCTTAGGATGAACCATATGATGTCAACCTTATCCTTATCAATCCTTGTCAACCTTATGAACGTTTCCTACGAAATACACGCACATCAAGTAAACAAGTACGTTATTACACGTCAAGCTGGCGTACAGCTTGAAAGTTAGTTTTGCTGAATGACTTGAAGGACACCATTGCTCGAAGTCTACAAAGAGCAAAATTCTACTCATCGTCTTCAGACAAATTTTGAGAGAGAGCCAACTGCTCAGATCTCCTCAAACGATATTGAAAGCCAATCCAGATGCAGGAGATGAATTTGACAAAAATCGTGGTTGGTAAATTGAGAAATTTACGGAATGGCTCAAAATTTCGGGAATGGCTCAAAATCTAAATTGCAGTTTTTTCTTTCTTTTCTTTTCCAACGCAGAAAACGAAAAAAAAAACTATTTAGTAGGTTCATTGTTTGCTCAAAGAAAAATAATTACTTATTAAGCGTCATTTTTTTCGTTTTTCAGAAATAAAACTCAAAACGCTCTATTTCATTGATAAATCTACAGACTGGCTGGTTCCATAAAACAATCAGAAAACATCCACATATTTGGAACGCTGAATCAAACAAGACCGTCGGCAGATTATTAGACGTGAGAGCCAGAGCTGGATCATTTTTTTCTTCTTTTTTGTGTGTCAATCGGATATTTAATTTGAACTATAAGCAACTAGGAAATTTGATGTATAAAGCCTAAAAGCTAGGGCAGTTTTTTTTTTTCATTTTCTAGTAAAATTATATTCAACAAAAATCAGCAGACAAAACACAACACAAGGACTATTTTCTGTGTTAAATAAACGAACCTCCAATTTTGATTTTGAGCATATCCTACGAATAAAAATCTAGTCAATTTCAAGCCTTGGAGTAGGTAATAGGGAATGTCAATAAAAGAAACTAAGCTCAACGTTGGAGAACTGGATTCAATGGTTTACAGTTGAACACAAATATAAATCTGTTAGAACATGGAAGACAAACTAGATTCTAATACCATAAGACAGAATAAAGACTAATTATTGTCTTAGAATGAAATGTCTCACCTCATCTTCCGTATGTCCCAGAACGGGCAATATCGGTTTTTTCAAAACCATTCTAAAAATATTCACCCCCCGACACAAAGCGAATTTAACCTACACTTCACAGGAAAAAACACTGCGCGAGCAGCTACCATAAACAAAGTAATACTGCCGCAGTTTTTTCCACAAAATTTGTGAATTTTATCGTTCTAGAAACGGCGCGGAAGAAGCGGAAAATTTATTTTGTCTCAGGAGGAAAATCCGCCATTGGTTTATTTTCTTTTTTCCCAAATGAGCGGCCGGATTCGTTTTTCCGCGTGCTCAGGCAGTCACGCGGGAAAAACTAATGTGGAAGGTGAGCAAATTCTGAACGCCGCACCGTTATAAAGCAACGGCGTAACGCGGCTATTTACCACGACAAATTGAATTATTTTAGATATATTTTGCCCTAATAACGCGACGTACTTTTCCGCGCACAGGTTAAAAAATTGTTTTGGCGCAAGTTTCATTTTTGAAATGCAGGAGTTTTGATACCAAAAAAGGGACCGCGGAGGGGCGTCTATTGAAATTTTCCGCAACTGTTTTGGTACGTTTTTGAATTCATCCCGGAGACGCGGAAAGTCTTAAAAGGCTGTAAAAAAGGACCGGTTAAATTGAAGGTATATGCACTTAAAATAAAAACAATACATAACATGACAATGAAGCAGACGAAAAAAATGCAAACAAATAACGGAATTGAGGATCGATTTGACGGTTGAAAAGTTGTATGCACGAACTAGTGAAGGGCGGTGACGCCGTGATGAAAATTCCACATTTTACAATAATATAGTTTTTCATTCAATATTATATCAATATTTTGAAATGAAATCAAAAAGTGCTTTTTATTGGGAATTCGCCTCGACATTCGAAATTGTGTGAGGAGAAGAAGTTTTGTGGTAATGGAGTTGCGAGGCCATGGTAAGCAGAAACGACTCTTATTCCTAACCTAAGGATTTATGAATTGATCAATCTATCATCGCTATATCCAACTTGAACCGGCTAAGACGAGAGTAAAATTATTTTAAAAAATACTAATATTGTTCTCAAGTGCTAACTTTACTTATCTACATCGTATTTTCATTTCAGAACAATACACAACGTAAAACTTTCAGGTGCATAACTTTCCGGACCAGTTCGACGCTAATCTCGAGCCACAATAGGCCGACTGTTCAAGAAATTATGTTTCCAACTTGAGCGAGGATCAATACACAATTTGGTAATTGAGTAAGTTGACTAAAATTTTAAAACTGTCACCAGTAGCGCAGTTCTAGAACAAATCGCTCCCAGAAAGGAGTTTCTATACAGAGAAATTCCTATTGTGAATATTTGTAGAAGAAAGTCGAAATACGTACCACTCTTCTTCTTTGTGCGCCACAAAAAACTCGTTCAACTGTTGACGTCGGAATTCAAGTTTGTACTCCGCGTACTTAGCAATGGCCTCTTCGTCAGTAATATTGTCATCTTGAGTTTGGAGGAAGCATTTGAAAGTCATGATCGGAGGTTGAGTGTCCAAGTCGGATGATCTGAAGGGGTTTCAACGATACAGCTCAGATCGTGAGTAATGTAAAATATGACATAACAAACGCTAAATCAAACCGCTGACGCTTAGGAAGCTCATCTGACGATGATTAAAGAGCAATGAAAGTTATTTTCCTGGGCAATCTTTTCGAACATCCTAGATCTAGATCGTCGAAAATGTTGCCGCCCTTGAAGTAAATTTATTGATTTGTATCCTACAGAGAGCAGTAACACGGCTTGAAGATGAGAGTTCGCCTCATTCTTTCTGGATATTGTCAACAATTATGTTGTTCAAAGCAGGTAGATACTCAAAGTTTGAGATTAAAGAAATTGTACTCTAATTAACGCTCAATTCCGATTATGAGAAAATAAGCGAGCGGAAAGTTCAACTTCCTGTCAATAATTAAAAGGGACCAGGGTAAAAAAGAAAATAAACGTTGTTTACTCACCTCGGGTTACCACCAAAACCACCACCACCAAAGCTTGGTTCTGGACCCCAAACATTGAACGGAGGTTGAAATCTCATACCCCTCACATCCTCGTTCCTACGGCAAGCCGAGTTGTAAAAGAGGAAAGGGAACGAGGGAGAGGCGGGGAAAGGAATTCGAAAAAGGTGAAAAAAAGGATGAGGCGAGATGCGAAAAGAGGAAGGATTGAGAATAGAAAGGGGGAGAAAAGCGTGAAACAATTTAGTCAGGTACAATCAAGTTAAAATAATTCAGAAAAAAAATATATATATGTACAGTGTAACTGAGTTTTTCAAGACAAATCCCGTGAGAATGCTTAGTGTTTTTTTTAATGTAAAAAAAAAAAAGTATTAGTTGGTGGAAGCAAAATTTTGAACACGTCCGTTGTCCGAATCAAATGCCCGTTGTTCAAATCACTCCATGCAATTATTTCCATTTATAATCAGACCCCCTCAACGTTTACAGCCCACGGCTGACAAAATTCTCGTACTCAAGTCATTTTTGTGCTTCTCGTATCAATACTTTTTTTTCTTACAAATATACAAAAGTATGGCAAAAAATGCCTCGTTGTTTTTGGTTCCACTTCTCCATATTGACATCACGTAATTAAATTCCAGACGAAAAATCATCTTTAGCACCTTAGCACCAGGTTTTGCTCCCAGTTGTGTGCACAATTTGAGTTCATACTACTCAGCTCAATTTTCACATTATCTGAAACTCAGGAGTTCACTTAGTACGTTACGAGTGGGGTAAAATTATTATTTCTACTGAATAGAAATGGTAAATATTCCCAGTTTCAGTTAAAAATCGGCATTTACCGATCGAAATCATTGTTCGTTCCAGTAATATTTACAAATGTATCGTGCTAGCCACCATTTGAGCCTGAGCATTCGGCGACCTATATTGTAGTCGCTCATCCCCAAAAATGAAAGCGTTCAAAATTTCCAACCCGAAGCTTAAAAGTGGCACTCACTCATAACGGATTCTTTTGGCAGGTGGCATGTCATTTTGGTAGGAAGAGTACCGATCACGGTAATCACTCCGCATCCTGCTACGCCCCCAATCCCTGAAACCAGAAGTAGTTGAGCAATATTAAATATATCACTACGTATGATGCAGGGAGCTTCTTCATTTTATTAAAAAATTTGCTTCACTCACTCGTCTTTTCGTCGGTCACGATAGTTCTCAGTGCGCTCACCCTGGAACTTGTCTCTCCTCTTTTTGTCGTATTCATCGTCCGAGTCAGCCATCTCAGAGTCTCCGACTAGCCGCCACCGGTAAACGAGAAGACTACCTGGTAACAAAGGGAGGTCGATTATTAGCACAATAGCTCATTAACTCATCTCGAACCCTTAGGAAATGTTCCTCATATTACAGTGATAGGCCGATATTCTACCGTATATAGGTTGGATCTCACTGGCCAGGCTACCGGAAAGGGTGCAAGGATATTAATTCAGTTGTTCTTCAGGCATATTGGCGAGGAGGGCTCAGAATATACTTGTGGTCCAGGTCTAAAGGAGTACCTTCATACGACCAACCAAAGGACCCAAGAAATTTGGTATGTACAAATACAAACTTCAAAACAAGACCACATATTATCTTAGAGAGTAGCCCTTGTACGATGAATAATAGCAAAAAGTGATAATTGCTGTGATATATATTGAATATTGAGCATTCTCCTCGGCACAAGCCCAGACAGAACTGCTCTTACGCAACCAACTTCAGTGCTGCGGATGATTGAGACGTGATAATCTACAGCAATACGCTGCAGAGGTGGGTAAATGCCGTTAGTTAGGAGTGAAGAAGAAATTAACTTTCACTGTGGTAGAATGTCGATACCACCCTTGCAACTCTATTAAAATCTGTTGAAAATAGAACAACACCCAAAAATAATACGAACTACGATTCTCTCAAGAACAAGTGAAGTGGTTCCAGGGTCAAAGTGGAAAATAAATTTCAAGTATAGGTTTTACACGGCACAGAAAGGTAGATTCCCTTTCCAATAGGCGGTTAAGTATACCTGCACGATAAAATCACGTCGGTTCAGTAACTTATTTGACGAGTTCTCCGACTCCACAATTTCTGGAAAACACACAAATAACGGTATCTCGACGCTTTTGGTTTATCGCGAAAACGAAAAAAACTGAAAAAGGGTCACTGGTCACTTTCACGCTGGAGATGACGCCGACATTTTCCCAAACTTCCTCAGTGTTGACGCATTTCTCAGCTGCTGAAGAAATCCGTAGACGTACGGATAACGTTTGTCGGCACCGTCTACTTTGCCACGCGGGAGCCAAATTTGCCAACTAGGCAGACGATTAAGAGCCAACCCAGGGAAAGAGAATAAAAAGGATGAAAAATAGTTTCTCTCCTTTTTCACACTTGCTCTCGTGCGCTGTCAACTGTATGTTAATAAAAATTTGTGCCAATGAACAAAACATCGATTTACTTGAAGAGAAAAACGATAAAAGCAGTGGGGAAATCGATACATTGATTGTTTTATAGGAGGGAAAAAATGTTTTGACGCATAGTTGTTATCGGCGCGTATTTTCAATTTTATTCTATCGCAATGTAGTAACTTTATGCAGGCATTTTGAAAGGAAAGTGTAAAGAGGAAGCACAGCTGAAAGGAGAAAGGATGATGAATTTAAGGTTGAAGATGATAAGAACAAACTGATCTTCGCGATATCTATGACTCGATTCAAACACACCGATGTACCTTGAATTTTACAGTATTATATTTGAATGAAGCAACCGAATAACCATTTATGAATCAAGGATAAAGATTTGTTAGCTATAAAAGCAGGCCGAATATTTTGATTAAAAAAAACCCTTCCTGTCTGATAAAAACAAAAAAAAAAATCGATGATGAAAACATCTTTTTATCATGGATGAATACATCGGTGTATGGAAAACATCGATGTTTTACAAATCGATATCAATCTCTCGGATGTCCAGTCAATAACGCCAGAACTCTGTATCCGTTGTCTTCCCGTCTTAACCTCTCCTCTTATACATCTAGACGCTCCGCAGCATTCCTCGCTGTTGAAGTCATAAGTTAACTCATTAATTTTACCATCTTCTATTCAAAATGACCAGTATGTTTTGGGGTAAGTCGTAATGCAATACTTCATTAAAATAAGCTCTTTGTTCAACTACCGTTGTCATCTTTTCGACCATGCTTCTTCACCACCATGTATGCCCATGTGGCTTCACGGCACCGCACGATGGGCCCTTTTGTCTTTGTTAGACTCTAATATAGCAAGCTAGCTCGTTATTCAGGTTGTTAACAACTACCTAATTCAGTTATTTGAATGTTGAAAACTGCAACAAGAAAGATAGATCGCAAGCACGCCTCGCCAAAATTTTGTATACCGGTTCCACCGAGCCCGCCAATCAGGAATGATGCTTGAGCACACTTGTTGATTTCCAAAAATGCTTCGCGTCGTGGTTGATTCCACTACGGTTGATTTTTGTCGCACTGTCCATTTCGTAGCTAATGATGATTGCACGTGGATCATTGGGAGACCTTGTGCAATTCCACATAGTACCAGCGCAGTAATGTAAAGTTACAATAGTCAATGGCTATAGAAAAGATTTGAACAAATGACCCATTGACAATGAATTACTGAATCATAGTTATGAAACGAACGAAACCGTTGAAAAATTACTTTTGGGATCATTAAATGAGGACTCCCACTTCTCACTAAAAGGAAGCCCTCGTCGTTTTGCTAAGTCCAAAGTAGCGCGCCAGATTGTGGGTAGGGGCAAAAGTGAAGTACAATCCCCCCCTCCCCTTATGGTAAGGTAATTATAAGTAATAATGCTTATTCATTTCCATAAAAGTGTAATACCTTCCCGCATTCGACTGTACCTATGCCTCATTACAATTATGAATATCCGCAGGTTTGAGATTGGACCCGGGAAAGAGGTACTCCACCACCGTTGGGCGAACTTTTCACGTGTCCATGGCTGCTTTGGATCATACGACAGTGAAAAACCGTGAGTATAATGATAATAATGCAGTCCTTCATTCGTGAAGTCAGTTCTAACATTAGACCATAAAATGATCCAATTTGCGTTGCGTTCTACAGCAAACGAAATCAACTGCGTCATGCTGCAAGAAGGTGAAAGTGATACGCCCTTCATCCTGTGTAACCTACAAAAAGAAAAAAACCTTCAATGCCCATTGGATTTGAACTTCCAGGCGGGGGACCGCGTCACTTTCTACTGCAAAGGAAATGGCACCGTTCACTTGTCCGGTAATATAGCAGAATTACATGATACACGTATTTTTGTAAACACCAACAATTGTTATTTATTTCTTTCTTGATTTGATCGATCATAATTTTCTTTTGCGTCAGGTTACGTTCATGACGACATTGAAGATATGGACGACCTCCTGGGTGAAGAAGAGATGGAGGAGGAAGACGAAGATGAAGAGGTCGGTGATGAAGAAGAGGATTCGGATCTTAGAGGTACCGCTTTGCTACTGTCTGTTAGATGGGATGCTATCGTGTATAGCTGATGTTTCAGGGATGGTCACGCCTATTAATAATAATTCATTGTTCATAGGAAAACTTAACGGTTTAAAGAGACAATCCGCGGGTTCTAAAGCAAGTGCCGGTAAAAAAATCAAATTGGATTCACAAGACGATGACGAAGACGATACTAATGATGGTGAGTAATGCTCATAAATAAGAGCCGGTTGGTGTCTATACTGACGCTCTTCGAATTTCTCAGAAATTCACACCTTTGAATCATTTCTTGGCGTATTGCAGAAGAAAGCGGGGAGGAGGAGGAGTCCGATGACGACGAGAGCGTAGAGGAAGAAGAGGTCGACGACGAGGAAGAAGAGGTGGCCAAACCAGAGCCTAAAAAGAAACAAAAACAAGAACAAAAGCAGAAGAAACAAAATGTAAGTGTTGTTTTGGCGTATATTTGTGTCAGTAGAAGAAGAGGCGTCTTCAGTCCTCTCAAAATCAGTGACGAGGACATTCCAAATCCGCGAATTTTTATTGTTTTAATTTCTCTGTCGCTGTTAGGGCATCTCTGGAGAAGCTCAACCTAGTAAAAAAGAGAAGAAGAAGGCAGACAAACAAGCAACCACCAAAGCTGGCGAACAAAAACCTGCACAGAATCAGTCCCCAGTGAAAAAAACTATCGAAGGTGGCGTTCAAATTAAAGACCTCAGAGTTGGGAACGGAGCAGTCGCCAAGCCTGGACAAAAGGTGGGTCAATAACAACTATTTCTAGTTCCACAATACTATACGGTGATTAGCCTCATCTCTTCCTGGCAGCAATCCTTCAAATGGTTATCCGATTTCGGATTATTCGCTGATAATCCAATGCCTTCTGTTCCATAGCTGACCATAGTGTATTTTTCCATGACAAAAAACACTATTGAACAAAGTATGGAGCAAGTCAAATTTTGTTGTAATTAGTGCAACTCACTTTCGCACCAGACTACGGATGCCATATAGGCTTACATAATTTTAACGGAAAATGGGCGTTTGCCAACGGTGACCAACGCTATCAGTCCCCCCTCCCCCTCTTATTTTTTATTATCAATTTTTGATTATCCCAAAATGATACGTAATGATGCGTTTTCCATTGAAAACTGGTTGTTAACTCGCCCTGAATTTTCACTCGTTCGTAGTAAATCACGACCTGAGAATGGTATCTGATCTTTGAGTGTAGAAGATGTCAGTTTTCAACTAATTGACTTCATTTCAGGTCCAAGTTTACTATATTGGACGGTTGAAATCCAACAACAAAGTGTTTGATTCGACAAAAAAAGGCAACGGCTTTGCATTCGGTTTGGGAAAAGGTGAAGTCATCAAGGGCTGGGACGCCGGCATTAGCGGTATGCGAGTTGGAGGCAAACGAATGATCACCTGCCCTCCCAGTATGGCGTAAGTTCTTACAAACTCGTAATATGTTTATTTTTATTGTTATGTCGTCTTTTCCTAGTGTTATGCAGAGCCTGTTATTCATACTCGTAAACGTGATATCGTCAATATGCACAAATATGTGGACATTGCATTTATTTTTAAATTCCTACCTTTTGTGATCGTGACTAAAAAATTTTTAGTATTATAAAAGTTTCACTGAAACAAGTCGTTGAAAAAAAAATCCCAATTATTGGTCCTTAATCAACTCTAAATGGGAGATGTGTCTTTTTATTGCAGATACGGACAACGGGGTTCTCCACCTACTATACCACCTAATAGCACGCTCGTTTTTGAAGTTGAACTCCGTGCTGTCAACTAAAGTTCGTGCTAATGCTGGATGTAATTTTTCATGGCCGCTCATCACAACCTGAACGACCCCTATCCAAAACCGGTTTGATTGTTTACTTTTGTTTATAATTTAGTTGATTGAGTCCTTTTATTCATTTTTTGTTTTTTTTACCATGAGAAATGTGATTTGGATGAGTTATCAGTGTAAATGTATGGTCGATTTACTGAACATAAGCGTTTCGAATGTGAACATGGAAAATAATGTCCTCGATTATTCTCATTTTGTATTCAGTCAACCTTTTTTTTAATTCAAACTGCTATTAATTTTGTATTTCCTACGTGCTTCTTGAATTTATATTTGTTTGATTATATTATAACTCTGACGAATAATCTTCAAGTATAAGTATCAAGAGTTTACTACGATAAAAATTGTCTTCTGTTAAGAGAAAGTGGTTATTCCGATGTATTTTTACTACTTTTGAAAAGAAGAATGTTGATCGTCAATAACGCAATATTCTGACATTTTGACAAATAAATTGCGTGTAACTGTTATTGTTTGTTGGTTCCATGCAAACTAAGTTATGGTTTATTATTCCATGATTCATTGTCTTCATTGTAAAAGCCGATTGCCCATATTTGCCGACAAATTATTTGAAGGTGTCTCGTCCGGAATATTCAGCTCGATTGCCCAAAGCGGGGCTGGGGGTAGATGGAAATGAAGGAATATGTATCTTGAGAATGGGTTTTTCAGGAACTAGGTATGTGGGCATCTATTCCCGTTTTATTACGCAAGCTGGATTCGAGACCGATAGCCGCACACGGTCTAGTGTATGAAAGAACATGTGAGTGGGTTACATTCAATACTAACTATTGAATGTTGACAAGAGACATATTTCTGATTGCCGCAAATGGAGGCGGGATACAGATGAAAATGAGGGGCCTAGATTTTTCGGGCCTAATTGTCTATAGCATCATTATTCAATATATTTTGGCCGTCCCCGGCGATTGCTGCAGACCGGAAGTGGTTTTCTTGGTCTAAAAAGGAAGTTGTGTGGGGAACAAAAGAAGCACATCCTTGATGAACGAGATGCTTGCGGACAGGCTGAGAAAAATTCAACACAATGTAGTAAACAAAGTTGAACGGTAGAGCCATGAGGAAAAAAGCAAAAAATTTTTTTATTTTCAAAAAGCTCAAAAACAACAGAAGTTCTGACATGGATGCGATAACCATAATATTGCACATTCCTTGAGGCGTGATTTCCCTTTACAAAAGCAAAAAAAAATATATGATATATAACATAAAACTGTGATGCAATCGCAATGAACTGCGTTTTCCCATGGACCAATCTATAAAAGCCAACATTGGAGGATTTCATCTTGGCACATACTTTACAAATGGCGTTTTCCAGAAATATGAAGATTCACTCTTTCTAAATCTCATGGAACAGTGATACGTATAACGATTACTTTTGATTCGTGTGGGAATAAATTCAGAATTTTAAGGCAGTGAAGTAACATTAAGTTTCTTCAATCCGCAGTAATTTCTTCTTGGCAGTATTCTATTTTTTATTTATTTTTTTTTTTTTGTCATTTGTCAATAA
The DNA here is from genome assembly GCA_019603395.1 of Cyrtorhinus lividipennis. Classification (NCBI taxonomy): domain Eukaryota; kingdom Metazoa; phylum Arthropoda; class Insecta; order Hemiptera; family Miridae; genus Cyrtorhinus; species Cyrtorhinus lividipennis. The sequence goes on from CM034004.1 coordinate 12,118,967, forward strand.
CTTGAGCACAGCCCAATGAACAATGAGAAGAATGATCAATGCATACAGATTACCAATAGCTGTGAGAAGCTTCAAATGCCGAAACCGCTAACGGATAATTAAACGGCGGGGAATCGTGCAAAGTGCTACCATAGTATCCTTAAATTTAGTTGAGTATTGGTGTTGAAGGATGCGACATCGATTGTTTTCTGATATTATTTTGACGGGTCTCACAACAATAACATAATATTATTTCAACATGAATATTGACATAATGGACCAGTGGTGGGTTTGAAATTCGACACTTTTTCGGAATTAATTTAGTAGCAAATTCTATTTAAAAAAAAAAAAAAAGTTTTTTGTAGAGTATAGGGTGAATTGTGATTCATTTCATTATTCATTGTTTTGTAATAATTCGATACTTCAGCCTGTTCTGCTCACATCGACAGAAAAAATCGATATCGCATCCAAAATTTGCGTGGCTCCTGATTTACACTCTAAAACAAAACCACTTTAAGAACAGATTTCGTGAATTTGACCCGGACTCACGAATCCGTGCGGATTTTGTTTCTCTGAAGGAATGTAAAAAAAAATCACGAGGTTCAATTCAACTAGAATAAACCAAAAACAGAGTCGAGCTCGTCCGGGCGAAATACTTTATGCGGATAGCGAATTCTCAAATGGGTGGAATATTTTTTCGTTGTTCAATTCGTACACCTGCTCTAATCCAACTCTTAAGATGACAGAAGTGAAGCGTAGTCTTTATTTTCATGTTGGCTTCACCAGCCAATAGACATTTACCCGAAATGAAAATAGTCAGGGAGTAGAAGGTTGCGGTAGGACTTATAAATTAGTAATTATTTTTAAAACTTGAATCATTCAATTGATTTGATCAGTGGATGTTATAAATACTTCTTTTAAATCAAGAGGACTTACGGTTTTCTTGATCATCTGCTATTCTTAATTATTGTTGGTCTTCTTTGTGCGTTTGGAATCATGCTTTTTGTTGATTACGCTTCGCTCCTTTTCGTGATCCCCTGGCAAAAGCTAAGAGTTAGTTGAATGTAAAAATAAAAACTTTTGACTGATAAGTGGCGGCCACAATTTTTCGGAAACAGTTACATCACAGCAGTTCCAAGGATTATTGGATCCAGAGGTGCATAGAGTTGTATACGTAAGGCTGGTTAGCTAGCGGACTCTTTAAAAAAAATGATGGGCTCGACTCTCAACAACACTTTTCTAACTAAGTACAGCCACAAACCAATTTCAACTGAAAATATAGCAGTTCACTGTTTCAATGTGCCCACGGGAAAGAACAGTACATATAATCAACTTGACAACCAGGTGATCACAACCATCGCCCAATAAGTTTGTGATTTACAGTGACATCCGACGGTTGTGTTCCTGTTAAAATCGAACGGTTATTCGACGGTGACGGATTTGGCGAGGTTCCGGGGGCAGTCGACGTTGCATCCACGAAGGACCGCAATGTGGTAGGACAATAGTTGCATAGGGATGACTGTCAGGATGCCCTGGAAGGATGAGAATTACCTTATAGCTGCCGTAAAGACTACAGCGATTCGCATACATTTTATGTTCTTCATTCAAATAATTACCAGGAATGGGCGTATTCATACTAATACGACTATTTTTCACAAATTTTAAAATATTCATATACATGAAATATTTTTGAATACATTTCACTCAAGTCGCATTCTTTTGTGATTTTTTTCATTAACTCCAAAAACTGTAAGGAACTATGTATAATAAGCGCTGGGCTCTCATGGACAACCGTACTTAACATCAAATTGCTACTAAAATGTGATTTTTGCACCACTGGTTTATCTCCGTATTCGTATTCATAATCACATTCTATATAAATGACGCACATGTTCAATTTATGATCATGAGTACGCTCTGTTGTGACAATGGCACTTTTTATAGATAATCTCTCAAAACTTCTTCCTTTTAGGTTGAAGGTAGACGGCGTCCAGGCTCAAAAAGCCTTCAAACTTGAACCAGAATGGTCTGGATAACATTCGCTCCCACCTCATCCGGGCTGTTGAATAAGACAATTTTACAAACCTGCAGACAGTCGACGGTGTGAGGAACTTCGATAAATTTAGACGAGAAGCTTTGAGTTTCGAGGTCCCCCTTTTCACATATCACAATCGGTCTTCCTTCTCTAGCAGTGATTTGTTGAAGTGCGTTCATGCATTTCTGAAAAATTGAGTTCGGCGTTGAGAACTACCTAAACCTAATGTGAATGTGGGCGCCACAGCTTCAGATAAGGTACTGATTAGAGCACCTGATAGACCGGATCTCGAGTGATAATGAGGATCATTGGCATGGCTTTGTCCACAAGAGCCAGAGGACCGTGTTTCAACTCGCCAGCCAGAATACCTTCTGAGTGCATATACGTCAGCTCCTTGACTTTCTGGAATTGACAAAATAATAACATTCAATTTATGCGTTTTAGTCGTAGCCTTAACGAAGCAACTTAAGAGTAATAGTTGGTCTCGTGTTCTCATGTATGGAGGGAGGTTAATACACAACAAGCAAGTAAACTTCAAGGTACGATCGCAGGACTTACCAGGGCGCCTTCCATGCAAGTAGCGAAGTTGTACCCTCGACCCATGATCAAGAGGGATTTCTGTTGATAGAGGTCTTTGGCCAGGGTCTGAATGACGCTGTCAGCCTTCAATACTTCTCGAATCTGCTCGTCAAGGAGCTGCAGTCCTTTGATGATCTGATAAGGAGGAATGGTGGCTTAGCTTGCGGTCTATGTTTCACGCCATTTGTCACGAGTCAACCAAAATATTATGGTCATTTCTATTCCTAACTCACTTCTTGTCGTCTAGGCTGAAGGGAGATTCGGTCTTCGGACATGACAAGAGCGAACATGACGAGAGAAATGAACTGGGACGTGTACGCTTTGGTTGAGGCGACACCAATTTCAGGGCCGGCGTTGATGTGGATGCCGCAATGACTTTCGCGACAAATTGAGGAGCCGACGGTGTTGGTTACACCAACAATGAGAGCTCCTCTTTGTTTGCAGTATCGAAGCGCCATAAGAGTGTCAGCAGTTTCACCTAAAGCGGTTACGATTAGTTCACAGTAGATCACTTCAAAGCAGAAACCGGTTGGAATCATCAAGTCATTTTCTTCAAACTAACCTGATTGGGAAATGAAGAAACACACGTCATCTCTGAAAACCGGAGTGTTCCTGTCGAGGAAATCTGAGGCAAGGTCTACCATAACGGGAACTTCCGTCAGCTCCTCCAAGAGTTGGCGAGTTGCAATGGCGGAATGATAAGATGTACCACAACCGATGAGCATCAAACGACGGCACCTCCTAATCTCTGGGATGTAATCCTGAAATAACCAAACTTGCATCTGTCGGCCCTGATAATCTCAACACTTACGCGCATCACGTCGGAAGTTATATGAGAAAGAGTTGTTCCAAGAGTTTCAAAATGTGTATTTCGAGAAAAAATGGATTTTCGAGATTTTTGACGATCTAGGAGTGTGGGGTATCATTTTCGACTACATTCAACGCTGAATCCAATGATACGGGTCCCAGAACGATTGGAGCCAACCAAAAGAGGTCATGGGTTAAAAAAGGTATCCATTTCGAAAGTGGGTTTTTGAGATTTCTGATACCTACGCGTGTGGGGTATCATTTTCCACTAACTTTTGGACGCTGAATCGAGTCGATTTGAATGAGTTTTCATGCTCCTGGTCCGAGGAATGACCAACCCCTGTGAAACAATTTGCAGAGTTTTCCATGTTCAATTCCCGGTAAGTATACAGAATTCGAAGTTAATAAAACATCTCCAGCAAAAGAAACATTACTCTGAGCACAACTTTATTGAAATTAAGGAAGCGGGTGTGGATGTACTTTGATTCCTCCAAGGACGACAGATTGCGACTCAAAATTCATCCTTCCTCTCATCGTATTCACAACGGACTCCGGCTGTTCAAAAATTTCTTTCTGCATGAACGACGAGTAGTTTCCTGAAAACAAAAATACCACAAGTACTCAAAATATGACAGAAGTGTTAACTTTTCATGAGGGAATGTACGGTGTGAATAAAAATCGCGATAATTTGTATGCAGACACTTTCTACGAGTATCGATTAGCATACAATAAACATTAAATAAACTGATGAAAGCAATTATTATAAGAAGTTAAATCTTCAAAAAAGTATGATTAAATAGATTACCTAGTAAGTAATAATTATTATTGTTTTGTCAGACAGTCGGACTTTAAATCAGCATAATTCCTCAAAATTTAAAAATTAGGCAAAACATTACAATGTAATAGATATTTATGAAAAATATAGACAAAGATAAAACAAGTAAATACGAAAATTAAACATTGTCTAAAAAATGTATTTCCTACCTATTGATTCCTTTATTTAGAGATCTCCTACTTAAATCATTCGAAAATTTTTCTCGCTACCTTTCATGATTTGTTGGATCTCCATTTTGACGGTGGTGATTTCCCTGGCATGAGGGTCGTCCAAAGATCGTCTGAGCCTGTGAATCGAGAGGAGCCCATCGCGAACAGCAGCAACGTCATCGTCCTGTAAAAGAAACGATAATGAAAACAAAAACTGAAATCAATAATTTTCCTTTTTTCCTTACAAAGCATGTGAATAGTCGCTCACCTCCCGAACGGCATCTTATTAAATAACCGACAATAGTAAACGAGAAAGCAACGATAAAGGCGGTTTTGAACATTTGGCTGTATGGATTCATGTTGCACCGACGAATATAAATGATGTTGTTGAATATTTTAGGTGCAATTATAATAATGAAACAAATTGAAACCCAGGAGACGATTGTTTTTACCATTAACCCTTGCTAAGCTAAGTTGTTGTTTCTAAAATGTATGATGAGTGATGCCAAAAATGGTGAAATAAATCTTTATTAATGATTTTTCTAAATTGTTTAACGAAAATTGGCGTTTGGACACTCGGCGAGTGATGTTTCCTCGACGGCACATTGATTGTTTATCCTTTACTAGGATTAATGAGCCAGAATCTGGAATGCGCCAGGAAAGTCGGGGAATGTTCCCTCGATTGGTTTCGCTGAATTGAGCTGATACATACAAATCGAACCTTACCTAAAAGAACTCATCTTTTTAGTTATCAGGGTGTATCGAGATAATGTATGTTCTTCCGAAAGATGACCGACTTCTCAAAAGACAAAAAACGATACGCATCTCCTGATGGTTGCTTTTTAACAGTTTATGGTTTCACATAGTGCTTGGCAGGAAAATTTTTAAAATTTAACAATAACGCAAATAACGATTTTCAAACGCGTATCAATGGGGGGCCAGTCAGAGAATGGAGGCCACAGGTAACTTGTTGCTTCCTACTGATAATAATTAGTCCACGACAGATGAAGTAGCAGCCATCAGGCTTTCATTGACCCTTTTACAAAATATTGTTTTTTGTTTTTTTTTTATTTTTTAATTCCGACAACACTTTTTTTACCATACGAACCGAAGCGTTTAACGACGATTGAACAGCACTTCCAACCCAACGATGACCATCGCGATGGCGAGAGCTTTTCGAACATTCGCTGGGCTAATTTTTGGAGGCATTGAGTGAATGGAATGTAATTGTATGAAAGAGTTAAAACGTGTAGTTGTATGAAATTCACTATTACTATGTTGTTACGGCAGTAACTTGTTAACAACGGATTGAATACCAGTACACTAGTTAAAGAATTATGTATAATATACCTTAGTAATATCATTTACGATAACAGAAGAACAATCAGAAGGTTGTTCAAAAATGTGATTTGAATACACAGCTAAACTTAATAATATAACAATGTACTAAATGATTTGTGTTTTAAGGAACAATTGCCAACTTTTCTAGAGAATCTTTGTTCCTATTTAGCTATTTATTTGCAAGTTTAGTCAGTAAAAATGGTAAAAGGAAATTAGGTGATTTTTCTAAGATTAAACAACAGCTCACCTCGAGGAAAATGACACGATTTGTATGTTCGATCACAGCAGAGGCATCCGAGGCGAAGAAGTACTCAACTTCTTTGTCTTCAAGCGGTTGAAATTCAGAAGTGGATTCTGAACGAGGTAATAGGGGAAGTTCCCGTCCGTGAGGCCTATGGTCTGTTAGAATCAGGAACAGATGAAAATTTGGATTAGCGACATTTTTCTCAAGATTCAACTCAATGTTCCGTTTAAAAAAAATAAAGATGATAAGGAAACTACCTATGACGTGCCGTGATCAGACTCTGACATTCTACTCCAAATTGCTCTTTGGTTCCAGCTTGAACCTGCACCTACATCCGTAATTATTCGTCAGCATTGCGGGATCCATATTTCAAAATCGCCAAACCAAGTTATTTCAAACATGAGCAAATTCAATACTTAACCTACATCCTTACCCTCAGTAGTATCATAGTACCCTCATACTTTGCATGAGATTAGTAGTTCAGATGATATTTGAAGGGATATAAGGGGGGAGAGGGGCGACATTCCGAGAAATGATTTATTTGGAAAAAATCACTCTTAGTCAATACTCGAGTAAATCTTGTTGCATATTTAAAGCTCTCGTTTTGATCTCAAACTGCAGATCTTTTCATCTTTATTGGCAGTAGGTACGTAATTACCGTCGTATGCTTTCATCGCCTTCAACTTGTAAATTTCGCCATCCAATTATTGTGGGCAGCTCCTAACAATATTACGAGCCAAAGTAGCCTTTCCTTTTTCAAGATAAGTCAGGGTAGGCAATAAAGACCTGACGGGTTATATTTTCCAAATGAACGAGGGTCTCTATCCCCCAATTCAAACACAAGAAATCTTTAGAGATATTTTACGGAAAGAGAGGGATACCAGAGGCTGATAGCACGTGGTAGACTCACAAAAGAACTTAAATCTGTCATTTAATGAAGATAAATTAAGGTGAGAATCTGAACAACAAACGAGGATGAAAGTAGAACGAAGCGATGTAAAATCGTGCAAAAAACCAAACGACATGCAGCAACGTGAATCGGTGGCTTAAATAGGGCGGTAATGAAGCAAAAGATTATGAGCAGATGTCAGGACGAAGATGTAATACAATACAAAACGGAACTAAAAAGTGTTCGATAAACCGCTCTCAACCCAGGTCCAGGTTACGGCGCATAACGATTCCATTAATTCTCTCTTCCGATCCACAATTCATATTTTGAATTTTATTCGCCGCCTAAAAATGCAAGATTAGTCGAAAGACCCGCAACACCCAATGAGATGGTGAAATGGAATGAAGCGGGTGATTAAACATTAAAGTATGTCGGTAGATAGTTTAATTATTCAATTTAGGGATGACGAGCAATCGGCTTAGGTTCTATCGATTCTTTTTTCACTTCTCCTTGACTTGAAGAGAAGAGATGAAATTCTTAGAACGTCAACCATTAATGCATGATTCCTTATGTTATTTATGCTTTTGAAATTAGGTAAATAAAATATTTCCCAAACCTGCGATTAGATTTAAAGCATTTTTTTGGTTTCTGGAAACCAAAAAGTATTGATTCACCACCACCAGGTGCTGAGGCAAGGTTTTTACGATTGAACGACCCGGCGATTTTACCTGAATGAGAGTGCTGCTCGGAATCTGGGCATCGTGGTGGGAGGGCGAGCAACAGAAACACAAACAAATAAAGGCGAAAATGAGAAATAAAGGAAAATAAATTATGAAATGTAGGTAATACCAACACTTAAAACCAAGACAAATAAATAGCTAGGTTTTTTAGATCTTGATGGTAGGTAGTAGGTAATTTTTGTAGGTTTGAAGGAGATTGAAGCAGAAGCCATCCGTTAGTACATCTCGGCAGTTAGAGGAGTCAGAATAATTAATTTAGAGGTAAGTTAGTCATGCCAAATATTTCCTTTTTGAAGTGAAGGGATGGAATTTAGCACAAGTGCACATAGAATATCGTGTGAATATGCTATAACTCATTAAGATGGGAAGTAAACATATAAAATTAACGTTGCCTCTCCTTGGTAGCCTTGAGTTGAAATCTCAGGCTGAATATTACTTTACGCAGAATTAAACAAATCAAGTTGTTTTAAACCGTCTCCTCTGTCATTGAATGGTTTTTTTGCAATATCCCAATCTCCCTGGTCAAAAAACGAAGCAACAGCAAATTTTCCAGTCATAGTCACATACAACAAAAGGTAATCTCAATATGTACATGTAATGAAAAGAAGAACTAGTACCTGGGGTAAGGGGTTCTTCTACAGAAAAACAGGAAGAAGATCATGCAAAACAAGAAGAAAGTGATGAGAACACAGTGGTACAAACAAATCACACATAAAAAAAACAAGCTGGAAAAAACTGACAAAGAACAACAGTGAAAACAAATAAGTAAGTTTGAAGTTGTAGAAATATACAAAAATTAACAAACACATAACAGTAAGGGAAAACCATGCGATAGGAAATCCATTAAGATGCCACCCATAAAGTGAATCCCATAGTTAATCAATATTAATATGAGTAATACTGCAATAAACATTTTGTCCCACATGTAAAAAGATCAGTATATACAGAAAAAAATCCAAATAAGAATAATTTCAATAAAGCCCGAAATTCGTCAGAGGTTTTCTAATTCTGGGCACTGTAGTCAAAGTAACTAAAAAATTAAAGCCTACTTGAAAGTCTTGTGATTTAAGAGACAGCCACAATGGTATTTCGATCATAGTTATTTGTTCTTCCAAGAATTGTTCAAGTGATATGAATGAATAGGTTTAAAAATTCTTACAATGATTTACCCACAAAAATAATTGCAAAGAATTAAAGATGGCAGGTCAAGATGCCAGGCTCCTAAAAAATGAGAATTCTACTCACTAATACATTCCAAAATGAGAGTGAGCTAGGGAAAAATTGGTACATCAGAAGATTGACAATGAATGATAGTAACATGATAGTTGATACAGCAGTGGATGTGTTTTACGAAAGATGGGACGCTTCCTAATGTGATAAGCAGCGTGTATGGTTAAAGCAAGTTGCCATAATATTCAATACGACGAATTTCAATTTGAGGCTTAAAAGGGTTTTCGTCTTGAACTTTAAGACGTTCCTAAGTTGAGAAATCAATCTCATTAGGTCCAATGATCCCGAGAATCAAAAGGGGACAAGGGCCTGTTGCTCACCATTCGCAGTTTGCTTTACCTTTACTGTAGAGAATGGGCACATGGTCTGTAGCGAGACGGGTTTTGGTTTTGATGCCAACGAGCAGAGGGCTACCTCTCCTGGTAGCGACGCACTCGCCTGGGAAGTTTGTGCTCTTAAAGCAGAGGGCAAAAGCTCCTTCCTGCAAAAAAAAAAAAAAAAAAAAAAAAAAAATCAATTAATTACCTACAATAAAATACGTGACAGTGACGCACTCAACTAATCAACGTAAACTGTGAATTTTGCTCTTAATCATCGTAACCTTTGAAAGGAGAAGAATGGGACGTATGTCTCTCAAACTGTGGGCACATGTGTAAAAATGAAGCCGTGAAATATCGAAAATGATATCCGTAGGAACCGGGCTATATAAATGAAAACTCGTCTTTTCATCATACGTAAACAGTAATTTATACACTACACTCATACCAATTGAGCAATAACATGCTCGACGATTTCGCGGAAGGAGAAGTTGGGATGTTGGTTGTAGATGTGATGAACCAACTTGACGATCACTTCTGTGTCAGTGTCGGATTCATAAGTGTAGCCCTGTAAGCATTTCGGAGATTTTTTTTAGGATAAGAACGACAAGGACAGTATTTTCGATATATCCTTGTTTTTGTGTAAGATTTTGAAGTGAGGTGTATTTTCACTCACTTTTTTAGCTAAGAAAGCTTTGATGTCTTTGTAATTAGTGATGATTCCGTTATGAACAACGACGAAACTGTTGGAGTCGTCAGACCGCTGGGGATGGGCATTGCGTTCGCTGGGGACACCATGAGTGGCCCAACGTGTGTGGGATATGCCCACGTGGCAGTCAGTGACGCCTTCAAAATCGAGCTTTTCTTCGCCTGCATTAGGGATTTACCACCACGAAAGATTACAATTTGAAAAGTTTTAAACGTGGTGAATCCTAGGGTAAAGATGCATCGAGTGAAGCAAGTCTAAGCATGAAGAAAATGACGCAGAACTCCTTCAGTTTCGGAGTGGCAAAAATATTTTACTACTAAAGAACTTACAGGCAGTGATTTCATCCTCCAAAGACTTGACTTTGCCATTTTTCTTAACGATCGTCACTCCCTTTGACTCAGGCCCATCAATAGCAAGTCCTGGAACAATAGGGACCACAACCATACCATAAAAACTGCATTGTAGAAAAGTACATAACAAGCAAGAAGACGAAGGGAGGTAGTAAAACAATAAACTTCGGTCGAGGATGACAAGGTACGGGGGAGAATTGATAGAACAAGCATTTTATAAGAACACTCCTAGCCTTCTGTCCTCTGCTGTTATAAAAGATCTCTCATTCCATTATTTTCATTCAAGTCGATCCTGAAAGACCAGCAGCGCTGATCGCTCGGCTTTAGAGTCCTCGGGTATTGTTGTTTCGACAATATTGTTCGTGAGAAAACTCATTTTCTTAGTCCAGGCTACCGAGGGGCGCATCCAATTATTTAAAGGTCTGCGAACTTCTACTCGAGAAGAGGAAGACTAACAACATTCTATCGAGGAGAGTGGAACGGATTTTAACTTATACCGACGCTTCAGCACTCGCAAAAATTGGGTACACTTCTGAAATGATACAGTCGTGAGCTAAACGATAAGTAACGAAATATGACCTCTGAATTTCGCGAAAAAAGGCTCTTCAATCACGACTGAATAAAACAGGATCCATTTCTTGAACATTTATTCAATTTCAATAATGATACGCCACAGAATTAAAGATAAAAAATGAGAAGCGATGATTGGTTACAAAGGAACACACTAGTACAGAGCATTTTCCTTATATTCCCATTTTGGAATCCACGCGCCACGGTAACACGTTATCGAAAACGGACAGAAGATAAACTGATAGCGGAATTAATTGCATAGCACAGCAGTCCTCACAATCTTTTCTACAATGATATTTAAATTGAATAGAATGGAAGTTGGTCGTGTTCTGCAAGACAACACTAGTTTCGAAGATTTGAAACAATCTGGACTCTCTGCGGGGCAATGTGTTTTGATATAGAGCCGACAGTTTGTCAGGGTAGAAATGCCACCAGGACAAAAACTGACCTGTCCATTTTCTTTTTGTTGAAAAGAAGAAATTGCGTTTGTTATAACAGATTCTAGCACCCCCAAAAATTGTGTGCGAATGTATAAGCTACGAGTTAATGTCTAAAAGGATTCGACATACGAGAGACAGTCGCGTTTCTTCCAGGGGAAAAAACCAGAAAGGCTTATTGAAAGCCTCAAATTAACGTCTGGACTCAGACTTTCGCTACGAGGGATTTCAAACGGAGATTTCCCAAACCAATTCGACATTATGCAGGCCATGACGAAACCTGGAAGCTACCATCATTATGCTCTTGAAAGATAACGCCGCATCGTATTAAAATAGTGATGCAAACCGCACAATGCGTACAGGGGGAATAAGCTGTGTTTAGCTACAGACCCTCTGGCAGGGAGTACTATAGCCTAAAATAAGTAAATTAGGGAACGGAGGTTAATTTCTCATTATTACGAGTCTGCCCGGCGGCACAAAAGAAAACCAGATTTGAAGAGTTTACCATTTCGGAGAACAGGAGAAACTAAATGATTAGCTATCACATTTCCGGCTAATTGAGAGTCGTACCCGTAGGTTTATAAATAAAAGTTGTCCCAAAAGGGGAGAAAAATAGTCGAGAGAATGACGATGAAGCGTCATCATTCTCTCAAACACTTTTCTTGAGAAACGATGAGCTACTTGAATTTACAGAGAAGGTATTATTTAGTCAACACCAAAATCCATAGAAAAGGTACAGGAAGGAGAACATTCACAGAGAAGGTATATTAAGGATGGATATTCACATTCATGGAGAAGGAATTGGCGAGGAAAATTCGCATTCACTTAATGATGGTCGCATTCCTGGAATTGAGACACTGGTCAAATCCTGAACTATCGGAGGACCTATCAGCAGGATATGACACGGACAGGAAGTGAAAATCCAAAACACAGGAATTATGTTATGCACGGAATTCCAAATTGGTAAGAGCCGCCTTCTCCGGAACTCATAGCTGTGGAGCGAATGCTGGTCGCCTGTCTCCTAGACTTCTATTCTGATAGAAACGATCACTTTCTACTCGCCTGCTCCCCGTTATCATCTCTGGGTTGTTGTCTATCAAGGACAACTTCCTCCTCACTCGAGTTTCAGATCGCCTTCTACAAGTCCAAGGACAGACAGGGCGAGGACCGTCGTCCTTCTGCCACGAGGAAGTTATGTTCGCCGGACTCTCATACCGACTTTCGAGTCGTTTAGGAAGTTGTTTCGGGCATTATTGTTCACAGAAACTCCTAACGTTGAGGTGTTTTCTCTGCTGATCTGAATAGGAGTGAAATGAGCACACGTTTCAAAGAGAATCAACCAAACATTTTTCGCGGCAACCTTTCAACTTATAACTCTCTATATTGTCCTGCTTGAGTATAAGGCCGATCAATTAAGAGATTTCGATACATTTTGGTTAGGGTACTTAACTAGATTTTAGTCCCGCGATCGTACACTCGATTGCTGAGGAATGGCGAATAAAAACTGATAAAACGAGCTGTAAACGTAGAAATTTTCCATGTATTTGGAAGTTTGAATTTCCTAATTCAAATGTATTTTCGGTCCCGCGCATACCACTTGTTTCTTGGCTTTTTAAAAATTACTATCCAACTTTTAATTATTAGCTAATTAGTAAAAACTCAACTAAAGATATATCTGCTAAAAAAACTCTGTCCGCCGATGGTTAGTCCTGAGGATCGTTGCACAGTGAAAAAGACACAACTTAATGGCTACTATTAGAATGTTTTCAAGTCCATAAATCTGAACAGGTATCAACAAGCAAAAATATCTCAATCAAAGATCATGCTCTCAGAAATCTCATGAGTGACCCTCTTAAAGAATATTATACTAATCTAAGAAACAGTCCAATGACTATCATGAGTTTGAATAAGGTGGTTTGGTGAATCTCTCTGGTTCGGCAATAAGGTTCTACTCTTTTTTCTCATACCGCAGATCAGGTTCTGTAGGATCATGAGGAGGATGTTGACATGTTGGGACTTTTATTCTTTTACTTCTTTTATCCCCACCTTTCCATCCACAACGTATAATCGCATCGCGAACTAGCTTACCTTGAAAATCCCAACCCTACTCTTAAACGTATTTCAGAGAATCAACAAAATCAATTAAATGGAATATCGCCTTAGTTTTGTGAAGCTAAAAGTAGAAACCGATACCCAAGGATGGGTACAACGTACAACCTACTTGTGTTATCTCATTAGTCCTCGTTGGTTGATTTTAATAGGTATTGAGAGTTCAAGTCTAATCGACATTAGTCCGTTTCGTACCTACGCAATAATATGCCGGATGAAATACAATCAATGTATAATTACAATAATGAGGACAAACGAATACAGAACTACCACACGAATATGAGACTAGATACCCCTTGTGCGCAGTAACGTCAATGCTGAAAGACGCTAAAAGAGGAAAATAAAAATTATGCACTTACCGGCAGAGTCGTATCCTCTGTATTCTAGCCTCTTCAGTCCGTTGACCAGGAGTTCAAGAATCTCCTTCCGTGACTTGGGTGTCAAATAGTTCAGGTAGGCAAAAATTCCTGAAACATAGCGAACAAAAAAGATAGGGTGTGCGAGGGAAGACAACAGCCTGGGGAATGAATAATAAAGAATTTGTATTCCTATCTTCTTGAGTTTGGAAGAATTTTTAATGATTTTAACTCGGTTGTCTCGGGATTATTACTATTAACAGCATGCGAACTTTCAAGCACCGACCGAAATTTCCTTGGATCACTCATAGTTTGGTCGTTATGAGTGGTGATTCCATAGTTCTTAATCGACCACAAGATGATTTTTTTTTAACCAGACCTCTCACATTCTACAGTAATAACGAATCTCAAGGCCAATCGTTATTTTACCGGTAGCTTCAGAATTAACGGAGAGTAACTGGTTGTAAAACCCCTGGATAATGAAATTTCGTTTCAGGTTTCCACTGCAGAGGGAACAATGCAGTCAGTTCACTCTCGTTGCGTAATGTACAGTAATAACCCAGAAGTTCACATCTCTCCTAAAGGTCACCACCTCTCACTGCGTCACGAAGTATCGCTACAAGGAGCTTGAGAGTCAGCAGAATACCGAAAGCGAGCAAAACGTATTTTACCAGCAATCGTACACTGTTCATTCAAATATACGGATCAAAATAAATAAAACTCCGCATATAGATGTCAACTAAAAAAAAAACTAAAAGCTGCGGGAAAAACGCAACCTTTGCGTTAAGTCTTTGCAAATTTGCCGCGAGGACGAAGGCGCCAGGCAGGTTCATTTCAAAATCATGTCGTTAGGTAACGATCCAGGTCCCACACACCTTCTACATGATTAACCAAGTTGAGCAATGAGGTCGATCATATGAAGTAGGCGGTGAAAATTACGATCAATAGAGACCCTTAAAACTCTATTTTTTCAACTCGATAACTCCACAAACTTCATCGGATTCCCATTATTTCGGTTAAGGAATTTTCGGATAGTTTTAGATTTTGATATAAAATATCTTTAATATAATATATTATAGAAACTAGGGGCAATCGATCCGTAATACTCAACTCGTCTGCTCAAATTCGTACAACTTTACTCATGAATAAATCCAACTGTTTTATTTCAGCAGTCGGTATTGTTGAATCATTTCAATATGCCCAGGCCTGTGATGAATTGAATTTAGACAATTTGAATTTAATCATCTTATTCCCGAGTGACCCAACTAACGGCCAATATATTTCTTTCGATTTTTGAACAAGCCTAATCGAAAAGCCAATTTGGCGAATTGAGGCTGCATCTTAAAAGCTCTAATTACAATAATTTGTAACTTCTACGAGCCTAAATTTAGAGGCTGGAGCTATAATGGGCCTCACCGAGGAGGAAACGAACCCGTGTGTTCTACTTTCACTTTCTTTAGAGGTCACTATCCGAAATCCTTGGGTCGGAGCTTACGTCTACAAGTACTTATACCTAGTAAGTGCTTTTATGTGTTTTATCCCTTTAGGGGATACATTATTGAAAGCCTTAATAAAGATACGAGTATATAATAATCATCCTAATCAAAAGGTTGAAAAAGAGCAAAGTCGCATAGCCACTTTGTCTAAACCATGGTAGCGCTCCAGCAGGGGTTCCCTTCCAACGAATGGCAGCTCTCTCATTGAATACTGGGAATGCATTTTTTTAACGTCAGATACCGTTGTCCAACGCTTATCAACTTCCAGGATACCATGAGAATTTAGAGGCACCACCAATATGCCGCTCGGTGAAATGCGTATAACCGTCAGCAAAAAAAATGCAGCTATAGTTTAACCACAACCTGGACTTCCTACTTGCGCTTTTCTCGCCTCCGCAATCTTGATTAGGTGTGCCCAGTGTGAGACTACTCAACCTTCACACCCGGTTTATGTGGATTTCAAGGATATCCAGTAACGGTTGCCCGCCTCAAATAACTGGACGCTTTTCCTAGTGCAGTTAAGTCCCGACAATCGTTAATAATGGCTATTATGCAAGTCTCACTCTGGACTGTCCTTTACAGTGAAGGAATTATTTTTGTTGATTTTTCACTGGTTCAACACCTCTTTAGCAAGCCCTTCAGGGGCTCAGAACCGAGCCATATAATACAAAATGTCATCCATACATTTATTACTCTTCAATAAATGAAGACATTTTCAAAATACTCGCTTTTCCAATAATAGGGTCTACCAAAATATATTTCATGATACATTCTGAGTTACATTATTCCATCTTGAATTTTCGAAGATGAAAAAATGATAGAATGGAGAGGCATAATGCGATCATTGCCCACGACTGTAGAAGCTTATTTTCGTTGCTTTATTCACTCGTTATTTCTGCCATGTCGAGACCTCTCCAAAAAATCCCATACCTCAATAAATTTCATATTCTTCTACCATTTCATTCCTAAACCTTACACAAACGTAACTTCAAAAAACTATTTAAATTACTTGTCATGCTGTATGAGCAAAAAAAGCGCACAACCACTGAAGACCATGCAAATTTTACCTAAATCTGTAATGGAGAAAAATCTCTATAATTAATGTATAAAAACTCTATAATTATTTACGAGATCAAAGAGAATGTAATGAGAAAATGCCAAGATTACAGCGGCAAACTATTCTCAATTCCAAGACTTGAAATTACGTTTCATGTATGTTTGATTTTCATGAGATTGCATGGTTTCCTCAAAAAAGATAGCAATACGGACAAGCTGAATTAATATTTTGAGATCAACTTTGAGTGGGCGTGCTTCCATCGTACTGTGTACAAATCGATGACGCTCTTACCGCACATGTCGCTCGAATGAAGGCGGGTTCCCTGAAAATAAACGCACGGATGGACTGAAGATTGCAGAATGGAAACTGCGATCTCAAAAAAGCTTGTCGCAAGACACGGCATCCCCCTCCCGTAGTAAACCAGTTCCACTCATGTTTTAACTCGGGGAAGAGGAAGAGGTAAGTAACCAGACGTCAAGTCAAAGGGGAACAGGGACCCGTTATCAAGTGGCTGGCCGCTTATCAGTCAGGCGTTGAGGAGTGTTTCGAACTCTTTTCGAGTCAGAACAAACTGATAGTGACTGACACACTAGTTTCCGAATCTCTCCCCAATGTACCATGTTGGTCATGGAGTTCTGTACTTCAACCGATGTCCTTGTCCTCTCATGAGCCCCAGCAAACTATAAAAAAAAAAAAAAAATATTAAAAAACTCGTGTGCAGACTACAGAAGATTTAAAACAAGGCCACTTCGTGCACTCATGATAACACGCCGTCCGGGTGTCTCTTGATCGACGAACAGAAGAAATTTTTTTTCTCGAGAAACATCAATATCCAAAAAAACATTGATGTTTGAAAGAGGGAAAAATCATGTAGTTTTCAAGACCGAACCTCGGCGCGTTTGTTTCTTTCATCCTCTTATGTACATAATGTAGTCTGGTGTCACTTTTCACAAGAATAATGAACAACCGAAGAAGCTTGTGTGCATAATATAGCCTGGTTTCACTTATTACAAGGCTAATAAACGAGCGAGGAAGCATTTTCATAGAAAAAGAATACCTACCGATTGTTACAGGTACAATCGTAGATACAGTTGTAGCAGGTTCATTAAGGAGAAACGTCGATGTCTGGTAAAGATACCTATTCTTGTAGCATGGTGACAGGCAAAAAGGGTGGTTTGGACCTAGACTACACAGGATACTGCTCCCGTTTCCATTCATTCCCTGCCCCTTTCCATGGTCACCGATCTGATTCTCTTTTTCAAACTTATTATATAGGAAAGTCCTATTCTAATACTAATTATACTTCGGTATATCGGAAAGCGGTCACAACTGGCAGCAGGCCCTTTAGGGTCGCGAGTACAACAAAAAAGACAACGATGCTGGAGGAAGGTGGTAGGGTCGCGACCCTAAAGGGCCTGCTGCCAGTTGTGACCACTTTCCTCTTATACCTAATATAATTGTGATCAGCCTGCCCATCAGGTGGGCTGATCAGTAAATTCTAACTAGGTAGAAACTGTACCAACTAATGAGATTCGTTACGTGAAATGTTCAAACATACCTAGACATACAACATACTTATCTCAAGAATAGAGGAATAGTACCTAATTGAAGCCGGGCAATGACATATGAATAAAGAGTATGCAATCAAGTAACCATATAATTAAAATTCAACGCAAATATCAATTATTTATTTATAATACATAACATGGAAGTGTATCAGAAGTGATGTCGCAACATAACTGGTGCATTTACGCCAAACTCACATCGCGATCCCTCAAAAATCTCCTTCTTACCCGCACAAATACATTCTGAATGGTAAAGAAGAATTGAACAGTGACTTGAAAAACCTAGTTAACCGTTTATGTGGGAACGTCAAGACGAATTTTATGCGGAATGCACGTATTATTATAGCTAGACACAAATAAAGTAAGAGTGGTTATAGTGAAAAGTGTAGATGGCCGATCATTCATTCTTTTTGTCTCCACTCCCTGTCGCTGCGATTGGGCATGATGGTGAAGTTTTGTTCTTTTTGTCGGTCGATTCGCCATCGCTAGAACTCGTTGTTTCAGGTGATTTATTGGCTTCTACCGGCTTCTTAGGAGTCCATAGAACAGCGATGAATGGCTGGATAAATTTCCAGAGGATGAGAAGAAGGGGCATCAGGTAGCACGGTACACACACCATGGCTGAAAAAATAAACAATAAGATCACGGGTAAGAAAAAAAAACTTGAAACAAACTCCCATCCCACGAATGGATAGACACGATAGTGTTCCTGTGTTGGGAAATCATTGTTAGTGATTTTTTATTTTTCTTGATCTCTCTGATGATTTTCAATGCTTTGAGTGGTGTAATTGCAACAGTCAAGGTTGAGATCATTTGAGGTCCTAACTTCCCTCAGAGTTGCTTGGCAAGCCAGTACCACCCCTCAAGGCAAAACTTTGGTATAGAATTAAGATTTTGTTGCAGAACCATATAGTAATAGGTATAGTAAGTACTTCATTATGGGTTACAGAATGAATGACGCAGTGGATGGGTTAGGTCGTGTTCACAATTCATCAAACGGAAACTTTTTAGAATAGTAGAGCAGGTGGAAGAACAATAAGCCACATTACCTGATACTTGTTGGTCCGAGGGGTGAGAGAGTTAAGTTATCAAGTTAATAAGGCTTCTGAAGAATCGAAAAATGACTGAGCAAAACCTAAATCGAAAACAACTAACCACCGTGATAACGGAATGTGATAAGGAAACAAGGTTCTAAATAGAAAGGATATGAAATAATTAATAGCATTGAACCCTGTCCAGACAAAGTATTTGTACAAGAAATGTAGAATGTGGTATCTCTACAATACCAGTGTAAAATAAGGCTCCATAAGGGGAAATTAATTTTTAATACCTAGTAAATAGGTTTCGATCGAGGCCGTTCATCACCTTTCGGCCTTCGTTTTTGGCGGCCTTGGTGTCAGCTGGTTGCGTCAACGAACGCAGCGCTACCTAGAATCCCGCATTTTATTGATAATTCTACGTTCTGCTTTTTCCCAAAGAAGTTCCCCTCTTGAGGGAAATAATTCCATTCTGGTTTCCCTATTTGCTTCGAAACACCACCCTATCATTGATCCAGCGAGGGTAACTCTTCGTTGAACGCGCACTTTAGGAATTGACAACCCTGTTTGACACCTTGACTTTTGATAAAGTGCCGCATTTTGTGCGTTTCATTTGTGATGCTTTGGTATACTGCAGTGAAAAGAGAAATGCTTGTAAATACTGTAAGCTCTGACTTTACAGCTCAACTTATAGTGCGAAATCGATTTTAGATGTTCCGTTTTGTTAATCGAAGGAAGCTCGTACGATGAAGACAGCACCAGTACTACTCACATACCTGGTTTTGCTTTGCATTTTCGTCCTGCCTGCGAGTAAGTTTTTCGGGTTTGATGTTAGTTGAACTTACTATAAGGAATCGCGTTAGACTAAGTTAATTTTAAAATAGACGTTCGAGTTCTATGCCATATAGTTTAAGTTGAAAAACACTAAAAATGAGTTCTAAATGGTACCACCCAGTCTTTCATGCAGCGCCTTCGCCAGAAGAGTATATGACAGGATTAACAAACACACTTCACGTTAGATAACTAATCAGCAATTAGTTTAAAAACCCTGTTTACGAAATGATATATCCGGGTTCTACAATTCAAATTCGGCTCGGCAATGTTCCAGAGCCAACCTATTTAAGCTTTACTTATGATCAGACCAAAATATCCCCAAATCTTGGATATGTTTCGCTTTTCAAAGTTTTAAAAATTTGCACTCGTGAAATTACCAATATGCAGTCGGTAATGAAATTCTGGAGGAAATTACAATAGTTTTCCATGATTGAAATTGATGTTGCTTTCTCCCTAGTTGACCTGCAACCGCTCGTGATTTCTATCGTGGTGGCTTTTGCTTTGAATTATTACTTATTCTGAACTCTCTTCCCTCAAAGATGAATTTGAGCGTCATGAGTAGGCTTTGCCTGTGTGTCTGAGTGAGTGATTTGTGTCTTTGTGTGGTCCTGTGTGAAATATGTTGTTGCTCATAAATTTGAACTTATGCTAGTTTTTGTCGCTTACACTATCGAATTAGGTATTAAAACTAAATGAAAATTTGGAATTCCATATAAAATCGGGAAATAGCATTTGTACTCTCTCAATTGTACGTTTCCATTGAACTTCCTTAATTCCTAACCCATTACAGGAGTCACCAACACAGAATAAATCTTCATTATTCTATCTATACCACAATAAGACAATTTTGAACAAATTTCCGGGTTTCAAAAATAATCCCCCTTCACGTATGTCAGTATCTTAGGTGTTTCATCACTTTCAATTGAATAGTGTACTGAGTGAAAAACATTTATCTTCTTTCATAAACAACAAATTTGACAGTAATAGAATAATTTTCATGTAACTCCTGAAATCATTCTCGAGATGGGACCAGTAATTCAGATCAGTTTTTCTCAAAATGTCGCTGATTCTGGCAACTATAATTTGGATCCCATACATATTTTAAGCAATATCTTCTACTACCCCTTCCCAAATTATATACTCCTTCGTGCATTTTTAATCTTTATATAACAAGTATAACTAGTTACATTTTTGTAAATAACTGGTAATTTGGTGAAATATCACTTATTATTCTCGCTGTAGATGCTGAAGGAGAAAATTGCACAGACTTCCAAGGTAACATGATACAACACGGCCTGCTCTATGTCCCGGGGCCGAATGTGTGCTCTCGGTGTGTGTGCTACCACAACAGCCCCATGTGGTGCAAGACCATCTTTTGTGGTGGCCCACCAGTATGTTTGATACGTTTACATAACAACTAAAACACTTTCAAAATTTGCCTTGCTTCTTTATAATTTTTGTTTGAATGTTGTTCGATCACGCATCATTGTAGTGTTGTTAGTTTTTTAGAAGACATGGTTATTCTTAGTAGTGGAATGCGCCCCTATTTAGCAAACTTGATCAATCCTGTCTATTATTGCACGTGCTGGTTTATGCAATGTCTGTGTTACATTACCTCCCAGCATCCTGTTTTATTCTAACGCTTTGTAACAGTAGTAAGTACGTTACGTCCCTACAGAGTGTATTATAGGAACTAGGATTTCAGGCACATAAATGCTTTGCTGCTGTAGATTTACAATGTGGGTAAAGTCAGTTTTTTGCGCTTTGCCTTGTTAGAAATGATGCCTTCAACCTGTCCTACTGTAGAAGTCAACTAAGGATCTCTGCCCCTGAGGTTGTACAGGTCTTTTCGATGGTGATCTTACATGAATCTCTTCAATTACGAGGAAGTGACTTTCATGATTTAAGGATCCTCGGCCCTGTGCCAGGCTCCCTTTAACTGTGGATGACCTAAGCAGGGAATAGAGATCCATTGATTGATAAGGCATTGCTCATCTATAAAAGAGTGGCCTAAGTAGAACACTCATCTGTATGTGGGTAGAACAAGATTAGCCTGAGCCTGGCAATATTTCTGTTTGAAGGCTCAACTCAAGAAATGTCTTCTCTTTTGGTTGAGTAAACCTTTGAATTTTGTTGATACTGGTTTTTTTTTCTTCAAATTTTCCCCTTTGATTTGAGGATACAATCCCACGGTGTACTCGGTTTTTCTTGGTACGTTTCCTATCTATATTATGGAGAAATATGGCAACTCTTTAAATTGAAAAAAGTTGAAGAGATTAGGTAGATTATCTACTAGCTGCTCATTGTGCATTTTTCAGAAATGATCAAACTTTGGTTGTTTTATTTGATTTTCATTACCGCGTCTTTTGCGCTTAATCGATTTTACTGCTGTGTGATGTGCTGATGTCCTGAAGGTCGGTTTTTGAAGAGTGCTCCTGAGTGGTTTAGCTGCCACACTTAGGTACAAGTGGTTATAGCTTTTTGTCTTTTCCTTGCGCTTTTTATGACGTTTTTTCCTTCATTAATTGCACGGTTGTACAATTTTCTCCTCGTAGTTTCTTCGTCCTGCGCAGCTACTGTACTTTGCTATTATACCTAATATAAAATCCCCGACTGAAACCAGTTTTTTATTATTACAGAAAAAATGCAAGCGGTTCAAAATGGGTGAATATTGTTGTCAGTTCACGTGCCTTCCTGACGATGACCCTCAGCGAGGTCAAAATTTCTTCTACCTTCCGCCTCCCGCCGGCAGCAATTCTCTCGTTGGCAACGTAGCCGTGATATTCGGCTTGATTTCCATCTGCTTCCACTTCTTATAATACTCTAGTCGAACGGTGGGTCTCCTCAAGTTACCATTCACCCTGTTTGTTTTCGAATTTTGTCACTGTTGAACTACACGAAGTGACACTATTTAAAAAAACACCTTCGAGTTCACAATGGACAGTGTTGAAAATTCACCTGTAGGTCGAGCTGTAGGTCCCGGCAATAATTTCCCGACGAATGAGTTGTCTGCTCGCACGCTGATGTTTATAATGCAACTGAAGATGTTCATCTAAGCTGAGTTTTGCTTCATGCACTGACAATAAGGTCACAAAGATTGTAAAGGTTTCGTATTTTGAAGTGAGGCGTTAATATGCAATTGCTGAGTAAATTTACTTATACATATTCACCTTTTTGGTCTCCAGTGTACCTAACTACATTTTTCTAATGAACTTTTTTCTCTTCAAAGAAAAATCCAATTTTACCTAGAGTCGTAGCTATCTATTGAGCTCAACATGAGCAACTGAAGAGAGAATAAATTAAATCAAACGATAAACTTTGATCTATTACATATATTTTTTATACTTAGGTAGTGGGAAAGTGATTGTAACCTTGTCAAGTTGGAAGGAGCGCAATCTTTTTTCCAAGTTAATTTTGTAACCAAGGTAGTAAGTAATATACTTTTTAGAATAACAAATGATATTGCGTATTGTATCAAGTGTCACTTAAGCGGGTATTATGGAGGAGAATACAAAATCTCGAGGTGATTCAGACCACTGCTGTGAGGCTGTGATATTCTGTCGGAACTTAGGTTTATTTTCATGTTGTTATTAGTTTAAGTATGTGTGATGGGCTTGTGAGGGTGACTGAAGCTCATGAGAACGATTCGTTGGTGATTTCACTCAACGTTGGAATAAATTACTGTCAAACAGCCTTGGACTCTACCAAAAACTCAGTTGCTTAACTAAATAAAGAGACCTTCGACCTCTAGTCAGTATTCAGTGCACGTTCGCAGGGGGAACACTCAAGACCATAGTGTTCTGGCTTTGAGCCCAGTATATTGCCCTCGTGAGCTTCTCTTGCCCAATCGAACTTGATCTTTGACAGCAGTGGTGAATCTTATTGTCTGCTTTATTACAACTAGGCAGTGGAGTCTTCCAGACTCGGCCGGGAGAGAGGCGTTGAAAGGTTACGAGTTATTTATTTCTTCGTGCCTTCTTGTAGGTACCCACTTGAATCTATCACTTACTTACTTTTAGGTACTTAGTGGTTAAGGTACTTTATAACTGATTCCTTCATATTCATGCCCAGTTGGTCAGTTTTTTCTCACCAGCTGTTGACCTAAAGTAGAATTAAGCCTAATAACGTACTCTTTTGTAGGCAACCAATAAAAAATTGTGGTCCTACGAACATAGGTCCTAAGTATATTAAGGCAGGTCCACATTTGTTTTTAAATCATACGCACGCACTGTCTTCCAGTCCTGTCAAAATTATTTCTTTAGTTCGATAACTATTCGAATTGTTATGGTATTCTGCCTTTGCCTGATTATAGTGAGCTCATCCTGATCAGACCAAAAACATTTTGAATATTATCGCTTACTAAAATAAATAGGTTGCATTGTTAACGATCAATCCCATAATGATGCGATAATGACCACAAGCTACTTTATGGGATGTATGATCCCTTTCTTAATAAGGAGCATCTTCTGCTGCGATACAGCAGAATTATGTGAATAATCTGGGGCTCCTATTTTTCTATGATGTCAACCAGTAGTGGTACTAGAGGGTGAACTCCAGAAGGAGCAATTCACATCAGTGTTTGACAGTTGCCATTCCCACCATAATTCATGTTATCTTGTCAATTGATATCATACTCATAATTTCAACTCAGTACAACTTCTAGGTTAAGTTACAGCCGACGCCACCGCTTATTTCCCGGTTTCAACTTGATGATAATTTTATTCTATGATTAATCTGCTGCCAGCCTTGTAAGCATCGCGGTTGATTCTATTAGCCAGGTGATTTTTGAATTTTCGCAGCTCAAGTAAGCAATAGATTAACCATTTCTGCCACATAGTCGCCACATTGTTGGTAGGGCCAACCTGCTGTAAATACACGCCCCAAGTACCTAATTGTATTCTCACCCATTGATTTTGGATGTTGCAATGTGTCATGTGATGGACTTTTTGTGATTTTTGATGTTGAGTAGATCATGTAGTTTGTAGGTTTTGGAAGAGATTTGACAATAGAAGTAGACGTTTTCTCTGAAAAGATAAACGTTATTGATACTGTTTATAAAGGTAGTTGGATTCTTATGCAGTCTATTTTTCAGTCGGTTCATGTGATAGAAATATTGGCTGGTCACCACAGTTGAGTGCACCATATTTGCCTGGTAGTTAAATCAGTCAGAAAAAGGCTAATACTGTAATACAACTCAATTGATATTACTTTTGGGGGGTAATAAATAATTTGATTGTTATGGAATGAAGTAATTTTTTATCATATTCTCCTATGAATGCTGTTACAAAAGTGCTCCAAATGCAGCAGCGTTGGCCACACACATAATTTTGCACTTATCGCGAAAATACTTGGTTTTTTCTTTCCATCCATATTTGTGCCTGTAGTGAACAAATTTTTGCCTAATAGAGATTTCATTTTGTTGCCCTGATTAGGTTATCTTTTACTAGATTTCGATATTTTCTATGCTTACAAGACGTGTCCTTTGCTCATCTGGTGGTGTCTTGGCTCGGGAGAATAAGGACGTTGAAAGTGAAGATTTCAACTTGAACCTGTGAATTTCACCATATCCAAGCACCACTTGCTGCCCCACGTTTCTCATTCGCATACCAGAATCCATCATTCCTATCACGTATATACTCTCCATAGGAGTATTAAGTTGTGTATAGAAACTTGTTTAAACTCCATTACTTAATTTTCTACTATATTTAGTGCCTAGAGTGATATTAAATTTAAGAAATTGGCAACAGTGATCTCACGATTTGCATGTTGTGGTTGCCTAATGTTGGGGTTTTCACGGATTGCCAAGCTAGTCTTATGAAAATACATAGTGCCTACCTCTTGTAACCAGCTTAGGTAGTATCATACTGAATTCGGTCAATTCATTCCTTTTAGCGTATCTTCAAACGAAACGGGGCTGTTTGGCTCGTTTCGAAGTTTAATTCATAAGAGTTCTGCGAGTGGAATCCATTTCAAATCTGTCTAATGCTGGATAACGTTTTTTAGTTGTTTCTATACTTAGGCACAAGCCTTTTTCAACGAGAGAAGAGAACGAATTATTTCCTCATGGCCCAGTCACCTCTATACTTGAAGACCTGGAGGCTTTAATGCTCCCAAGAGTCACGTGTAAGCTCCTTCACATTCATTTATTGCGACAATACTACTGATATATCATTTTGTATTGCGCATACACTTTGTAAGTCCTTATTTACTCAACAATATAATATGTGGCTATTGGGAACAATTCGCCTTATTCAAAGTTGGTGCCTGTATTACCTACTTCACCGTTGCCATTCAGCTGAAGGGAGTTTTACTGAACATTACTTTGAGGGCCGAAACTCCCCGACTCTTTCTAGAAACTTCGGTAAAATTTGCTCCTCAAGCTACTGAATGGCGACATTTTTTACTCCGTCTCTCCCTTGTATTCTATTGATGGAAACTTCGTGATGTTTCGTAAAGATACATAGTCATTGTCGCGTTGTCGAACGCAAAAATATTATGATGGTGCTAAAGTGGAAGTTTGTGTTTGAAAGTGCCCCATGTACTGATACTAGGTCGATGTTTACAACATGAGTGGTGTTCATTGACCCGAACCTTCATAACGTGGATATCCTGCAAGTTATGTCCCTCAGAAAAAATTGCGTCGTACTGAGCTTTTGACGTTGATTGTGTCCTTGTAAACCATAATCACAGGACCCGTTCCACATCCAGAGAAATTTTAGACAAATCCAGACGAAGAGCTTAAACTATTTGAAAAATAGCTTACATTTCATAGAACACCATTGTAATTGTCAAAAGCTCTGTACATCGTTGAATCCCGTTCTGCTGAAGGATATTCCAATTGAACATTTCTTACCAGTGAATTCACATTTACACCATTTCCCAAATCACCTACCTAGATGTATTGGTACCAACTATTTCTGAAGTCACGTTCATTCCACTTTCTATCAAAAATTGAAAATTATTTAATTCACGTCCATCGCACCGATTAAATTGAGATGCTTATTACGCTAGTTTTTTACACTGTAGAATAGAACGGCATTTTAATTTCATTTCGAGAAATTGAAATGTACCAGTATAGTTGGGTGGGGCAAGAAGTTAATTTCCATTTCAAAACGTCATGCCCGGAAAATGTAGAATTGTTTCAATGAGCGCCATAATGTGTGTTCGACGGTGTTGGCTGGTAAAATTATTAGCATTCTCGCTATCAAGTGGCGAGAGTTGCTGATAAAAATGAAAATACGTTTTTCCATTGAACACGCAAGAATGACGTTTTGAAGTCAAAAGTCTTAATGCTCTAAGGCGTTGGAACTTCTAAAACCAAATTTCAACGAAAATGATATCTTCGAAAGAATATTAAGATAATAAATAGGATATATACCCACTCTATACCACGGAAGTAAACATATTTGTTCTGAAGTTGGAGGTGTGATCTGAGCTTTATACTTTACTGGATGTGTCATGTGATGAGTTTGTTGATGAGTAGGTTGTATGACGTATGACGCTGTAATCGGCGCCATGGATAAAACATTATTGTATTAGAAAATCTATTTGAGACTTCTCTATACGTTAAATTGTTCGTTGTTTTGTGCTGACGATTTCAGTTTTCCATCTCAATTCTCGAACAGAGACCTTAACTCTCTCTTTAAACTTATCTACCTTTGTGCCATACTTATTAATTGAAAATAATACATACTAGTCGTACTAAGAATAATGAGGTTTAAAAAAATCCACGGTAATTTTTAAGAGTGAAATTTACAGTTTACTTGTCTTTCCCAGTGGGTTGGGGCCATTATATTGTTAAATTAAATCGACATAACTTACTTATTCTTTATTCGAATGAAAATTGTGAATGAAAGGTTGCAAGTATTATTCAAATCTTTCGATCGACTTCTACTTTATTTTTAGTGTCCCGAATCTTTCAACTGAGCTAATTGATCCTACGAATTGTTCCCATGAAAAATGTCATTTTTTGTCGAGGTCTCGAAATAAGTTGTCTTATTTCGCTCGTTCTACTCGCGTAGGTTTTGATATTTATTCAGTCCTCATTCATGTTATTACAATGTTACTAACCCGTCCCTCCTTTTGTGGGCTTATTCGTTTTAGTGGTCATCTATCACTCCGTACCTACTTGGTATTTGTAATTGTTGACTTTTGTAAAGTTTATTGCTCACTACGGCGAGTGAAGGATAGTCGATCAAAAAATAAATGAACTATCAAACATGAAATCAATGTTGCTGAGACGGAACCCCTTCATTCCATCATTAGCCAGTAGTTGTAGTAATAGTGGAACGATGACCGCCTGCACAGTACTTGTCGGAGTTTCCTAGGCTGTTTAAGGATTTGAGAGTTTATTTTAACTTATACTCAGGTATCATTTTCTCATTTTCGTTCTGTAGAAATCAACGCATAACATCTTAGACGTGCCTAAAATTGAAAGAGGAAAAATGTTGCCAAAAATCAAGCTCCTTCAATGTTGGTTTTCCATACATTTTTTACTCGAGTAGGCACAAACAAATCAACCAAATTACTCAACCACTTTTCAAGCCAACATGGCCAAAATACCTTCGAATACCTACTACTTAGTACCATCAACAACCTTATATACGTATATAAGCTGCTTCTGTTTGGCCACTTGAGGATTGAAGTTGTGTTTTTCTGGATATAAACTTCTGTCGTAGCTTTTTGAACTTCATGAACACTTCTGTTGCAGAGATCTCAATTCTATCCATTTGTATGATCGTTTCGTTGAATAACTTGAGGATGCCATGAGCAAACCTCAAAGAAACCTGACTGTCAGTATTACAACAACTAAAATCATTCACCACTTTTGGACATTTTTTTTTCGCTAAAAGATGCTCTCAATTTATTATTAATGGACAAAACTCAATGAATCGCTGGCTGGAGGCTCGAAACACGAGATGAACTGTGGGAGAGCACTTTTTAAAAATAAACTACAGTGAATTCACAGAACTCCTTCAATTCAGCCATTTTTACTGCATTAAGTGAACAAATGTAAACATTTTGACCCAAATGACTCCAACATCGATGGGAAGCCGGTCAGCTCACACAATTTTGAAACACATGCCAAGAATTTTACGACAATGATGCTTGCAGTTTGGTATGAAATGAACAATGCAGTGGCATTGTCTCAAAACTGGACTTCGTCAGTTTTTATCATCGATTGCTCCTGGCACCATTGCTGTGAACACATTTTGTTCATGGTGAAGCTATACCTATACATATTTACCTTTTCTCCGCATCAAGAGAAAAAGGACAACAACTGACCGATTTTCTCTTTGTGCAATACAAACACTAACAGACGATCTAAAATACAAACGCTTAGCAAGCTTATTTCAATGTGATGCGGTTTGTATTACAGGTAAGAACATACTAAAAACGCGCCTTCAATAACCCGAAAGTTCATCATTTCCTTCCCCCCAGCAAAGTTGTCGTAAAATGTCTTCAATCAATGGTATTCAATGAAGTTCTTGGCCATGTTGTGCTTTACCGCTCTTGCTGAGCGCGATAGCGTCGGCCTTATTTATTAAATATTAAATCAACATATTTTTCCGATTCCAAATAAGCTTAACTCCTTTTGGTTGGTTATTCCTTGAATAATCAACCTATGTTTTCATGCAAATGGTCAACCTCTCCGATTCGGCTCAAAATTTTTTTCTGGACGTTTCATGATGTCCTGATCAAAAAAATCTGCAAATTCTTACACACGGGTTGGTTATTCCTCGAATGGGGGAAACAGTGGGTGTGGCGGGTCTCAGACCCATTCCAATCGATTCAGGGTCCAAAATTTAGTGGAATATGATACCCCACACGCCTAGGCACCAGAAATCCTGACACATACAAAATGGGTGGATACATACCCATTTTGACCCATAACTTCTTCCGGTGGGTGCCAATCGTTCTGGGACACACATCATTGAATTCAGCGTCCAAAATTTAGTGGAAAATGATACCCCACACGCCTAGGTAGCAGAAATCCCGAAAACACATAATCAAATTGGGTAATTAATACCCAATTTGACCCATTACTTCTTCCAGTGGGTGCCAATTGTTCTGGGACCCATTTTATTGGATTCAGCGTTCAAAATTTAGTGGAAAATGACACCCTACTCGCATAGGTAGCAGAAATCCCGAAAACACATATTCAAGATGGGTGTATCTATGGGGCACTACGACACTAATTTACTAATATAATATTGAGAAAACGTAGGTAATTTAGAAGGCTATAATAATTGTATTAAATTGAATTGAATGGTACGAATAAAAAGCTCGGACAGTAAAAAGAATTGTAGGCAACTGCTCAAAATTGGTTGCTAAGTTTAACAGCTGGTTATAAACAACAGGATATGACGATGTGTTTTGTTTGTCTATTCGGCTGAAGTCACCCACATGGGTAATAAATACCCAATTTGACCCATTACTTCTTCCAGTGGGTGCCAATTGTTCTGGGACCCATTTTATTGGATTCAGCGTCCAAAATTTAGTCGAAAATGACACCCCACTCGCCTAAATCACCCAAAATCTCGAAAATCCATTTTTCAAAAAACACATTTTGACCCCTACCCCCTCCAAATTTGGTCCGATCGGGCTGAAAAGTTTCGAGGACCCATCTCGGCTGGGAACAGACCCCTGACCCAAATTTCAGATTTTTAGAACATTTTCTACTACCAAAAACGGCGTGGACAATGGACGGCGTACGGCGGACGGCGGACGGCGTACGGCGTACGGCGGACGGCGGACGGCGTACGGCGTACGGCGGACGGCGGACGGCGTACGGCGTACGGCGGACGGCGGACGGCGGACGGCGGACGGACATTGACCTTTTTTGATCAGGACATCATGAAACGTCCAGAAAAAAATTTTGAGCCGAATCGGAGAGGTTGACCATTATCATGAAAACATAGGTTGATTATTCAAGGAATAACCAACCAAAACGCTGCAAATTCTTACACAGGGGATTTCTGCTACCTAGGCGTGTGGGGTATAGTTTTCCACTAAATTTTGGACGCTGAATTCAATGATGTGTGTCCCAGAACGATTGGCACCCACCGGAAGAAGTTATGGGTCAAATGGGTATGTATCCACCCATTTTGTATGTGTCAGGATTTCTGGTGCCTAGGCGTGTGGGGTATCATATTCCACTAAATTTTGGACCCTGAATCGATTGGAATGGGTCTGGGACCCGCCACACCCACTGTTTCCCCCATTCGAGGAATAACCAACCGGTGTGTAAGAATTTGCAGATTTTTCAGGATACTGCTATGTGTTAAGATGATGGTGAAATAGCTATTACGATCATAGAATCTTCACGAGGATTCTCTGCTGGTGCTTCCCCGAGTTCCATCCTAGGTTGGTACCTCCCTTCCGGAAGAAGAGGAGTATTTCTGCTCCTTCATCATTGATATTCAATCGTTTGTATCATTATTATTTTGACCACACCCATCTCGTCCCAAGGCCCACAAGAGGTATGCACCAGGTATTTTAGGCCTGGTCCATGCATGTAACTATTATTTCCCGTATCTTCGACATTTCTCGCCTTTTGCTCATGATGTGCGACCCCTAATTCGCTATTCTATTCAACTATCGCGCACTTTCAACTCTGATGATAATAGAACGCCCTCCACCTAGAGGACCTCCTCGCGCCTTTATGCTTCGGGCCTCGCCGGCCAATTTCGGCGAGTTTCGGCCCCTCATTCCACCCCATCACTACCGTCTCGACTCAAGGCCTTCTGGCAGTTTAACGACTATGTAAGTAAAACGTGATGAATATATTAGTGGTTGGCATTCGGTCTACAAGCCACTTTAAGATAATTACCAGAGTTATAAATAACCTACCAGTCCTTGATTTGACTGTTTTTAGATACGATGAACGGACGTAAAAAATCAAATAATTGTCTTTGCAATTTCTTTGTTTCGAGTCGGTAGGTATTTGAGAATTTGGGCGCCTCTGAACGTTGGATACAACACGTTTTGAAGATCACAACCAACGTTCTCACTAAGGAACTGCTATCAAGGCGGTAACTAACTTTTTCTGCTAAAAATAGAACGATACAAAATATAAGATAAATATGTAACGTAAAATGCTAACGGAGAAATGGGTAGCATAAATGGGTAAGGGACAGATCACAGTAATATAGTGTAGGTATTATTGCGAACAAGTACAGATTGATTATAGCAACAAGGAAATGGATAGTCCGTATAAAGAGGCGGGCCTGGACAGGTGTTTGACAAGAGGCTCAGATCCATCAGTTGTGGAAAAAAACATCAACGATGTACTACTATCAATTTCTTGTAAACTATATGTACCAAGAAGGAATACATAGATTGAAAATTTACTGTGATTTTGTGATAATATCATCGTACAGAAGCGATGGCTTATACTGTTCATAGTTCCTGGAGCAGTTCCTTATAATAACAAGACTAATAAATCTTACCATTTGGGTCGGAAGCCCTTCGGACAATGGGGATGAGTTGTGCCCTACGAAAAATGAAAGGCCCGGCGGTGGTTGATTAACCTGGGCCAATGTGTATAATGTTATGTGGTACCTACAGTAAATTTCATCGCATTCCCCGAGGTTATCATGGTTCACGGGCCACGGCCACACGGTAGTTGGGTTTTGTAGCCTACGATGATTGCCTTGGAGGTGGTTCATGACGGACGGCCTTTTCTAGGCGGTAGGGGCCGACACTCGAACAAGACAAAGTAGACTTCTCAGTCGCTCGTGAACCGCCGGTCCGTTCGGCTTGCCGTTCTGGTCGCTTTCGTTGTCCGATATTGTCGTGGACATCGACTTG
This sequence comes from Cyrtorhinus lividipennis, assembly GCA_019603395.1. Classification (NCBI taxonomy): domain Eukaryota; kingdom Metazoa; phylum Arthropoda; class Insecta; order Hemiptera; family Miridae; genus Cyrtorhinus; species Cyrtorhinus lividipennis. Next base: position 12,151,445 of record CM034004.1, read on the forward strand.
GTATTTTTCTCTCAATCGGGAGGTTGCCGAGAGTTTTCTCTTCGTATTTTTTCATTGGACCTTGTGACGGGATCAATGGGCGCGATGGCGCCATGGTGTTAGCGCCATGCCAGGCCTCGTCGCTTTCAAAAGGCGATGGTCCGTCGGCTCCGATGACCTCGTCCTACCGGCTGTTTTTCTCCTCCTGGTCCATTTGTCATGGTAAGATACGGTTTGTTTATTCACAAAGTTATGTTTGAAAATCTGTTTGTTATTTCCACGGCGCCAGCCCTTCATCCCTACTCTCAGCGCCTATTTCAGGTAGGTAGGTATAATATAAACCACTACATCAACACCGATAACTCAAGAATTTTACGGCAGTTGCCCCGACTCAATACTCAACAAAACCCATAGTACCAACCTACATGATTATTCGTAATAACGCTCGAAAGACCCGAAATTATTTGATTAGTTGGCCTTAGTCACCATATAATATAACACAATCTATACATCATAGTTTTGTACCCGAATCCACCTACCTAAATATTGGTCTCCACAACTCACTTGTCATGTGTCTGCCCCAAGGCCTTACACCAATACAGCACTACTTACTTCCAAAAAATTGTTGGCGTTCCTTTACATTTCAGGCGTCAAAGCACAATCGCTCCTCAGATTACATGGTAACTTGAGCACTTACTTTCCTGATGGTACCCCAAGTACCTAGGAACAATCAGTTATGAGTCCAGAACCGCGTTAAATTCGCATTTAATCTTTACTTTGGACTTGTGTAACGATGATGAAGTGTATTTGCGAGTTATTCTGCTGGTATGCTTAGATATTACCTACAAGGTTAGTACTAGTAACAGTGAAAGTTGTTTACAGTAACATTGGGCGCCTTTTTTTGGTTTATTGTCCTTGGTTAATCATCCTATGTGATAACTTGCGAGACATCCTGATTCATGCCGATTGGCCCCGGAATTTGACAGTTTGCGTTGATGATGTCTAGATCGTCGCAAATTATTCCCCGATGATTTATTATTCCTTGGAGTATGATTATGGGTGGGGAAATCAGTTAGTGCATAGAGTCCAGGACTCATTCCAATCGTTTCAGCTTTCAAGATTTATTGGAAAAAGATATGTCACTCGCCTGGGTACCCGAAAATCTCTAAACCCCACTTTCGAAATAGGTAGGTAAGGTACCCATTTTTACCCATACCCACATCTGAAGTCGAGATTCAAAAAACCCATGTTCATCCAAACCCCCACGCCCCAATTTGGTCTAATCGTGCTGAAAAGATCCGACAACCAACTAGCCAAAAAGCGGTTCCTGACCAAAATTTCAAATTATTAGAAAATTGTCTGACCAAAAACGGCGTACGGTGAACGAACATTTAGGTATTTTGATTGAGACATCATAAATGGCAAAATGTCTACCTTTTGGGGATGACCCAGAGGGTACGTTATTCAAGGAATAATTAAGCAAGAGTATGAGGAAAACAGTGAGGGGGAGTGTCGAGGGCACATTCTGATCGGTAGGTAGGTACTCATTTCGACCCTACCTACCGGTGTGCACCAATCGATCCTGGACTCGCATCAATGGATTTAGTCTACTAACTGGGAAACGATGCCTAGTTTGCCACAAAAATTGGAAACCCGAGTTTCATAAAACACTTTTTCACCCACTGTCTTTCTTTCACGACATTTCAAATTTCTAGGTAGGTACTATGTGTGATTAGACCAGATTATATTGAAATTGGATGCATAAGGATTCAATGAACTTGACTTTATCTCGTTACATCATAGAAATACAACGGATTCTAACCACACCATCATATACAAGTATTTTGAGAGTTCCATGAGATTCCATAGACGCTCCGCTACTGTCGCACCTGAAGTTAGGGTTTGACGAACTAATCTCAATGACTCGAAGTTTAACATCGTGAAGAATGAGATCCTGTGGGTAGATCCGAAGAATAATGCAAGATTCCCATTCCCGTGTTATAACGGAAATGAAGCTTGCTTCCGAAATTCCAGTTGCCGCCCCATTTTGTCCGGACCAGCTTTTGAATTATTAAACAAATTAATAAGAACAGCTTACAAAGAGCACTTCGGTCTAAAGGGGCAACGTAATTTATTTATTTATTTTTTCGTCTTTGTAACACTCACAAAGGTGGGAGCGAAGGGCAATTTCGTTTTCTCCCTGAGGAGTGGCCGCCGGTAACGAGCTCACAAATCCCGTAAACGCTGCGTCTCCTGTCAATTACGGACCGTCGCGTTGGTGAAGGGATGTAATTTTGTTCCTTCGAGGGTAATTCGCTTGGGCCTGGCCATTGTTGGAGGGGGGGGGGGGGGGTCGTGAAGGATTAAGAGGTCCCTATCTTCCCATTTGAGCAGCCGAAATCCCAAGTTGGGTAAAAGTATCGAAAGATTAGTGTTCTAAAATGGGTATTCTACGAAACATTTGTGGATTCTCTCCTTCAAATAATTCATTTTCCTCCAAGTAATTTGTTAGAAAATTTTATAAGACAGGATCAAGAGTGAAGTTGAGTGAAAATTAGAACGTAAAACATCCTATCCTTACAATGGCAAAATAATCTAAAAAAAAAAAAAAAATTCTTGCAATTCTGCAGAGACATTGGTTTGAAAAAGCTGCAAGTTTATTCACGAGGGTGCGTTTATAACTCGAGAATCTTTTCTGAAAATAACGATTTTCACCCGTGACTTTCCTCTGTTGGCGGTAACCGGTCTGAAACTTGTCTTAAAATCGATTTATCGCTAAAACATCGTAGAAAAATAAAATTTACTGTATACCCCAAAATGCTTTTAAACCCATTTTTATATACCTATTCTTGCCCATACCTAGCCTCCGTTTGCTGCGTTCGAGCAGGAAGCAAATGGCGCACAATGACGACCAAAATGGAGACTTGTTAACTAACCATATTATGAAGATATTTTCTTTACGTTGCGACTTGTTTTGTTGTATTGACTCGTATCCGAGCTGTTTTCAATGTATACGTTTTTCTGCTACTTATTTAGCTCTGTACTGCACTGATGTGTGTTCCGACTTGTTCGAGTTATCCGACAACAGCCATCTTATCTGAGCTCCCATAATTACGGTTATGATTGTGGTGGTGGGCACCGTCTGATAATTAATTCGAATCACCATCGGCTGCATCGTGATTTATCATTAGTGAACGACCGTCGACGGGTTATTGATGGCTTGAGACACTCATCACATGTCCAGGCCGCTTCAAAACGTCGACCAGAGGAAATTGAGTGCAGTAAACCTCTGGATTACAAAACACGCTCCAATTTCCACAGCCGAACCCTATCCGTACTTCCACTGGTGCTCTTCTCGAATTTAAAAAGAACGAACGTTCGCGTGCATTGATGAGAACTTGATTTTGTGGTAAGCACCAACCGTCCACAGACCCTGAGCCAATTTTCGCGCGTTCGTGCCGCGTATCGGTAGTTCATGAATAATTGAACGTGTTGACAGTGTTGTAAAAACAGGGAATTGAACGTGGGCTGAGAACCGTGACAACAAATAAATGTAGGAAAGTTTTAAAACCATCGGGGAATGGGAATCAATGAAGGTTATACATCTTTGAGGAGATTCATTTTGGTTCATAATTAATATAATTTATCCAATAATAAATTGGTGATTAGGTGATAGTTCCCATGTTAATTACTTTCCTTCTGTGTGCACTCCTTATAACAACACCATTTTCCATATTACAAATCAGTGGTTCAGTCGATTTTTGGTGATTTTAAGCCCTTTGATTATTATTCCTGAAAAAGTGTAATTACGCCCCTGATGTAGGGTCGGCCGTCTCCAATTGGCCCCAAAAAATTTTCGTATACTTTTCATGAGTCATGAGTGAGTTTTTGAGATTTTTGGGTATCATTTTCCCCAAAATGTTGGACGCTGATTTGATTGAAATGAGTCCGGGTCACTCTACACTCACCCTTTTCCTCATACTTCTGCTCCAATGAGTAACCTACCCTTGTGAATTAATTTATGTCGTTTTTTGTAATTAGAAGGATACATTCTGGTGAGATGTTAGTGAGCAGGCCAATTCGGCTCGAAGCCTCACGCTGACTCACCTGAGAGTTTCACTTCCGGCGGGAGGACCAATCAAGGAACATTGATTGAATCCTACGGGTTGGCACGTAATTGGAAGCGAATGGAACTTATCACTCCTCCCTATTCCCATCCTCCCTCGTTTTCCAACACGTACCCATGAAGAACAAAATTGAGGTGGAATCGGTAATCACCGGTATTCAGGCGTGGAATGGTTTCGCTCCACAGTCACGATAATTCTCGATCGCCTCAATTTTAAATTCAATTCAACACTATTGATGAGCTATTATTGTAAAATGATTGTCTTTTTTCTAGATTTTAAAAATTGTTATTGAGCCAGAATTGTGCTAGGGCTCTGAACCACCAGAGACAGCAATAAATTCTTGTGCCCGATATAAACTATTTTCTTATAGTACAGAATGTTGTGAATCGAAGTTGACAATTAAGTACTATCGTCTTTTCAAGAAATTTCGCGATATTAGAACGTTTTTTCTATTTTGACAAAATTGTCTGCTCTTCTAGATTTTGGAACATTTTGAATATCTATACCCCTAGATCCATGTATTTATTTCCATGTATTAGAATATTCTGAAGCATCCTCTTCGTCGGCAGTAAGGTTAGAAAAGGAGAGCTAAACGATTTTTCACGGGCCCATCCGAGGGATAGCTTAGCGGACTGCCACTTGACACGTTCAACCGTGCAAAAAGCGGCCAAGTGGAAATTCCCCCTCTTCGTCAGCGTGCACGTGTTCCCACTTGAAGGTGCTGTCTCTCGCTCCCGAGGCCTCAACAAGTTCGCCGACTCGAAACCTTTACGTTATTATAATTATAATTCGCGCGAGAGGGCGCTTGAGTGAAAGTGAGCTTCAATGAAGATGAGGTGCGGCTTCTCCAGCTATTAAAATTTTCAACGGCTTTACGTTAGAAGGGCTCATTATAGCAGCATTTGTGCTCATTTAAGGTTTCCTTTCAAAATGTAAAATTTAATTTTGAGGAATAATTTTCCCAAGTATTGAGGTCATTTTGAGACCTTTTTGGAGAATACGTAATGAAATAATAAGAGAACTTTTTTTAAACTGTCTATTAACGAAGCGGCAGTTACATTATATGACAATGAATTAGTGTTATTATTTGATCTTTCATATTTAGAAAAGTGAACAAACAATTTTTTTTTAAATTTTTAAAAATGTTCACAATTTTTTGGTTTTGTTAATGGTAATTGTTTCAGCGCCCAAAATATGGTACCTACACGCTAGGTTTTCAAGATCTACATTCTCAGAAAATTATGAGAGAAATAGATTGTAGTTGTACAAATTATGTATTTGGCAGGTGGTCTTCATCTACTTCCTCTTTCATTAGTTTCTCAAAGATCCACGCCCAAATCAACCAAGCGGTCTGAATGTGTTGGCTGTCCGCATATATATTCTAGCTCAAGAAAATGTTCCGCGTGCGTCATCATTTCGCCTAAAGTAATAATGCATGAGCGGCGGATGCGTCGGTTTGATGAGGCGGGGAGGGGTGATATACTGCCTTGGAAACCACAATAAAGCCCCAAGGGCTCCTTGGGAGTTGCCCCCTATCTCGTGGTTGTCTTTTCTCTTTCCCTTTCTCCTCGTGTAATGATGGCTAGTCTCTTCACGAGCGCTTCCACCCCCTACGAGCTCCGAAGTAAACAGAAAGTCACGCCCCAACAAAGGACCGCAAAGTGGGGACTAAAAAACTGTTTGTCAGTGAGATGACCGTCACGTAAAAAGTTGGTTCTGTATGTACGGTTTAGTACACATCTTCTCCATGAGTGTCTTGTGCGTTCAGGAGCAGACTTGGTAGTCTTCAGACAACGGCGTTGATACGTAAAAAACAAACGATAAAACTACAATTTCAAAGACGAGCTTTACGGTCGATCCCATATTTCGATAACCGCGCAATAAACAATTTTACGCGGCAAATCCGTGTACGCAGCGCTCGTTGTTTATGGTGGCTAACGTAACCTTCCGCCTGCCGTGCGGGATCAATACTTGCCACGAGCTGCCGAGGGAGGTTAGAGAACCGGCCGTCTCCCCCGCTGGCGGTCCCCGGCGTTTTCATCCCGTCCCGCCCAACGGAGGCGGCGCTTTTCCCGAATTTCCCCTTTGGGCGGAGGATGTGCGGGCGGCTCCGTTTCGTACTTCGTTCCGGAACCGCGTGCCCGTGCGGGTTCGGACAGGCAAAATACACTTTTTTAACTGAAATTTTGAAAAAGTATTTTCTGACAAGTAAAAAAAAATGTACGTATGATATAAAATTGTTCTCCGATTTGTGCCACTTGTACATAAAAACTTGCTCTGGCGGTTTTTTTTTTTTTTTTTTACCGATAATCGCTGCAAATTTTGGGGTTGGTTGTTCGTCGGACCAGGAGCATGGACTCATACCAATCGACTCAATAGTTACCCATTTTGACCCATAACCTCTTGCGGTGGGCGCATATCGTTCTGGGACCCGTTTCATTGGATTCATCGTCCTATATGTAGTCGAAAATAACACCCCACACGCCAAGATCGCCAAAAATCTTAAAAATTCATTTTTCATATTAAAAATTTTGACCCCTAACCACCCCTCCTCCCTCCCAATTCAGGCTATAAAGTTTCGAGGACCAACTAGAGCCGTAAACGGCCGTTTATCTAATTTTAGATTTTTAGAAAATTTTCCACTGCCAAAATCAGCGTGGACGTCAGACGGAAATTTGCTTATTTTGATTTAGACACCTTGAAACGCCCAGAAAAAAATGTTGGGCCGAATCGGAGAGATTGACTTTTTGTTTGAAACATTGGTTGATTATTCACGAAATAAACCCGCACTCAATTGTATAACACGCCAAATTGTGAACATATAAATGTGTCTATTGAATTTAAAGAGAACTCCTGATTCTTTCTAAACATTACTACCTTGGTGCTGGAGAATTTATACGTAGATTTCTTGTCCAATGTTCGAACAGTTTTTTCCCACTCAGACGTCTTTTGAGTTATTATTTTTATCGGAATAATACACATTTGCATTTGTATCTAGGAAAAAATGCTGCAAATTCTTCAACAAAGGTTTATTATTCCTCAGAGAACAAATATGGGGAAAACAAGGAGGGGGAAGTGTCCAGGACTAGTTCCAATTGGTAGGTAGGTACCCATTTTGACCTATACCCACCTCCGGTGTTAGTCAATCGGTCCAGGACCCGTATCAATGGATTCAAAGTACATAATTTAGTGGAAAATGATACCTCACGTGCATAGTTTGCAACAAATTTCGAAAATCGAGTTAATAAGAATACATTCTCACCCGTATCCTCCCCTAATTTGGGCCGATTGGGCTGAAAGGTTTCGAGGATAAACTATATCCAGGAAGTGGTCCCTGACCAAAATTTCAAGTTTTTAGAAAATTGTCTTCTACTAAAACTGGCGTGGGCGGCTCCCAGTTTGGCATCCCGGGTTTTCAAGTCCATGAGCTTCAAATGATCCAAATTCTTCCAAATCAGTCTGAAACGATATTTTGGATTTTGATTCTACACCATTATTTAATTTAAAAGTTAGGGATTTGGCTAGGGAATTATTTTTTAATTTATAATGAACCGTAAATGCGCTGTTCGGAGTTGGTAGTCTGATAGAACCAAAAATCCTCAAATAACGGCACCGTCAACGGCGACAACGATTTCCCAACGAGAATATACCACCACACTGTGTCTTGAGAGCCTTCAAGAAGCCCCTTGAACATGAGAAAAACTAGAGAATACGGGATGCGAGACATATAACGTGAACGAGTTGAGTTCAGAGTACGAGCTAGTGCGTTACATTCATGTGCCCTTGTCTCGATCTAAGGCGGAAATGTACCCGCTTTTGACATTCCTGTACTGCAATGTGAAGGGAAGTGGTTGTTTCTGCGATAGTGCTCTCTACATCGAAATTTACGTCACTCGCCGGCGGGGGAATCAAATTGAAAAGTGTTCTCGTCGGCGAGGTGATCGAATTATAACATGCCGCTGTACGTGCACAAAAAGTTTGTCCTCCGTTCGGTAAATTATCATTTTAAAACCTCCGAGCTTAATTGACTTCGATCGTGTTGGCAGCTCGTAGGAAAACCGTTTTTCCGTGAACGGTTGAGCGTTAGTATTCTCTTTGCGGTCTTCGGTTTTCGTGGCGACATTTCATAAAGCGATGTTTGATCAGACCACTGAGCACCGTTCGATCGTGGTTTTGATTTCTTATTCATTAGAACACGCCTTCGCTCATCTGAAATTCGCATGTCCGAGATAAGGAAGGTGCCTCTGGTCCGCTTCCTCACTTCAGAGGCTGGTTTTAAATCTAATTTGTAATAAGAAAAGGGTTCGTTTTCAAATTATTTCACTTTAAAGAATTTTTTTACCATACTATATCTGTAATAAATCTATAAAGTGCCCTTCACTCCTCACTCTTTCTAAAATTAAGATTAATTATACCTTCGGAAGAAATAGTAAATTTTTTTTACTCTGATAACGCAATCGTACTTTTAAAAAACATATCTAGTCAGCGCAAAAAACGGTCAAGTCCACAATTTAAAAAGTGCATATCAGTCAATGTTTTTCATGTTATGTTCCCGCCATTAGGATGTGAGATAGTTGGTTTCTTCTTCATTTTTTCTTTTCAAAAACATTGAAGCCACGAGAGATACAAAAAAGTTAGTCAACCATTTGAAATCACATAAAAAAAATTACGGTATTACGAGAAACTGCGAAATCTGAAATGATGTGGAAGTTGATCCTAGAAAGTCGATTGGGGCCAACATTACATTGAATTACCAGATTACTACTGCGTTGGTCTTGGTGAGATCAATCCCATTTTTACGTCATAACTATGCTTGGACTTGCGCTAAGAACAGCCGCTCATTCTAGGCAAAATCAACCTTTTCCAATTATCTTCCTAAATAATGTAGTTTCATCGTGACTGATCGCACTTTCTACGAAACCGTTGGTACCTAATAATGAATGGCTGTTACATTGGAACACTATGCATAATCCACGGTGGCATTTTCCTGAAGAATGGATGGGAGAGCAACATTGTTGGAAAACGATTTTGCTCACATTTTTGAGAAACATTCCATCAAGAGAGCCCACCTTGTCGTTTCACTTTCCACTTTACTTTTTTTGTAAACGAATAAGAGTATTCTTTGAAGTTTGCCTAAACTGTTCTTTGAATGGTGGAAAAGAGGTGATGATCAAAGGTGCTTCTGGAGCCACGCACGGTTCGCAACGTGAATATTCTTGTCGACAGTTCACGTCTTTGTCTATCCAGTCTTATCACTTTCGTTTGGAAAATGGGACAGAGAGCCACCAAACCTGGAAACAGAAGGAGAATTCGAAGCAGAAAAGAGGAATGTTTTACACAGCTGAATTGCAATTTTTAGTTCTATCACGCTAACGTTTCTATCAAAGGGTTAAAAGTCACAAATTTCTATTAAAAATTTAAAAAAATATTGTGGGAGATTACAGGTATGTATGAGCGCGATCCTGAGCAAACCAGGCTATATTTCATGACGTCACAAGCAGAGCGATGCAGCAACAAGATTTTAAGAGCGGGTGTTTGTAGATAACCCCAAAACGGTCCCTCGCCCTATGAGCTTGTAATCCCTCCGGCAAAGTTTATTTAGCTGTATTCAAATCTAATTCGTAACGTAGCTCTCCTGCTCCCTCCGTCCGATTCTCGCATCTTTTTAGTATCCGGCTTTTTCGACAAAATAGCGGGCTATTCTCTAGCAATTCATGCACCTCGCCGCATTCCACTCTGGAAACAATTTAATAGATCATTCACTGTTCATTAACCAAAATTTCGTGAACACAATGAAAAAGTTGTACTAGGTGCCGACCGCTGAGGCACGTGCAGTTAATCCGTAATTCAACGGCGACCTATCTTAACAACGTTAGGATGCGTAAGCCCTCTTCTGTAACTACGCATTTCCTTGAGCTCGTCTTAGAATTCGCCGACCTTTTCATCTCGGAAAAAGCTGGATGGGAAAAAAGATATTTGAAAGGGGATATCTAAAGAGAAACTTTATTCCGAATGGAGCGGGAATACCCTTTGATTGACTTCCTTGCCGTGATACGGGATTTTCATTCAGCTTCGAGATTGAAATTAAATCTTCTTACGGAACGCATTATAAAGAAAAAAAGTCGAGGTTCTCTGTTTCCAATCACTCCTAACAGAATATCTCTGAAAAAGGTCAATCGGCTTTGACTTAAATTGAAGAAAACCGATGGGCTTTCCTTTCTTGGGCGTGTAATATGAGATTTGAAATAATCAGAATATATTTTGGGATTAAATGTAAGGGGTTGTTTCCGTTGTGCTGGAAGCACCTGTCTTATTTAACTTTTGTTGCAGCGGGCTGAACGAAATAGGTATGATTTACGCCTTAAAAATATAAACTTATTTTCATCCATAATAGAAATGAGCTCATCCCTTTACCTCACCAGCCCTAGCAATTTTTTAGTGAGCGACATTATAGTTGTTCCCTAGACTGGGTAAATAGCTGGTGGCCACTGGTGCCTAGTGAAGAAATTGATATCCTTGAGATTTCCGTCATAAATATAGTGATTGAAGTTGCAATTGTCGTACTGACATAAATTTGAGATGTAATAAGTAACACGAATGCGATTTTTGAAGTTCTTCCCTCATGTTGTTTGAAATAATCTTCTGAAGTCCAGTAAGCTGGTGGCTATTTTACAGCTATTTTATCATGTACTAACCCAGTTGATTGTTCACTAGAAGCCGTCCTGAACAAGTTGAGTCAGGCCCATTAGGCACTAGCGGCCACCTGCTAAACTAAAATCGGCGGAAATTCTCTGAAGGGATTGTGACTTCATTTTTGCACCATACCCCTTTCAAAATTCCTTAATTTTCGAACAATATTTGATGAATGCATGGAATTTTTTCTTATTAACCTGCGTTTTCTGCGTAGTAGGTACAGTGTACAGTGAAACTAAGTAGAAGTTACTCAACATGAAATGTGATGAGTGTTGCTACCACCTATTATCATTGTTTTTGTCTTATCGACGGAAGAGAAAATGTGAAATTAATGCCACATCACGCCTTTATCTTAACGCTGGAGAGTTTATGAGAGGGAAGAATTTCGTTGAGCCATTGTCGCTGGAGGAGGTAGGTAAATCGTGAGAAAAATCGAGCGAGAGCTCATTAATCATGAAGGATTCTCTCCATTTCTTCGGCTTTGTTTTGCTTCAGAAGTTGGAATAAGAAATGAAAACGAGAGCGGCTCGGTTTTTGTTCAACTTATTGCCTCTAGGGGTCTTCCCTTATGAATGAGCTTTGTTTTTGAATTTCTGCCAATATTCTGACTCTTGAATTCTCGTAGATTCTCTGAAGAAGTTTAACAATAGTATCTTGCGCTTTATTCATCACATTCAGCAATCGGACTTGCTCTCGACGTAAGAGAGGGGGTAGGTATTCAAATTATATATATCAAGTCTTCGTTCAAATGGGCTGCTGGGAATTCTTGAAGAGAAAACTTTTACAAGGCAAATACTTCTATCCATCCAGGCCGGGAAATGCCCCATGTTTCAGACTCGACGAATACTTTATTCATTCAGTGACTAATGAAGTTGTAGTCAGTCTTATGAATGCCGTCCCAACGGCCCAGTGGATGTCCTATGTCTCTTGGTTGCTTTCTTAGCTGTTCGCTTTTCATTGCTTTCTCTTCGTTCTGACGTAGTTCCTGGATTTCCGGAGCCCTCCAACTATTCAAAGATACAATAAAAGCTCCTGTTGCCACCCTATTTGTCATTGAAGTCCCGGAGTACAAAACGAGGAATCCCCCATCATTTCCGTCGCCCGTCCGTTCTGTGACAGTATCGTTCGCCTTCCTCGTCGCAGAGTTCCCACTCAATTGGCGTTATCTGCCTGAAATGATCAAATCCGACCCTCCAGGCAACTAACAACAGTGCGAATGAAATGACCTGCTGACTCATCCGATGACTGAGGACCGTAATCCGTTGTTCATTTCTGTGGGCTCCTGATCGTCCACGTTGGATGGAAAATTGCGGTTATTTCCATTAATTGTAAGGGCCGCCGGCCATTTCATTTTGAGAGAATTCTGCCGAAATATGTAGCCTTTTCTAGTCCACAGTCTGTTTGCTATGGTCAGTGCTATGGTCAAATCTCACATGACGGGTTTAATCGAGCAATCTTTTTTCGATTTCGGGAATCGACTATTGTATTTCTTTATTGCTTCCGAGACGGAGAAGATCCTTTGTTTTAACTTTCGAAATACATGAAAAAAATTGAAGTTGACATCAAAGTTCAAAAGTACCTACAAATCGAATTTTCTTTGGGTTCTTCATTCAGTACAGGTACTAATTTTTCGAGGTCACGAGGAAATTCGTGAGTATTCTTGCTCGTCTATAATAGGTTTGTCTCTTGGTTACAACGCCCCTATTCCACCCATCACTTGTCGCAGTTGTTGCAAATGTCAACTTCAACTTGGAGAACGACATGGAGCCTCACAACCGCGTACACTACTCAACAATGAGCTGCTTCCACCGTGAATCAATGCAACACGGGAGTAGAAGCTTTTCGCGACGAAGCTCTCAGAACGCGGATTTCAGCCTGGAAGCACATCACGGTGCTAAACGTCACAATCCGCCCTTATATACTCCCTTCGAGCCTTTTCCCGTAATTCCCTTATAAAAGCGGCAAGAAAAAGCCCCGAGCTGTTCCATTGTCCTCCCGCAACAAAACCCCTCAGACAATGGCCACGCAACTCGTTCCTTCGAGCTGACACTGACACAATTGTGCTGCAGGGTGGTTGTGCACAAGTGTAGCTCACACTGAACAATCCGTAGATATGACGGGTGGTTACATTGATATTCAGTTCTAATCCTAAAAGGATGAACATTGTCATTGTTTTTAAGTCTATTATGTTACGAGAAAAAATGACTATATTGATTAAGTTTGACTTTTTGTACATTTTGTTCTACTCATCTATTGGTATAGAGATGAGTGGCTTCGACCAGAAAGAACCTAGATCTAGAAGAAGTAGAATAGACTTTTATAGGGTTTTTGCCCTAGTTAAGTTCTGAATGAGCCAAATTGCTTAGCTTTCTCAGAAAATTTGCTCGATTATCTTTCATTACGAGTTATTTCTGTGAAGAGACGTAAGTAATTTCCAAGATTGTCATAGATCCACTGGGCTGATCAGCCGTTATTTTGTGTTCTCCCATTCATGTTGGAAGACACTGTTGCTTCTCGCTTCACCCAATTGTTTGAAATATGCAGTTCTTCGCGGTTCGAGATAATCTTCATTTCTCCCAATGTAGTCGATACCTTTTAATCGAGAGCTCTTTTCAAGACTATGAGTCATGCTGTTGAAATGGTCAGTGAGACAGGACCAGAAACACCCTCGATCGTCGCGGGAGAAGTTGAATAAATGAAGTTCGGACGTCTGAATGGGCTTCAACAAGGAGTTTTATCAGATGGATTCACCGCCCTTTTTGCTGGCCCATTCTTTCGAAGCAATCAGGACTAAATCAGAAGCATCTGGGCTTTTGTATTACCCGACAGTCAGAAGGCCAGAACTTTTCAAAATATGTACTCTAGAAAGGACACAAACTGTCTTCGTGGCCTGCATTGTAGGTGTTGTGATCTTGATTATGCGAAACAACGGCTCTGCCAATCAACTCTCGAATTTTCGCTTTCCCTGCTATCAAACGTTGTGGTCCACCGGTGTCAATATCCGTGGGTAACAAATGGTTTTCCCCGTTTTGGTAAATCCGGGAGTCCAATTGACATCTACTGATTAAAAAAAAAAAAAAGTTTACGAAAAAATTTTCTTTTAGGTTTACAATTAGCTGTACACCACATTTTTTTACATTTTCAGTTGAAAGTTGATATTTAGAGATAAGGTATACCTGGTCCAAGTTTTCTCCAAAACGTAATCGTTCATAGAGAACGTTTTTGCGGTGCAGCGTTGATCAATATACAGTGATTGAGAAAGAAAGGTTAAAATCTTTATGTAACCATGGAAGCACATTTTGTTGTCACGTTCCGCTTGTTGAAACATGAACGAAAGCGGTAGCCTGGACAGCAAGAATGGATATCTCAATCTCAAGTTCCTCCCCAAAAGTGACAACCTAACATTTAGCCAGCTCCCACATCTGCTACCCCTCCAATTTGTCGTACAACATCCTTGCGCCCCCTGGGATCGTGCTAGGAGGGTGTTTTTTCCTGTTTGCAGCCGTAAATTCCAAAAATACGGCGCACGCCAACCATAACGAGGGGATTAAATGTTCTGTTTCTCTTTCTGGAGTCAAAATATGAAAATTTATTACGAAACCAAAGGCGTAAATAAGAATTCGTGACACGAGCCCTTTATTCTGCAAAGGGGGTAGAAATTGATATCGGTAGCACTCGCTCGTGCGTAATTTTTACGTCACTAACTTATCTATTGTGATATGAGCAAGTTGCAGCAAGAGCAACTAGTTTCGTCTGTTACAAACTCCGAGTTCATCGCTCTTTCTAAAAAATCGAAACTTTTACCGGTTGGTCGTTAGTGAACAAAGGGGCAATTAACGGGGATCATTATTAAAGCATCACAAGGAGTTTTGATCGTTCATACTTGACACCACGCGGATGCTTTCTGACTATCATGATGAATCATCCGCATTCATTGTATTTTGACGAAATGTCTCGATGAGGGTTGTTGTATCACCTTACTGCCCTTTTTCATGTGTGTGTGTTTGAAATGAAATGTGCCAGTCTTCTAATTAAACAAAGGCATATTATCTAAAAGCTACTAAAGTTCTAGCGCCTGAAGTATTGAGTATTTTACATCCACGAATCTTGGATAAAATGTTAGCAAGTCATGATCGAGTTGTATCGATTTCGAAGATAGACGATCGTGCGTAAAAAGAATCAGTGTGAAATGAGGAAATATGAATTAGTGCACCAAAACCACAATTGCGGAATCGATGGGTTTTTTGACGGAGCTCTCCATGTATATAAATGCGCCCCTATTTGACCCCCAAGTTGTTAACGTAAATTCTCGGAGACAAATTATTTTTAAGAGAACATGCCACCATCTAGTCACACGTCTGTTGTCGTTCATAGACTTTTTGTGCATACTTGTTTTATTAATATCGTAATAATGAATTTAATTTTTTAACATGGAATCATGTTTTAGCGATGGATCCTCCTGCAAAAAGTGAGATGAATTTCACTTACAACCGAGTCGTTGCTAGGGAAATGGTACTTCGTCATGGTCATTTCTATAATGATCTATGAGAGCGAGGAGCTAAAACATGATTCCATGTATTTTACATTTTAGCCGTCAGGTTCAAAGTAATAACATCCGGGGGTGCAGGGGGGCTGAGCCCCCCACCGAGGCGCGAAGCGCCGAGTTTCATGTCACTTCTTCACGTCACTTTTTTTTTATTTCATTGTTTTCGTACAACTTACACAGTTCGCATACGGATTGGAAGGGTGTCCTATGTATGATAAGATTATTTGTCCATCTCCTTATGGATTCTCATTTATGAGATGACTCATATATCTGCAAATGTTGGTGAAACCGTTAAAATGTGCCTCAGTGAACCTCTCTCTTCGTCAAATCCCATCTCCAAGCGCGGGGAGCCCCTCTGAGGCACGTCATTTCAACCAATAATCCGGTGTAATCCCTGATCTCGTTTGTCTTTCAGGATCTGCATGATGATGAGCTTTAAACACCGGCCCCGATTCGACGGGGGAATCGGCCAAGGCCCCCGTTTAATTTGGGTTCCTTTCGGTTATTCAATCTAATTCCCTATTTCCACGCTTGGGCAAATTGGCATTGGAGAGACATGTTCCTATTTTTCAGATTTATAAAATCCATCCAGAATGTCCCCTCTGTGTCAAGTTGATATTAAACCAATTTCAAGAGATCACAGATTTTCTTTTCTCACTTATACTTTTTCTGCTTTTCTACTCATCTCCTGGAAAATCACCACAAGATTGACGTATTAGCCGATAGAGTAATCGGGAGAATTCGAAAACTTCTTGCTTTGGCGACTCATTTTCTTGTCTGAAAGTAAATGCTGGCCTTCTATGTTGAGATAACTATGAATGACTAGTGGTTAAATTTTCGTTAATACATCACCAGCAGACTAAAGTGTTCGTCGAAAGACGTTTAGTTTAGAAGCCCCCAACGTAAGCTCTCAGCTCATCTCACGCTGACCCAATTTAAACTTTGACGGCCTCAACTGTCGAAGTGAGCTCATGTGAGGAAACCCTAAACGCGAAAACGCCACCTTGTCAATCACGTGCTAGAGACGGTTGGTCCGAACAGTGACTAATATTAGGTTCAGATAACATTCTCAGAACTATTTTAGTCGGAAAAAGAAACACTTTACTTTAACAGTCGGGCACCGATAAGTCGATCAATCATTTTTAATCGCTAACGTAATAGTCTCGTTTATTCGCCAAATCTGCGGAATGTGATACGTCTTTTTATCGCCCTTCAGATGAATTTTGTGGCAGTTGACGACTTTTTCTCGATGGAATAACGATAATTATTATCACCATTCATACTAAAATTGACGTAGATGACTCTAGAATATTGTCTGCTATTTTCACATCTCTAACGCTTTTGAATGTGTTCCTCAACTTCCCTAATAATTTCCGATTTCTACAGAAGTGGTAATGTATTTTGTAGAAAATAATTCTCCTGGCAATGATCTAGGGCGCAGTAAGTCTTCAAGGCAATCGTTGGACTGCGTTCTTTGGTCAGTTTATATTCAGGTCAGGCATATTATAGGCTGAACGGTTATTTCGGGTTTGGAATTTCCAGAAGTATTAGTTTAGAGGGTGAACGATTCAACAATGAGATCATTTAATAGCGATTAATTGTTTTTTGTTACAATTACATCTTACTCAATGATTGTTAACGTATAAGAATTTTTTTTGCGTTGAAGCTGTGATGGATGACTGAAAAAGTCACAAATTCCGGTAAGGTAAAACTTGAGCCCATTACTTGTAATAATTGCCTGGTGGTTTTGTTTAGGTACGGCAGTGGGATGAACAGATCTGGATCAGAAATTATAGTCGATGAGCCAATTTGCTTTATTAGCTGGTCTTACGTTTAGTTGATTAAATTGGTTCGAAGTTGGTATATCTCGCGCTGTGTAACTAAACAGGAGTCCGTGTGGGCTAACCGCGGGGAAACAGATTCATTCAACTAACAAGTTTGTTACCCCGAGAAGTTTCAAGAGACCTCCACCTCCGCCTCTTGTAGCAATCTCGTTATAGATGTCTTGGTTGTATGAAGGCGATACTGAATCGATATCCCCTCGGTGTCTCGTGCTTTCCTCCCTCATTCGTCTCAGTTATTTTCAGTGTTCAAAGGCTCGCTCGTTTCACGGCTCTTATTCCGAGTAATGACTCTTTGCTTGGTTCAAATTGAGGTTTGAACTGATTCAGACACAAATGCATCCTCGCTTTGATTTCCGATCGAGGAGGATATGAAACTTAATGTTATGCCCCCACTTTTCATTTATCTTAGTACTCTTCCATTCGTATAGACCATAAAAAGGTTTTCTCCCCAAACCTCTACTTTTACGTCTGAAAGTACGTACCTACATTCAAAATCCGAAAACATAGAAAAACATAAAACATTCCTTCAATAATCAACCGAAAGCCCTTTGAAATGATTGGAAAAATCTGTAATTTTGAATATTCCCCGTTCGGTACCTATTATTGCAGGTCCTGATTCAATTTTACCTCAATCCCCTTGAACGGGGAACGATTATGAGTAAAAAGGGTGATTTGATACGGTTTTCGAGATTCTTAGGGATCTAAATTTGTAGGGTTACTTTCCACTAAGTTTTGGACTCCGAATTAACTCGAATGGAGTTTGTACCAAGTGCTGGTAACAAAGGCATAATGATTATAATAATTATAATTGTTAATGGTTGTTAATGATAATTGGTATAATTGATAATTGATAATGATAATGATACGTGCAATGGAAGAGTATGCTTGTGGGGACTACTTATCCCCCATCCATAAAACATAATCAGCCGAAGTACTTGTTTTCTACTGTTACTACTGTCTTGGAATTGAGGTCGAAGATTCAATTTTACCCGGTAACGCTCAGTGAACGAAGCAAAATGCTTGAACTGACTGCCCCCTTTTTTGTTATCTGCCTCTCTTGATTTCCAATTTCAATCTCGAACGTCCACAAACGGAAATAGTGAACCAGTTCAACGTATTTAAAGGTTTTTAATTCTCTGACGCTTAAGAGCTCTGTCCTGTAGTTATGGGTATTTACCCCCTTTAGATCTCTGCCTCAAGAAATAACAAAATGTGCTCTCTTTTTCAACGAAATTGCGGCGTCAAAATTAATTGAGGCTTTGTAGGTTTGCTTATTAAATGCGATGGGTTTTTAATTGCTTTTCCATTTCATTTAGCCTGGTATTGCCTTTTCAAATGGACCAAGAAGCGGAAACTACTTTTCAATTAAACTGTGGTGCCCTTTTCTCCGTAACAATTATTGGACGTTCGGGACTGTTCTCGTAGATTTTCTTCTTCTGTGACCTCATCTGAGGCCATCGATGTGTAATTATAGTACACTGGTTAGTTTTGAATGACAACATTGAATAGTGGACACACTAAACGATGGTTTTTAATCGTCTTCCTCCTCATTCATAATTGTATGTTCCGAAAACTTTCTCCTAAAAACCAACATAAAATACTCGTAGACCGTGTGGCGTACTAGGATTTGAGAGGTGAAGGTGGTGATGATGCCATTTGTCACTTTTTCAAAGCTGCGCTTTCAGCTGGATTCGACAATCTGGTTTTTGATGTTATCTTATAACGTGCCATAACTTTAATGGATCTAAGAATGAAATCGTAAAGTATAAAGTTATATCCCATAGATCTTCCAAATACAGTTGGATGCGGGTCTAGATCTCCCTTATAAAACACACAAGTCGTATGTCTCAACTCCGAATGACACCACAATCCTCTTGACGGTAGAGTAATCTAAGGGACCGGTATGAAAACATCCTTTCTCCTTCTCCTTTTCATGTTCCTCTTAATCGCGAACGTATTCAGTTATTCCACGATAATAACCTCTTTACTCCTCGCTGACGAACGTAGCGATAACGCTATTACCTTATAATGGAGGGAATATCCCTTTCCTGTTGCACCAGAGTTAACCCACTTTCCCTGTTGGCCATCAAAAGCGAAAAGCGCATCCTTTGCCGTCACATAGCGTGAGTCTCGCGGTTGTTCATTTCGTAAATTGTTCCTTTGAGGCCGCTTATCTCAGGAGGGATTGCGGAGTTGGGGTCACGACATCTTTCTGCGCCTTTTGTTGGCTCAACTCGTGAATTTTATGAGATCGCGTTTTAAAAAATATCGACCTCGAGACAAGTCTCAGCCGGTCAGGCGCTTTCAACTGCTGACCAATTTCAGAGATCGATTTTCGTTCAATTTTCATGATAACCCCAATAGTGGGGGTGAGCCTTATTTTTTAATTTTATGTTTGACATGGAGAGATGCGAGAGTACGCGTTGCTTAGTATGGGAAAAAAGGTTTTGTATGAAAACTCCGGCCCGGCCCTTCGATTTGTGATTGCAATGTTAGTACTTTTCGGTCCGCCATTGGGCGTGTCCGTGATGTTCAAGATTGTTTCATACTTCCCACAATTATTTATAGGTTTGTGAGGATGGAGGTATCTGGGATCTAAATGTAAATACCCTTCTGAACACCCTTCATCGAACTTCTGTGTAAACATACCGATACAACGCGTGGACAGGGGAGCGGAAAAGGTAATTTTATAAAACTGGAATGGTATTTACAAAGCCGTGCCAAAGGTGACAGTTTCGTAATTGCTCGGGACAGCAGAGATAACGAAGAAGACGAGGGTCGGACGTGCCGTTTCCGACTCGCACGACGATAGCTACCCCAGGGACTTTTCACTTGTCAACGAGATTGTGACGCTGCCACGGTTCAGGAGCTTAGACACGACCGATTACTAATTCCTCGTTGACCACTCCAGGGGCCGCCAGGAATTTTTCTCATTATACGTAAAACTCTGTTTTCATGGTGTTTTCGCCATTTAACCTGTCTGGCGCAGTTGTGATCTTATTTACTTTGTAAATATAAATTGCATAGTCGTCGGCGTTGTAGGACCTCATCGTCGTTGGAATACCATTCATTTGTGTGGATGGGTGCCAAGGCACTTCCGAGATGGTGGAGAAAGTCATGAAAAATAACCATTGTATAAACGAACCAACTGGCAAGTTGTTCAAAATGAGAGACTGGGGTGGTGTCACTTCGCAGGAACTTGATCTACGTAAAGAAAGTCCCTTCTCTGGAAGTCTTCTCCATTCTCGCTGACAAAATCCGGTCTTTTTGTCCTCAACACAAGAAGCATCGCGAGACAAATTACCTCCCGCTTTCTTGTCCCCGAGGAGTAACGAGAACAAATGTTGACACTTCAGTGTTTGCGGCTTCAGCTCTGAGCCTCCCTGAAAAAAAATGGAATGCAGTTTTTATAATGCTCCTCCCCAGTTGAACTCTCCTCTACCCGGAAATCGAGCCAATTAGCTACCAGACGTGTAGCCTATTACCGGAGTAATCGTCTAAAGCAGATAGGCGTCCCTCAAGACGCTCTTCATTATCTCGATGGTTCCCCCTAAATGGAGGTTAACGTTGAACGTAACAGCAGAGTTAGTGCAGTCAACGTTGATATCTGTTAGTGTACTAAAACTTGTTAACTGAATTCCAATTGATTTTGCTCGCGCCTGAATTGAACATGAATTGGTTTGACACCACAAAGTTCCTAAGTTCCGGCGTAAATCACTGTGGGGTCATGTGATTTTCTCCCTGAGTTCTATCGTCAAATTCTATTTTGGGCCATTGTGGGACCTTGTCCCCCATGTCTGATCCAGACCTGTTCCTAACAAGAGGAGTCGAAAGGAGATTTTGAAATAATACACGTAACAGGTTTAGGGAATCTAGAGTCCATTGTGGAGCAAAACGGAATTTCATTCATTTCAACTGAAACAGTTTCATCCCCTCTCCCGTCTCCTCCTGCCTTGGAAATGATTTCGGTGGGAAAGATAAGAACTAATATCCGATCCGAGGCCGCTGAACCGGAGTGGAAAAAAAGGATCGATCACTTCAAGCTCCCCTTCTTTCTGTGGAGATAATTGTCTGGATCTCTTCTCGTCCCACTGACGTCTGATAATAAGAAATCCGTGTAACAAGTGGCCCAGCTGCTGACATCAATCTTGATCCGACGCCGTTTCGAGTCAGGTTGTTATTGGAACCTCAATTGCGAAGTTCAAACCGTGATCATCAGCATTGACGTTCGTTGAGTACACTCAAATAACGAGTTCCAAATGGCGCAGGCCACGTGAGAATTTCCGTACTTATCCGAATTTCATGACAGTTCGACCATTGAATGCTATTTCTCATTCCAGAAAGGGCTTCTTCTCTGTGCATTTTCCCATCTCGTTATAAGTGAGTCTATATACGTTGAACTCCCGTCGTTATTTTAGAAATGTGCTCTCTCCTGTATTCTCGTCGAGAGTAAATGAGACAAGTCGTTCATGCGCGTTTTACATCGCGAGAGTTTTAGAGGCACTTCAACTTCGGCCTGGATCGAACGTACGAGTATATTCGAGGCTTGAATGAATAAAAGCTGTTCTCCATTTTATCGCGTCTCCGCGTCTCTATTGCTTCGTGTAAACGTGGATGAAATGGCTGCTAGGGTTTGTGAATTATTGCTCTGAAATAAAGACGTTTTAATTAGATCGGTTTATGACTTGTTTTTTTCTCTTAATTCTGCGCGGAAAAAAGCATTCAACTTGAGTGTTGATTCTCCAATGTGCATTTTACGGTAACATTTCGGGCAAATATCACTACAATTCTACACAATCCAATCAAGTAGGGGTTCTTGACTACCTCTCGAGCCAACGTAGGCCGATAATATCCTCGTTATTGTCAATGACATAATGCTGTAGTCGGAAACAATTTATTGATTGCTCACAGATAAATGTAGATCTTGAGTCGTTACTGATAGCATCTACCATTAAGGTGGTAATTTTATTAAAATTGATCAAATACCATTTTCACGGGTATGTTTGATGAGAATGGTCGCGGCAGGCAAGTTACCTACCTATACAAACGATAGTGAGCCCGTGGTGTTTTATTTACAGTCCACGGAGCACACAGACTGAAGAACGGCTGAAGCTGCAAACGAGGATTTATCGCTTTACGTAACCCACAAACGCAATTAAATAAGCCGAAATGGTAGAGGGGAGCCTCTAAAACCCTCTGGAACTTCTCGTCGGTTTGTGTGGGTGAAGAGCTAGGTGGTGACGGCATGGTGGGTAGAGTGAGGGATTTACATTACTGAGACCGGAGTTTTATCGAGGAGAGTGACCCCATTTTCTCTCTTTGCCTTCAAAAGCAGTCCGTATCATTGTGATGATCCTCGCCTATGTTCGAAGTAGATCCATCGACAGTTTTTGTCACAAATAATTGCAAACGATGACGGTTGATGAAACGAATCAATTAGATTGTGGTTACCTTGATGTATCGCCCTTTTCACTCGGGGAGAACACGATAGGCTCTAAATGTTTGATCACAAATATAGTTCATAATATTGGGGCCAGACAGCTATTAGTAAATAGTATTGTCGCTTCAATATAGAAAATGGCCAACGTTTTAAGATTTTTTCCAAACTGTACAAAATCTGGAAGATGTTATTATGAAGGTGTTATACCTCCAACTATAATTTGCATTGTGTTCAGACATCTTTACTTCGTCTCTCTAACGTCTGTAGATCGTTTCGTGGTTTCTGATGATGACTCAATCCCCCCAGTGAGAGTTGGCTTGCTTTATTATTCTAGGTGGATCTCGGTTGATTGAGAAAGCGTATCATCGAAGTCTGTAATAGTCTAGTAGTGTAGTAATCAGTAATAGTAGTAATCTGTAGTAATATGAAAAAGGATTATAAGGTGGGCCAATATTTTTTACCTTCGTTGGTTGGATAATTTTGAGGTGTTCCTCGTCGTCACTTATGCTGCTAGCCGTATGAATAAGGTTTTTTAAAATTTATTTTGTCTCCACAATCAGCCATGTTCGAGTATGTCTATATGTACATACACCGGCTTTTACCGCATTCATTTTTTTATTCTAAGTTTTCTGTCTACGTTTGCACGTTAGGATATTTTTAACCAATAAATTCCACCTTATTCATGAGTACTTCTGAGTGAGTCATGCCGGTTGCGTTCTCTAACTCACTCACCTCCTACAACCGTATTTCTTCATTAAGTGAAGAAGGAGCTCTTAACGGGCATTGTTATTGCATAAGGGACCTTCAATAATACAGTGCACTGTCCTGGGATGGATTCTGGGTGTGGGATCTTGAATAAAATACCTCCAATCCACACTATCGTCGCCCCGCCATTAAAATTGCAAATGAGAGTTCCCTCGGATGGAATGTGTCGAAGAAGAGCCTCTTAAAGCTGCGACGAATAGGATTGGAAAAACTCGAGCGAGGAGAAAGATTCCGAGAAGGGTAAGTTGAGTGAAGCAAATTACTCCCTCCTGGGAAAAACCCCTTATTGTGCGACATAACCCATTTTTCAAATGTTTGTGGTCTTCATAAAGCTGATTATATCCCGTCGGTGGACTACACCGTACTTTTGGTCTCTATATAAATACCTATTCCTTTCCCATTTGCATGTCGATATTAACTCGTTGCTTCAGCTGATCATCTTGTTTTGAGAAAAAAAAAATCAATTTTCGGGGATCCTGATGATTAAAATATTGAATTTTTTCAAATGTTGCTGCTACCGTTTCTTTTCTGATTGTCTTCATTTCCTTATTTTGCTCGAGCGATAAGATGTATTTTGTTCACCGAAAACGATAATTTGATCCACACCCAGTGTTATTCCCCAGTGTTATCTTCTTTTTTTAAGTGCCTGTATAAAAAATCGTTAAAAGCCACCGCAATGATTTCGAGCGAAAATCGATTGAAAACAAAAAACAGTGGAATTTCACAGAACCGGAAGAGTTGATTAAACCGTTCAATTCGTTTCTGCCTAAAGGTGACAGGTGGATCGCGACGAGCTCTAACTTCCATATATCAGGTTTCTCGTTCAGGTGAGTATCAAATTCAGGGGGAAAGGATGAAAACGCTGACGTCATCGAACGCTGAATTCCAGCGACGGCCGGTATGAATCGTTAGGGGGAACAGGTGTTCTCAGAAAGGGGCCCAAAATTCGTTTTCTGGCATATCAAGTTTCTATCCAGTACAGCATTGGAAAAGGGTGGAAAGAAGAAATTAATGTTCGTTGTTCATTTCCTTGCTGGGATAACAAACAATCTCTTCACCAACAGTTCCCTCTCGAGAAACGACTGGAAATGTAAACAAAGTGGCCATTTTCAATGAGCTGAAACAAAGTTAATCGTTCTAATTATAGAAGTTGCTTTTCAAACTCCTTAGCTCGCGAGGCTCTTTGGGTTTGAATTTGAGTACTGTGTAAATAAGCTATTCGTAGGACCGCTTGAGTCGGACGTCTGCAGTCGTAAATGGGAAGTGGATTACATCCTCTTTGTGTGTACCTAATTGGAAATTTATTTACTAGCTACCAACTTATCAGAGAGAAAAAATGTTGGTCATGCGTCAGGCGCATCTCGCTCATGAAATGATTGATACATATGGTAATCAACCTGCGTTATTAAACTAATTATATATATATGTGTATGGTACCCAGTCCAGCATACAACGTCTTTGAATTTTGCCCACATTGGCAAACTGATCGGCCTTCAAATCAAATGAGTCATGGAAATAACATTGAACGGCATTTGCAATGTTCAATCCTGTTATTACGCTTTCATTTGTTATGTGAGCTCCTTTTATTAATTTATAATATAAATCGGACGGATTAATCGACTTTATTGAGATGGGTTTGAACCGATTGCCGCAAATGTGGCAGGGTGTGGGTGAACATTCGTATTTTCAAAATGGTCCTTTTCGGAAAAAATCTATTGAGTTATCTTATCTGGAGACCTCGAAAATATGTTTTCCCACATGAGCGTAGTCCAGATACGATAATAAAACCGTTATAGAACAAAGTAATTGCAAGATTTTGTCTTCATTTGGTTTATTATTCCTAGAATAATCAACCAATGTTTTCATGCAAAAGATCCTCCGATTTGCCCCAAAATTTTACTGTTTGCGTTTCAAGGTGTCTAGATCAAAAAACCCAAATGTGCCGTACGCCGTTTTTTGAAGATGTTGCTGTTCTGGAAAGCACAATTTTCGGAACGAACTTCAGATGCTCGCTAACACCTAAATTCTATGCGTTCTGTGCGTACTAATAATAGCTTCTGTTAAGTTATAACCGACATTCATTCACATCTGCTTTGGAGAATGAGTTTCGCTGTAAAATTAGTTTTTCAGGAAAATATAATAATTTAGAAGGCGCAAAGGAGTTACTTAGTTCGTTGTTTCTCGGCGATATTACTTGTCAAAGAGAGATGGTTAGGAAGGGCAGTGCAGGTGCACGGGGTGACGAAGATGGGGTAGTCCTCATTAAGGAGACTATAGGGTTGCTGGGGTGAGCTGGTGTGTAGTAGGGGATAGAAGAGCTATAAAAAGTCGCGCTAACGCTATTAATTAAATTGGAAGCTCTCAAATGAAAAAGAGCTCCACTGAGCCTCCCAGAGGGATAATTAATTTTATTAAGATACCCAGCCTGGTAAACGATGTTCCGTTTAAAACGACCCGAGATATAACGCCTGGTCTTCTTGTTCAACCTAAGTACTTTTTACAATCATTATTCAAAATAGAATCTGCTTGATTTGGTGCGGATTGGAAGGAAGTTGTCGCTCGTATACTTCAGCTTTCTGATTGTAACCAACGTTATTACAATGTATTGTATATATTTATAATGAACATCGACTCAAAACATATAATCCTCATCCTACTTTATTCCTTTTGGGAAGGCTTCAATTTGAAACACGTCACTAATGTTAGCAAACCAAAGATGAATTCAAATAATGTCGGCGATCCGAGGTTGGTACACAAAGTGTAGTTCTCTTCAAGTTCAAGTTTCAACATGATGAATTCCCCTGAAAATTAACGTCTTTCCTTTCATTCGGTCAGGTTATAGGACGATTTCTGTCTCAGCCGAGCGAATTCGTTAAGGGCTAAGAGAAATTCAATTAATCCCTTCCACTGAGGGAAGTAGAAATTTCGTCGGAACCTTCTTGATCAAAGAAACATTAAACAAAGCAGGCTTCTGGTATCAAAGGTATTGAAAATGAAAAATGAAGAAAGAAGCGGAAATTGGTTTGGTTTTTCGAGTCAATGATCCCCGCAACTTCATGTTTTCCGGTGACGCCGTCTGTCAAAGGATTTTAATTCTCCGCAGGTCGTCGGTATTTCCACTTTACTGGCTGGCACCTCCGTTTCGTTCAATTCCTACTGCGCAGTATTCAACGAACCCTT
Source organism: Cyrtorhinus lividipennis (assembly GCA_019603395.1). Lineage (NCBI taxonomy): Eukaryota > Metazoa > Arthropoda > Insecta > Hemiptera > Miridae > Cyrtorhinus > Cyrtorhinus lividipennis. The sequence continues at coordinate 12,178,019 of CM034004.1, forward strand.
ACCTGCTTTCTTATTAAAAACTCCCCTCCACTCTTTCTATGTCTTTAAAAATAGTCCTCCTTATATTTCATCCTCAAGATGTCTACAGCAAAACTAGTTTTCAAATGTCTGCAGCATTTATTCCTGTTGCTCGATTCTGTTATAACCTTTCTTGAGTGATGTAGATTCTTCTGTGAACATTGCCAGCATACCCGTTCTCTTCACATTATTGGCTCGTTATCAAAAACGTTCATTAAACCGAAAACGAGAATGCAACAGTTGTCCCAAGGCAATTTACCAAGCCAACTGGCTCGTGTTACCTCCCTGACTCACATTTCCAAACGACACCTGCTCGGACTGTGCAGTTGAATTCGAGTACCGTGCACGGAAAACAGTATGAGCCTCATGGTGACCCCGTTCATCGTCGGACGACCTTTCTCATGTTCCTCCGAGGGAATTTTAATTCGACGTTCGAGAGGCAACAGAAAGAGCTTCCGTCCGTGATGTTTAATGAAGGATTGGTCCATTTGAGTGCGACCACTTGCCGTTCCTGTTGTTGGTATAGTGCTGAGTGACGGAGAACATCGCGCTTTGAAACTGATGTATTTTGCATAAATCTATTATCCCCCTTCAAAACTGACGAATGACTAATGAACCTGGCCGGGATTCTACATAGCTCGAGTTCCCCATTGCTCGCGGTATGTTCAATCTATTATGCTCGTCGGTATCAATCTCTCTTCGTTGATGGCGAATTTCAACATCCTGGAGAGAAAGGATCTAATCAGACGATTGATTGACGCTGTTCCTAATTTTGTGCAAATTATTGTTCGTTTATGAACAGCCAATCATAATTAAGGCAATTTTCACTGATTGAGCAAATGCGAACTTGTCCGTCTAAGGCCAGAAATAGTAATGGTTGTCACGGCATGGCGGTCCAAACAAAGCTTAATGCCATTCTATGTATGTTTTGGTATGCCACACAAAATAAATATAGTGTTAATAATCAATATAATCAATAACCGGAATGTTTTTTTTTTTTTTCATGTCAATTTTTTTCTCAGGATCAAACTTGTAAAGTAGCAGGTATTTCCGGAATTAATTGCTTACTGATATTCTCATTGGACGCTCATTGCTAGTGGTTCGATTATCATTCCCTCAATCATCAATCAGAATTTTTTTTTTTACGTCGCCTAACTTAACCTAATTTCCGTTTCATATTTTTTTGTAGGCTGGTAGTGACAATAACCCTTTTGGTGACTGACGGCCTGGCAACGCAAGAGAAATGTGCAACCCTCCTTCGACGTCTCCTCTACTGCTATGCTGCCATCCTGGTGGCCAGCTGTATCCTGGAAGCAGCCATCGGCATTGTATCTCTTCGCGGTGGCATTCTCGAAGTCGAACCGCGGCGGAACATCAAGTATTTTGTTTACGTTCGTCTGAGTAAGTCTCACTTGAAACTCTCAAAACCATTTAATGGAATTCCGGCATTAATGGGTGGCGTTGAACGTAAATTATTACGGCGTCGCTTTGGTTTTTCGCTTTCATGACCTCAAAATTGTTGTTTCAATAACAAATAAAATTTTCCATCCATTGCAGAGTTGACTCATCTATTATTGATCATTTGTGGCTTACAGGTGTGATGGCGGTAGAGATGGTGTGGTTATCGTACGCCGTATATTGGCTTCTTTCCAACTATCAGATCTGCCCTATCGAAGGTGCCAAAGAAGCAGCACTCGGTAAGTCACTGTCCAATAATTTATCCCTTTGCAATTGCTTTTTTGAATTTACCCCAATTCTGATGGATATATGCCATTCATATATACGTAATATGGTTTCCCTATTCCAAGAGAGCTTTCAGAGCTTCCTGAAAACATTAGATCTTCAAGGAAAAATAGTTGATGCTATATCAATCTTCTTCACCCCTTCGCTTTTCGTCCTTACATAACGAAAAATCGAACACATTAGCAGTATCTTGGCACCTTTCGTCAACAAAGCTTCTTATCTCCTTTTCCGCTGAATAATTCATGTCTCCATTGTTCTCGAAATGGGCCCAGTATCGTGAAAGAACTATTTTACTTCCGTTAAGTAAAGTACCTCGTTGTTTACCAATATTTTTATCGACGTCCATTCACTCGCCCGAGTTGACGTATCAGTGTCCTGTGAAGCGCGTGGCATTTTTTCTGGGTCGTCCATTGCTTACGACAACGCGATCACTATTTTGAAATGTCCGGAATCACCATGACTGTTCCCATAGTACCAATATCCGCAATGACCCAAACCCAGAGTTTGGGACATGGGAGTGGACGCTCAAGCTTCCTTGGAGGTCGGTGCCCTCGTTTCGTCGAATGCCCTGGTGGCTTGGTACTCAGAATAGCATCACCGAGTTCCTCTCTGAGAGCCTCTTCAGAGCATGGATTTGAAACCTTCCCAGGCCAGCTTTAAGTTGATGATGAAAGCTACAATGGCCTTTGAAGGTGGCTGGTTGCCCGGAAGTATGGTACCTTGGTGCCAGTGAATCCTCGATAGTGGATCTCCTGCGCGCAGGTAGTCATGGCAAGGACCTCTTCTTGATAACCATAAATAACATTAACGGACCGACCATGGGGGCAGCCAGAGAGTAGCCCTTTCAGGCCATTGCGCCGTCCTCCAGTGATCCGTCAGAGTACCATCGCTTGAGCCCGGGAGATGTGTACGTATGCCTCCCTTCCGCTGCCGGTCTAGAATGACCACTCTAATGGTGTACGGATGTTGGTCTCCTCTCTCAACATTGACTCTGTCTAGAATCTCTGTTAGGCCCTAAGGTCGTGCCTTTTTTTGCCCCGTGAGCATCATCCTCCCAGCCGCATATTATGCACTTTGCTGTACAAAAAGGTGGAGGGAGTGAAAAAGAGGTCCCGCTGGACTCAAGCATATAGCAACTTCTATTGGACTGAAGTTTCCTGGCTGGCTTGAGGTTTAGGTCCTGCGTAACTTTGCAGCTTCTTCTTTTCAAATTATTGAAAAGGCTGAGTTGTGTTAGTCGTGGGTTTGCTGAGACAAGATGCGCCGTTCCCTTTGGAGTTGTGGAATCTCTCTTGAACCTTTGAATGAGATGCTGGGGGAGCAACCAAGTTTGAGATCCTCCTCGCCTTGAAATTCATCGTTGTAGTTGGTACACGTCCGCCAGACGCCGCTTTAAACCTCTTCTCACCAGCAACGACTACCCTCGAGCCCCGAGGGGTTCCCTACACGTTACGTTTGAGTCGTGAGGATCCCTCGACACCTGTAGTCCTCTCCTCGCGGATCTCTTGGACCCCTGGAGCAATTACCCGTCCAGTTACCTCGTTATGGCGTGAAACTAATTCCCGTTGGTGCCCCGGGGAAATGTACCACGCAATTGTCGGTTCCCTTATCGACTATCCTACCGGCCCGCGCTGGGAGTCGTTTATTACACCATTACCCCGGGGTGTGGAATTACAAATATCCTCTCTTCAACTGAAATTTCGTGAATTTACTCTCTCTCATACAAACAGAATCATTCAACCTTCTCGTAATTGGGTGCGATAAGGCGATTGTGAGAAATCTGCGGTCAAATTATAGCTCGATGTCGGCTCTAAATTATCTGATAGACCCCTTCGATGAATATTTATCGTAATAAAAATCATCCTCATTAGTGAATTCCCTGGAAAATAGTAATGAGCCCATTAGTATTGTTTTTTTAAAAAACGCTGCGCCGATTGAAGCCGGAAAACATCAGTTGACTAAAATGTATTTCCCTTGTTAGTCTACTTTTGAATAAAACATCGGTGGAATGTGAACCTGTAGAATCTGCAAAACAAATGTTATATCCACCAAGAACTTTGAAGCCGTGCCGTAATTGTGAAAACGCCAATGTTGATGTTTCCTAAACCGAAGAAAATGAAACATGTGTAAACCTTGAGTTAAAATCAATCAGCGGTTGAGATTTGGGATTTGATATAATATGTAGGTTGCTAGATGAATATCCATGTAGTGTAATGTTAATGCAAGAAGACCACATTTCAGCATTGGCATCTACATTCTGGTTCAAAACAACCTAAGACAAAAATTTGGCTCAGGCCGCTCGTGAGACATTCACACGTGAGATGTTGGAACTCCATCTCTCGCTAAAATTTTTCAAAGCTCATCAAATCCATAAAGTGTGTTTTGTAGATATTTTTCTTGTAACTAACAGGTAAGTGACCATGAACAGCAAAGAGATAAGTCAACCACCCTATTATGAAAATATGGATATAGTCTACTACTTACAAAATTAGAGAGTGGCCGTCGACGGATTATAGCGGGAAATGATAAACGAAAAAGACAAGACCCGTTTTATTCCATTTTCATCTTCTCACTTTGAACGTGATGCATTTTTCTTTTTCGTCGCCCATCTCACTCACCCTAGATCGATACTGTCCTGGTAGTCCGTCGGGAAAACGCTCTTGACATTTCCGTGGAATAAACCGCAAAAACAACCTTGGCATTTGGGAGAAGAGACTGGGCGTCGGACTTCTCATCCAAACAAATAAAATCCCTTACTAGTCTCTCTAGCTCGTGTACAATTTGATAAACCCTCGTTGTTTTCCGCGTAATTTTGATGAGCGCTATTCGTCGCCCTTTCTCACCAATAGAATAATTGAGTTCAGTGGCCCACCCTCGAACCGCCTTTCTGACGACAAAACTTAACAACCCTTAGCGGTTGCCATTCAACGTTTACCGAATGTTCCAATGAAATTGAAATGGTTGGACGTTCAAAAATTTAACACGACACAAAACCTTTTTGAAATAACCAACATGCATCAGAGAGCAGATGAAATATCAAGATGTGGTGAACACCCGTTCGTTTTATATAAATTTTTAATTTGATAGTTTGTTCATGAAAAATAATAAATATGCACAGATTTTTCTCAAAACGAAATGTTTTAAGCCTTCAAAGAAGATAAATATTTGCATTATTTCACTCAATTTGTTTATGCTTTCTACTGCAATGGTTCTATCCTCGTTTGACCCAACCTTGTTACCGACTATCCCAACTCAATGAAAGGCATCGCAGTCATGAAGGAATCATCAATTCGATCTTAATCATTTGCCTCCAAGGTTCTCTCAGCTAAAGGCCCCGATCGTCACGCTCTCTGTTCCTTTTTTTCTCTCTAACGTAAACCCATTAAGGTAGGCATTTTTCAAAACCGCAGTAATGATTGTGTATCAGTAACCGTTTTTTCAAAAGAAAACCAAGGCTCAAATGTATTAGTTTCTGGCCCTTTGATACACCTATCAAATGCATCGAGCTCCTCGTCAGGTCAAGTAAGGCTTACTAGGAGTAAATGGGCTTACTGGACCGCGTAGAAAAGACAAGTGATCCAATAAACAGCCTGGGAGGACAGTTTCTCCCAAAAGACAAATATACAGCACTTCCAACCTCACGCTTCGGTTTTTTATGCTCTTCCTTGTGGGTAACGCCGATAAATTTTGTCAAGGTTCATTAAACCCCAGCGGTTCATCGCTTTGGCTCGAATCGATTTATTTGCTCAAGAAAACCCTGGCTTCATAAAATAGTACTCCTTGACGTTCCCGTCAACAAGCAATATTTAAGAAATATTTGGACTCTCAGAATTTTCTCTCAGTAAATTGTCATAACCTAGTGGCGCTATCTGCGTACTGTCAAATTAAAGGCGGGATGAATGACGCATAGGTACGTTGAAGGAATGATCAACGAACCAACAATATATATCCCCTGAATGTCTTACGGGATCGTAAAAAGAAGACCAGGAATACGCGACTTGAATAGAGGCCAAACTAATTACTAGATACCCCTGGTAGAGTACTGGTTACTTGTCCACCTTCCCACGTATCTATGTGGTTCAAGATCCCAATAGTAGCCGGAATAGTTCTTCACGAAGAATTAGGTAGGATTTCACCTTTTCAAGTCCTTGGATTTATTAGGTCTTCCTTTCGCACGGTATTTCTACTCGGCTGGGATGTTGAGTCCATCTTGGGGGGGAAACCGCAATTACTGTTCCCTAGTGGGACTTCAGAAGAATCACAAGTGGCTACCTGAATGACCTTATGTCAAAGCTGTTCGTAAATCTCGAGTGCGCCGCCTCTAAATCCTCAATTCTCTTCAAATGAGGATCTAGTGGTCCCTGGAGAGGATTACGTTGCCTGGAAGGGATGAGGAGATTAAGTTTGCACAGTCGCAATGCTCAACGCTTTGTTCAACTTGGACTCCATTCACGCGAGGCGCCTTTGAATCGAATGGAAACTTCGCGGGATAGAAGATACTCAGAGCGGGAGTAATTTAGTCGTTTCTCGCGAGCCTGGCCGTTGGAGAACTCGTATTCAGGATGAACTTGGGAGCTCCAGTGAGTCTAGCCTGGTAATGAGTTTGTCTCAATGAAACTGGGCTGTGATGTCTTACATTCCTTTTGAGACCGCACAACACAGCTGCAAATGAACGAACTTATTACGGTTCGACCTCCTGGACGTCCCTCCAAGTTTTTCATTATATTGTACTAAACTTAAATGACCGACTATAATCCTATAATGAGTTCATCACCTGAACAATATCATATTGCGTGGTCAAGGTTAGTCCCTATAGGCCCTAATTAGTAGTCCCACTTCTTGATCAGTAACCCGAGTCGCTCTGGGTGATTCCCTTTACCCCGTATGGAGGATAGGTTTTTAAATATTATATGAATATGAAGAAGGGGAAACTAATTCAGGTGGGCATATATGTTGAATTCCCTAACCAGGAATTTGCGTGTCTCCTTGCTTGCTTACAAAATTCAACCACTCCAGACCAATCCGGACCATGAAGGATGTCAATTTCCCCGTCACGTAACAGCGTGCTTTTTTCCACGCACGGCACTCAGAATGCGACACGTTTGCGTCACTCCTCAGTTTGCTGCTTTTGTTTAATGGTTTTCCATTTAGGGAGAGTGATTCCTCCGAAGTTTGAACAACCTTCATAGAGGGACACATCAACGCCACTCTTTAGGCTGACACACCAAAAGTTTGGGTTCAATTTGAGTGAATAATTCAGAAGCGCGTGAACGGTTCCCGAAGTTTTCATTTTCCTCCTCCATTTAGCCAGAGACTTTTTTGTGCATCTGCCTTGAGCAGCCAAGCTGTTAGGTATGGCACACTTGCTTGACTAAATTGCCCAGCTTTCTGCCTATAGACACCTGTTGTAATGACTGCCTTGAATGTAACACTCACCAAACGACTACTTGGAGCTACTTGGCTCTGACAATGAAACTGAGATGCTGGCTCAGCGTGCATGAAGAAACTGTGCCGAGTCCCGTCTCCAGATGAACGGGACATATGGGAGCGCATAGCTCGTTGATGTGAGAATGGCGGGGTACTTTCAGAATAGTAACGAACCTTGGGTTTGCTAGACCCTCGACTCATTGTTTAAGAGCCTCATCCACCCGCCACCTAGGTTGGAAAAAACTTGTGCTTCAAATGAGTATAAATTCACCTTCTCTATGTTGATTTTTGTGTTTTGATTGGCCAACACTAACGAGGTTTATCCAGGATCACCCAAAATAAATTAAAACCCACGTTATATATCAACTTGCAACTTCCTCCTTCATCCCCAGTTATTCTTAACTTTGTTGGTTTTGTGATGGAAATGAGTCTCAATGCTGAGAAGTGGAAATGAGACGGTGGCCAACTAGAGTTGTTATCTTGCGGGCTCGATAGATCGAAATACGCTCAAGGGTGCGTGTCTGAGAGCGATAACGACCCTCAATGTGGACCACGTCTTCCAAACCTCGTTCCAACGTCGCATAACCTTTATAACCTTTTTGATGCTGACTCAGGCAGTACTGTCGTTGATATCGACCCGCATAAACATTAAACGTACAGTTAACCAAGTGGTGTTTGATATTAATTGTCTTACTCACTCCTTGGATCATCCGGCCATTACTTTTTGTTCGTTTCTCTGTACAATTTTCAATCTGTCGCTCTTCAGCAACGGTCGAATCTATTCCTTTGAGCCTGTAGGTCACCATGAATCCAGCTTGACAGTGCTGCATAAATTAGACCAGGTCCATCACCCTGTAACTCGCACGTTGCACCATGAGAATTTCAAGTATCCTCATAAACCCGTATCTCAAGCACCGGCCGAACACAAATTGACGAACCCTATAACCTTGATAAGCCCCATCGATCAATCGAAACACGAAGCAGCCGGCACTCTACTGATATCTCACGTCTGGTAGATTACATCTTTGATCCCTTCCCGGAAATTGAGAAACCCAATCAACTCGGGAAGCTATTGAGCCTTGTTTGCGTAGCTCTCAACTAAAAATCATACTGGACAGTTCAGCTAAAAGAATTTGAGATTTACTCCTATAATGTGTAACGAGTTTTTTGTTTCCTACTTATATTTTCATTTGCATTCTCAAGGCTTCTGGCAAATCAGGGCTGTTGTTTACCATACCATATATGAAGTCAGAACCGAGGAAAAAAGTTTTTCTGACATCATCGATAATATCACGTATTGTTCTTGAACTCTTGATTATTAGACCTAAGATCTGAACCCAAAAAGTTGACGAACCGACTTTGACTGTTATCAAGACTGTTATGTAAGATGACTGAGTTTTTTATATTTTTTTATTTTTATTTTATTTTATTTTTTTTTACTTGGCACGCGCCTGCCGACGTTTACAAACCACTCGCTCTCGGATTGGTGTATTGATGTGCAAGAAAAGCTTCTTGCTGAGGTTGTTGGCCAATTGTGTAGAACTCCCTCATGCGCTGCCAAAAGGAGCTCAAACGATTAAGGTTGCTCTTCTATCTGAAGAATACCCTGCAAGCCTTTCGTTGTAGATTAAAAGAAAAAAAAAACAATTTCAAAAATGTTATTTTTTCCCCCGGGGCATCATTTTTTATCTGCTCCCAAAAGCACCAACCCTGTTGACGAACCACTTGACTACTCGGAATGATGGCCAGGGACCTTTTTTACGGGTTTTCCTACTCTGAAGGGTCTCGCCTTCGTGTTTGGCAACGTTTATCAGGAAAGGAAGATTGTGTGCCCAAGGGAACCGAGCAGAGAACTAATACTCTCAAGGTTCTGAGCAAAGGGCTGGAAAGAGCCTCAAGCTTTCTAGAAGGGGAAACCACCAGTGAACCCATCTGTGTTTGCTCAAAAGCAATAGGTACGGTTTACGCCTCAAGAGAAGATTCCGGTCGGACACACTTCTGCCGGGAGGAAACAACAATTGAATACACGATGATTTTGGAGAATGTTGGAAAGCGGATGAGATGAATAAATCAGTTTTGTGTTAAATCAGGTAATGGTGATGGGATTACTTTCTTCAAAGAATGTATTCCACAACCTGATATAGAGCAGCTCCTGCTATGGTACATATTATTACTGTTTCTAGTATAATTTAAGGTCTGTTTTATATAAAAACGAATCAGAGTTGTATGTAACGTCCCTAGCCGCCCACTGCATTATGGACATTGAATCGATTAAGAGTCCACGTGATTTCTACCTCATAATGTGACGCCTCCTTTTCTGGAGACCTCAAAGACACGCTTTCCACCCTGATCAATGAACCAACATAGAATATAAAGACCCGCCCAGCGTTTAAATTCTCGTAAAATAACAATTTAACCACGATTTATTACTTGTAAGGCATATAACAGATGTATATTCTATTAGTGGTCTAGAACATAATATTTACGTAAGAAAATTAAGATATTGGCTGCTCATTTCTCGTTTCCCCTTCATCGAATGATATTTTCAGCTAACCTTTCGAGAAAACTAATTTCCCTTTTCTCATTTCTAGGGATGGTGGCCTGCAATTGGGTCGTGGTTGGCTCCGTGCTTCTAACGGGTTGGTGCGTCTTCGACTCCGCCGGCCGTTCCTGGGTGAAAATGAAGAAATACCAAAGGTCGATGAGAGAATCCGAGTCGAGATTCCAATATAAGAGGTCGGGAAATCTCGCCAGAAATTGGCGGCAAAGGTAATCCCGCTTAACCGCTCAGATATCGGGTTTTCTGTTCGTGTTCCTTACTCCACTTTTCGAACACACAATTTTACGTTATGCGTTGCACGGTGATCTAAATCTCAATTTTAGCGCAAGAAGAGTATATTTCTATTTTACTTGTCTTTTCTATAGATTCATCCGAAATCAATTCGAACCAGAGTGCTATGCTTTGAAACCGTCAACGTTGAGTGGAGATTCATCTTCAAACTGCTTCTAAAGGGAATGATAGTCATTGTCACATCCAAGCCAACATTTAAATTTTATTTTTGCGCTAAATTGAGCGTTTGGTCAACTGTATTCTCAGTTCTGAAACATTCACATCGTCCGTCTGTTTTTGTTCCATCTGTGCCTTCCCGATCGCTGTTCCCATAGAACATTAGTCAGGTACCGAGTTGGACTGGTAGCTAGTGTTTGGCTTTTTTTTTCTTCAAAATTTGTGGGACTTGAGGGGCTTGTAGGGTTGTTATAGGCCTGCCCTTAAAGTCATCACTTCTCGCAAGGTTACATAAGTAACTACACGGAATTGCGGTAGCGTAGACTTCGCACGGGGAGTGGACAGCGTGATGCATGTGCAATCAATACCCACCCGCTTGAGGTGGTATCTTTCACAAAACCGAGCCACTCAGTTGTATAATGATAAGATTTAATTTAGTTTTTTTCGGGTAAGCGTACGTATATAGCCGGCTCTTGTGTCTGATCGTGGATGGATTCGGTCGCTCAGGATAGGCTACAAATTGCAAGACTGCTTGGTCGTGCGGGTTAGCTTTCTTATAAACGAGCTAGTTCTCCCATGACATGAATAGAATCACTGCAGAGCGCTCCACTGATTCTACCAGTTCAATGGTGAATCATCGGCATCTACTTCAATGACCGAAGTTGATGACCAGCCTTTGGAGGGTGGCGGTCCACGAAACAATTATCTAGTTGTTGGGCGTGAAGCCCCAGCCTTGTCTGAAGTTTTACTTCATGATGAATTTCTGTAGAATCTCAAACGACCTTCCCCAAAGTATTACGAAAAATCCTGATCAAATTTAAATTCAATATCGAACTATTAGAATCGAGGCCATGCTCACTGCAAATCTCCCACAGTGAAATAACTGCTTGCATTGCTTTCAGATTATATCGAAGAAAATCTTGTTTTTGTTTGATTCTCAAGAAATGTTCATTTTTTACTTCTATTGAAAGAAGGCCTGATTTGATTCGGGAGTCTGTAATAATCTAAATTACGGCAGTTCTGAATGGCTTGCTTGACGTATTTGGTTTCCATTTTCTTGCAAATCTTATTCTCCTGTATGTATTTTAATTGAGCGAATCTTCGAAGAAAATCGTTTTCCAGCGTGTTTCTCAAGAGCAGCGGAAACTCCGTCAACATTTTCTTCATCTATCAAACAACCTAATACTATGAAAAAAGTTGTTGACTTTTAGTAAGTGCAAGTACTCGCGTACATGCACAGAATGAATAATCGACAAATTTCAGATTTTAAGACGCATATGAGCAGTTTCTTCGAACATTTTCTCCTCATGCATGAATGGATTTCTTTCTTTGCAACAGTGTGAACCAACACACCTTCTCATATGAATGCCTTAGACTCCCAGCTTTCACAAATCTTGCAATATCACAAATTGATTGAATACAATTACAGCGTTTTCGCCGCTCATGTTGGTTCACGACCACTAAAAAACTACTCATCAGGCGACTAAATAACACCAGCACAAACTCGTAGGGGACTGTTAATATGATTTTTTTTTTCGCTTGGTTTCGAATCGTTTATACGCACTTTTAACACAATATGTGTGGTCCATCGCAAGATAACCATGTTTAGAAATATTATGACGAACCACACGATCCGAACAATATTGTTATTAGAACTCTACCATCCAATCCCGAGAAATTCTCGTCGGAAATGATATTTTAAACAATATTCGCCCTTTTTCTTCTGTGTTTTTCTTCGATAGGATATTTTCCAACGAGGGGATGAACGGAAACTCGACTTTTTTTTAAGGGTCTGTTTATAGAGCTCCGCGTTTTACTCCACTGTCGCCCTCATGAACCCGGTTTTCAGTAGAATGAGCTCAGAATTTCCCCTCAAATAACTTGCCACCTCCATTTAGGTCGGCTTGTGGATTTTCACGCCGTCGTTGGAATGCCGTTTTCACGACCGTCTAGCTCTCAGAACTTACGCTAATTATTGAGCTGCCTCAGCCGATTAAACGAGGCTTGTAATTTATTCAAATCGTAAATACGTTTTGAAAAAAAAAAACTGGTGTTTTAGGAAGGTGCTGAGGGCGTATCAAGACAGTTGGGACCACAGATGCCGCCTTCTTTTCTGCTGCATTCGGAACTCTGACCGAAGCAAGGTAAGCATTTGACATTGAGGTCTGTGATTGACTTCAAAATTAGACATATAACAACATTTTCAGGTTATTTACATTTGGTTTCCTCTACAAATAAGTGGGTTGATCAAACAGAAACGAGATTTAGATCTCTGTACTCCAAGGGTTAGTGGGAGCCTAGCTGCGTTCACTTAAGAGATTCATGAGGTGAGAACTGCAACGAATATTTCAGTGTTATCGCTTCTTTGATGGAGTCAAACCGTTGGAAATTCGGCAACGTTGACCGCCCAGTTCGGAGCGGGTAACCACTCAAGGACCGGAGTATTTTTTTGACGCAAAACTTTATCAGTGAAGCATCACCGCGATTTTCACTTGTTGTGGCTGCCCGAAGAAGAGCTAGGAAGGACTTCCAGTAGCAGGGGGGAGGGAATTACATTTTTATGTCAGAAGACTGCGTGGAAGAATTATAAATAATTATTGTTGTTAATTTTTCAACAAAGACAATTTCATTCATTTCTACACGGGCTGACGCTAAGTTCAATGGTTTTCCACGAACTGTGTCTAAATATACATCTAATGATACATATACATATACATCTATGTATCATATATAAATATATATAAATATACATCTAATGATACATCTTTTGACAAGTATATGTAAACCTTTGATGAATAGATTTCAACTATTGACAGATAAATTTAGTCTTTTTACAAATGGATTTCCACTTTGGACATATCGATTTCAACTATTAAAAGAGATTTCAGGGCTGATATTCAACACCTATGTTCATCGCGTAAGTAAACCTTCGCTGTGCGTGCCGCGGAAAGTTTGAATTTCTTCTGCATGGGTGGCGTAATCTCTAATCATAGCACGTTCAAGGTCTCACTGTATTCGTATTTTTTGAATCCGCAGCAGGCAGGTGGACGTCCATTTCATTGAAATTATTTTCAGAACACGTCAATTTTGTGAATTGTTTAAATTTCGTAATCCTTTCTTCTTTCCGCTTGTAGTTGAAATATAATGTTCCAAAGTTGAAGGAGATTAAAACTAGAATTAAAATTAATTAATGAGGTTTTTCATATCCTCTTGTAGTGATAATTGGTGTAAGAAAAACATTGAAAAAGGTAATAAATAGATAAGTACATACCTATAATTAGATTGATATATACTCAACTCCTGAATATCTTCCTCATTCGTCTCCCACTCCTGTAAGTGCTAATTTAACGACATTTATTGGTTTCAGAACTCCTTTACTGATATAGCGAGGCTTCTTTCGGATTTCTTCAGGGATCTCGATGTTGTTCCTTCGGACGTGGTCGCTGGCCTCGTTCTCCTACGCAAATACCAAAAACTAGAAAGAGAAACTAACGTTCGTGAAGTAAGGCACTTGGCAATTTATGATCCACTTATCTCAGCTGCTTAATTACATTAATTAATTGATTGATTCCCGATATATGACGTTCTAACATAGGAACGCTTTGTATTTCATTGTCAGCATAAAAATGACACGTACGAATACCTGAGCGGTGTGGCTGTGACTCCGAGGACCAAATTTTTGCCGCTTGGGGACATCAGACATTACAGACATTTCGAAGCTGTTGTTCATTTCATGCATTACGCTTTGGCTGCCTACGGATGGCCTATGCTTCTCATGACTTCCCCGCTCACCACTTATTGCAAACTTTGCTCCAACCTAAGGTGAGAATTTCTTATTGTCTCGCTCAGGATGTGAATAATGTATATGTGTCTTTGTTTGAAACCTTAATTTTGTGGGTCGAAAAGCGCGTAAAAAAAAGCAACTAAACTGATCGCAAAGATTTATCAATCTACAATTTTTACAAAACATTGTTGTTCAATCTGTTTGCAGAAGTCATTGTTTTGTTTTTTTCTTTTCCTCTTTCCCCATTTCTCTTCATATTATTTAACTATTCTTCAATTACCTTTCTAGCTGTTTATGTCGAAGTCACGAAAATGTAGAAGGGGACAACTGTTGGAGCTGTAACTATGCAGCTCTGAAAGGGATGTTGGCACAAGGGCAAATTTCCATTGTGTACGCTACTTACCACGTGGACGTCGCGCAAACGCCATTTTTTGTCGCTGTGGACTATACGAGATCCAAAATTGTCGTCAGTATTAGAGGAACTCTTTCGATGAAAGTGAGTATTGTTTAAATTCTATATTGACTTAATTTAATGCCATTTAGTTGTGTAAATATTGTTTAATTTACCTACTATGTTTGGTCTTTCTCTTTTTCAGTCGCGTTTTTTGATTTTTTTTTTTTTAAATTTGTATTATACCTTTTCATTTTACGATTTCTACCTTAGCGGAGCACTCCTTATCAGAATTTCAAGAATACGCGTTTCAATTTTGAGCGTTCAAACTATTTAGTATATATATCTTTTAAAACTAGATTGACCGCTCGCTTTGCTTGCTTTTTGAGTTTAGGTGGCACACAATTTTTACGCCCGGAAGTTGCCTCCTTCCCACTAGCTCTTAGTAGATCGGGGAGATGGATTGTTACCTTTCATACCACTTCGGGCTTCTGCATGGGGTATCCTATAATATAGTACTGTCTGGTGAGTCATGCATGAGCCACTGATCTGCTGTGAAATAACTTGAATATGCCAATTTGTTTTCCCCTTTTATACCCTTAATCATCTAAAATGTCCCCAAAATCACAATTGAATGGATAACTACTGGCTACAATGAACACGTATGCACAACTGGATGGATATCAAACGAAATTAAATGCCTTGCAAAAGCAAGTTAAATAAGAACTGCGTATTCCGGGTTGTTAAAAATTCGTTCACAACTCCTTCTCTTGGCGTGAAATTACGTTTGAACGAAGCGCACTTTGAATATTATCAGCGGAAAGGCGAAGTTGGTTGGAAACTGTTATAAAAGTAGCGGCGTGCTTCAAACGTTATGAAAACCTTTGATCTTGGGAAGGCTTATCTCGTTTC
Source organism: Cyrtorhinus lividipennis (assembly GCA_019603395.1). Lineage (NCBI taxonomy): Eukaryota > Metazoa > Arthropoda > Insecta > Hemiptera > Miridae > Cyrtorhinus > Cyrtorhinus lividipennis. Next base: position 12,193,301 of record CM034004.1, read on the forward strand.
TGTGCCAAGTGCAAGCTTATCAACGGTGGATGAACTCGTTTTAGGTTTTGGAAATTATGTTTAGTTTTTCTTTTTTCAGGATGTAATAACGGATCTTAATGCTGAAAGTGAAACACTGCCACTCAATCCTCCCAAGGAAGATTGGTTGGGCCATAAGGTATGAATAGATTGATGTTTTTTCCTTAACGGTTTTCGATTGATCAAATTTAATTCATTGCATGGGTAAGGCGATTTAAGGATCTCACGCGAAGCTGTGGCAAATCATGATCTTTGTCAAATAGTGATGATATTCTTGCAGGGAATGGTAGAAGCTGCGGTCTACATCAAGGAAAAGCTCGAAAGCGAACAAATCCTGGCGGCCGCTGCTATCGCTGCTGACAAAGGTCGACCTGGCGAAAATTTCGGTTTGGTCCTCGTCGGCCACTCATTGGGTGCTGGTACGGCGTCCATTCTCGCCATACTGTTGAGGCAAACCTACCCAGATCTTCAGTGTTTTGCGTATTCGCCGCCTGGTGGGCTTCTCAGGTGAGAGCTTTAGTGCTACAACTTGTATCTTAAAAAGAGAAGAGTTTTGAATTGAGTGTACAGAAAACCAACATTGTTTTCCGTATTCTCAGCATGCCAGCTGTTCAGTATACCAAGAGCTTCATTACGTCAGTTGTCCTTGGAAAAGATGTCGTGCCTCGTATTGGCCTTTACCAAATGGAATCCCTACGCGCCGACCTTATCAACGCCATCAAAAGAAGCAAAGAACCTAAGGTACAAATGGGCTGATGAAGTGGCAAACAATTTTGCGAGTTAGATGAGAACTGATGCTAGAGTGATGGGAGATCTTGGGGTTTCACCGTTCACTCCTTGTGAATTGATCTCTACATGTACCTATACTGGGCAGACTTCAAGAAAATCCCTCTTAATTTTTCGAATTACTTCCTTCTCGTATTGGACTGTTATACACTGTTATCGGTGTTCTATGTGACCACCGATGGGTTCGAGTAAATAATTTCTATGATTTTATTTATCCTCAGAACTATTCTTTTGGCTCCCTGTCTTCACCTTTTGACGTACGAGGTAGGGTCAAAAAGTTCCCGGAATTGGTTTTTAAAAATTTATTAAAAATATTTATAACATTCTTACATTATTTCCCTTCAAAATACTCTCCTCCTGCATCTACACATTTATTCCACCGTTCATATAATTGTTGGAAACACTCTTGAAAGCCGTTCTTTGAAAGTTCCTTCAGCCGCTCCGTCGCATTTTCAATCACCTCTGACGAATCAGCAAAACGATGTCCCTTCAATGCCATTTTTAACCTTGGAAACAGGAAGAAATCTGGTGGTGCGAGATCGGGAGAATATGGAGGATGTTCCAGAGTGGTAACATTATTCTTGGCAAGGAATTGTTTCACCATTAGGAATCGATGTGCTGGGGCATTGTCGTGCAACAAACACCAGTCATTCTCTGCCCATTTTTCAGGTCGTTTTCGTCGAATTGCATCTCGTAGCCGTTTTAAGAACTCTGTGTACAATTCTTTATTTACTGTTCTCCCTTCAGGAATAAATTCTAATGAATCACTCCACGGTAGTCGTCTGTAGTGGAAGTGGAAGGCCGCCTAGTCCGAACGTCATCTTCAATTGTTGTGCGACCGTCGCAAAAACGCTTATGCCACTCGTAAACTGCTGTTTTCTTCATTGCAGAATTTCCGTATGCTTTTTTTAGCATCTCAAGAGTCTCCGAGGGTGATTTCTCCAGCAACACACAGAATTTAATATTGACACGCTGCTCTAATGACGGCATTGCACAATCCGACGAAAGAAAGAAACTACGATCTACAATATTAAACACCGAACGCACGGAGCCAACTAAAATTGCCTGCTAACCTCAAAAGCACATTCACTACCAGTTATGCGAACCTCACAAACAAAAATTTCCCTTTCAGCTAACAAATACTTGACTGTAAGCGACCATTCCGGGAACTTTTTGACCCTACCTCGTAAAATGCCATTGAAATGTCCTCGGCAATTTAAATGATCTCAATTTGGCTCATAATAATCTTCCAGTGGAAGACGATAGCTTGCTCGGTGGTGTGCTGCGATGGTGCGAATGACTCTGACACGGACACAGTGGCGGCCTACCACATGGAGAAGGTCAACGCTCGTGACGCCACGGTACATCCGTCTGACTCGACTATCGCCCTAACACTTCACCAGCCCTTGTACCCTCCTGGGTCGATCATCCACGTCGTGCGCCATCATCCTTCCAAGGCTGAGTGAGTCTTCTCAAAATTCATTTTTTGCAAAGTCCCCGAAATTTTCAACAACAACAACTTACTGCTTTCCACCCACTTTGGAGCTAAAATTACTTTCCTCCTTGATTTTCATGCTATCAAATATTGATCAGTTCAGGGGGTAGATTATGAGATTATGTTGAGCCCTCCTTTCCCAGCTGAACTTGAAACTTCATTCCAGTTTAGAAGTTAGTACAATTTCTATTAAGAAAATATTCTGAGGATTGAAGACATCAGAAGAGAACTATCAATATTAGTCTTGCATTCTAAACATTCTGAGTTGAATGAGAATAGTGCTAGAGCTTGAGCATTTATAGTTGGATTTATAAGAGAATGAATTTCAATGATGTCCTATAGTGATGACTACTTTCTGGGGGAAAACAACTTTATCTTGAAATTGAGCATCGTAGAAACGAAAATTACTCAAACTTAAGTCCTGATTTCAGGTTTCCCTTCAAGTTCACCTTATTTTTCATAAAGACACAGTTTTCGTCCAAAACCCACATTTTTTCGTCATAATTTATAACCACAGGGCAATTTTTTCAACCCCATTCATCATCCTTCATCATCATCTCACTTTCAACAACTCATTTCCTGTGCTGCTCTCATTTACTTCCGTTTGATTTGGCTGCTTGTGGCTTGGAATAGTGCCAAAGCTAATTCGTTAGCTCAGGCTGACTGACGGTTTTGATTCATTGTTGTGTTGACTCGGTGGGAATCTTTAAATGAAGGAACCTTGATGCGATGTTTAGTCCGTAGAGATTTAATCGTGCTTTCTTTTCGTATGCTTTACATTCTAAGGCAAAAGTATGAGACGAAATGGCGGTGAGTTCGATGTATTAGCTTGGTGTTGAAGTATGTTATGATTGTTGAAGTTGTTGGCATGGCTTTATCGTTTCACTCATACAGATTTTATTTCCGTTTTCATTATATCCATCTCATACATGATGTGGTTGTCAGTTACCTGTATACCCTTCGTCTCGTTGCCAGCCCGTTTAATTTAATCAGATGCCGACTCCCACTAAATACTGGCAACCATATAAATATACCTTCATCTCACCATTTATAAAAACAAAATTTCAAGTCCTTTGGCTTCGCTTCTCTAAGGACATTTTCATCCAATACCTACCAAAATTAAGATTCCTAACGTTTCAACGATCTTGCTCCTCCTCTACGCCCTCGCCCGATCTTGTGCACTACTACAATTTTGAGCCTGTACTTCTCTACTCAGTCAGCAAAAAATTGCACTCCTCGATGAAAAAAAAAGTTTATTCTTGTATCGTTAATTCCAGCCGAGTCGTCAAAAGGAGAGATCCAGTCTATCAAGCCGTCTGGGCAAATAACACGGACTTTGATGAAGTTCTCATCTCCCCTGTCATGATCCAAGACCACATGCCCGACAAAGTCTTGGAAGCTCTCAACAAGGTAATTAACGGATTGTTTCTCTTCCAATCACTCTCAATGTGTTCTAGCTTTATAACTTAGTGGGCGACGAGGCACTTTTTTTCTTTTTAATATGTGTGGTTGCGTAGGGTCTTTGTACGTAATTTTAAGCACTAACAACGCAAGATTTAGATCGATTTCTGTAGAGACTTCACTTCTGTCAGTTCTTGGCAATTGAACAAGGCAACAAGTTTTCATTATTCTTCCTGATGTAGCTGCCTTCCTCCGCTCGATAAAAGCGTTTTAAATATTATGTAACAAACAACTAAAAAATCATCATCTTGAAAAATGACGTGACGACACTAGATTAACAAAGAAGCTTTTTATGAAATAGGGAAAGCCCGAAATCTACCCGACAATCTCTCTTGGGAACCTACTTCACAGTAATGTCCACAGAAAAGATATTACAGAACAAATTAAAAGTTGGTCGGTTTTCAACTTATACCTTCTCTGTGACATGACGATCCCTCACGAAATCCACTGAGGAGGTATCATCCGTGATTGCCAGTATGCATAGGGGAGGTATTACAGCTGAAAAACTAATTTTAGTTTCTCCGTGGAAAATATTAACCCCCCCCCCCCCCCCCTTGTGAGCAAATACTGGGACGACGTCGGATGACCAGAAAGCTGATGTTGATAACACTTTTAATTTCCGTACGTACTCGTCGTACCTAGACTTTACCTAAACGTATTAACTGTCCAATTATTTAGCAGTCCAGGTTCTTCTGCTTTCCTTGGTCAAGTCGGCTTCATGCTAATCCATAATTTGGCTCCTAGGTCGTGACTTCAGAACCTGAACTTTGTCTTGGTATCCACCCCTACCTACTGTTTTTTTCTTCCTTTCTACTCATTGGTCAGGTACTTATGGTATTTCTAGAAGGACATGCTCACGGTCCAAGCCCTCCAGAAGGCAAGGAACCATGGAAATTGGCGATAAATAAGCAAACTTGAAATAGTGTGTCAGGCCGTAGCCGGACGGCTTCAGACATTTTCTGACCCAGGTTTCTTCAGGAAAAATCCTGCGGAAAATTGTTTAGATATCTATAACTAACACCCATACCCTTAAAATTTTCGAGCGAAATCTGTTTTACCAACTTACCTACCCTCTTTTTTTTAAATGATCTTTCATGTTAAAGATGTCGAGGTCCCTGTTCAATTCCATTGTTTGAAGGGGAGATTTCGGAGTTTTGAGGGGAAGACGGATAGAAAAGAGCCAAATTAATTCGTGTACTCACTTAGGCCACACATATAGACATACTTACTCCATACACAATGCATTTATGAAATGAGTAATCGTAAATATAATAACTTAATATAACTGATGTTCTGACGAGCTGACTCCGAAGCTCGATTCCAAATTGCATCCGACCGACTTGTCTACCTGCTCAATGTTTCCTTTCTAATGGCTTGGCATGGCAGGAGGGTAGGCTTTTATTAAATAGTGGCAGAATGGATGTTCCAGTGTACTCTCATTGAAATATTATGTAGCACGCTGACTGCAATTTCGTACTGAGGTGGATCTTGAATATTTAATTGAATCCCGTGATGGGTTTGATGTAAAATCTTGGGAAATTTAAAGCTTCTCTGCATGATATACGTGAATCTGATTGGCCACATTTTCTTCATGCAAACTGGTAGGTACCTACATTTAGTGTGGTGCTTTTAACAGGAAAGCACCAAAATTCTAATGTCATTAAATAATTTTTATAAAATACTATTACAAGTTTCGGTTGGAATCTTAATGATTGTAGCTATGAAAAACTCCTTTTGTTGTGATGTTTCGCGTGTTTTAAATTGGAAGATTTTAAAAATTGATCTGTCAGCTTTTCATGTATCGCACGCTTTCCGACACATTTCACTTATTAGCTACTGTGTTATTTGTTTCAGTGTTTAATTCTTCACTGTGTTTTCCTTTTTCCTAAAATACCATTTCCTTTTCTTCCTCCACTTTAATCGTTGACTTACTGAGAACAGGTTTTGCATCATCACAATGCCCACAAAGGCTACAAAAGCTTCCACACGATCCACGAGATAGTTCGTACGACCACGTCCGTCGAGAGCACTGGAGTTCGAGATGTCAGGTAGATAGACAAGTACCCAGCTCCCATTTTTTTTCGTCATGGCGTTTTCTTTTCCCAACGTGTCCACTGTCCAGTCTTTTCCCCTTTCCTGTCTTTCGTCTCGCGTTTCCTGTGTTGTCCTCACTTTTGACACCGTTTGGAAACGTCCCAAGGCCGACCAGGGATTCCCGCTCTGAGGCACTTCATTTCTGTGTAAAGACCAAAAGCAAGTATTTGCGTGTTATTTCCCTTTGTTACCTCCCACTGATTGCCTGTGTCGAACCAGGTAAGTGTAGACTCCGAATGACTAAAGGGTTTGCACTTGTGTTTTTTGGCATGGTTTTTATGATCTGTTGCTTTTACCGTTAACCGTGTTCTTACATCTATGTTTCTATCTTAGCAGACTCTTAGCTCGCATGTTTCATTCGGTAGTAGCGGTATTTTTCCGTGTTCCCTATGTAGGGATATCCTTTGTGTACATGGTATAGCATTTACTTTGTTAAGGAACAGAAACGTAAAGACGTGAGTAGTAACTATTTGGACGATTTAGATTGTGCATTTCTATAAAGTGATTGAAAAAATTTAAAATTAGAAGACCTCAATTTAAAAAAAAAAACCTGTAAACATTGTTGTCCTTAATAAATAGGAAATAGATACAGTGATAAAGTGTAATAGGAAACAATTTCCAACCCTTTTATTCCACATGAAAAGATTAGTGCGCATAGGTGTGTACGTCATTAGTCCGAGCTGACTTATTGAAAGTTCAAGAGAACTAGGTAAATTGGTTTAACAGTAATTTACAAGCTATTATTAAACGTGAACAAAATTCACAAAAGATGGATTTTTGTTGAATCTGAATAAATGGGTGGTTTTCGCCTCAATAATCATACTTATTCACATTTTCAAACTGAATCGTTTTATTCGTATTTATCTTTGAATTTGAATTCGCCTTTCTGTCGTGTAGAAACACAAGCATAATAATAATTATATCATCAAATCTACGGGTTTTTAAAAGTTTTCGTTTTCCCAAACCAATATTCAACATTTTTTCAGACACTAAGTCCCAAACTACCAATGTGATTCAGGCTTACCCTGCTAAAAGTGGAGCTGCAGATGTCCAGCAATGTGGGCTGTACTAAATTGGTTTAATCTTGAAGGATGCGTAAATTGTTTAAACGTGCACTAAGGCTCAAGTTTTTAAAATGTGAATGAATTTTCTATTGAGGGTTTTGTGTTTTTGCAGGTTATAACTAGTCTAGGGCCTGCCAAGCCCCAACGGGCCCCAAACGAGAACAACAACTCTTCCGTGGCAGGATCAGAGATGACGGAGCACGACCGGTTGTTGGCTGGTACCAGCAGCAGCAAGCCTCGTAACGAGAAAGTGTGTTTTGAGACGAGTTTTACGACATGTGACACACTGCCGCCTACCGGTGGAAGCCTGGCGTCCCTACTGTACGCTGCCAACCCCTCTGACTACCCTTCGAGCCCGCTCGGTGGCGAATGGTGTGGACTAGCGCCCCTGGCCGCTCCTGAGTCTCTGTCGGACATGTCGACGATCGGACCCAGCGTGCGATTTGACGACGACGTCACGCGAGTAAGCGGCTCAACGGAGTCATCCATCTCCCAACCGATCACCGAAGGTAGATTTTTCTCGAGGTTTTTCAAGAGGCACGCCAAGTCTTCAGCAGACCGCTCGTTGTCGTGTCCTGTCGAGGTGATCCAACAACGTCCTCCCGCCAAACGTCCTTCCAGCTCTTCGGAGTCGTCGCCGCTCCTGAGCAGTCTCCACCTCCTCAACGACAGCAAGTTCCTACCAAATAGCGCTTCTCCCTCGGCGAGTTTCCACTCCACTGATTCGGCTTTAGACTCACCTGTGTCCCTTGCCACTGGCAGCCTTTTGGAGGACATTGAAAAGTCCCTTGGTGTCTGCCTCTCGCGCCCCGCCTCTGTCGACTTGCACCCGGGCACTCCTGTACTCTACCCTATTAGCGACAATTACACGTAGTCATCTCCTCTCTGTAGGAAAGTCACCACAAACAGCAAGAAAGTTGGAGGGAATGATGCGAGCTGGTAAGAACGGTTTGATTCATAAGTAATGTTGTGAATTAGTTCATAATTCACCTCTTTGTAAATGTCAAATTTAATATATTTCACATTCACAACTTTACCTATCAATTAAATTGAAATAACAATAAATTCTGGAACTCCCAAAAAAATTTAACTAAAATTAAACTAAAAAAAAAAAAAAAAAAAAAAAAATGTGCATTTTTAATACTTACTTATATACATGGACGCTTAAGAGGCGACCGCACGTATCCAACATTGACCACTTATCCAAACCCAAAATCCGCCTGGTTTAGCCAAATGTGGTTAATTACAAGGAATCAGTATGAATTGTTCTGGGTTTGGAGAACATCATGATTTCTCTACTCGTTACTTTTTATTGAAGAATATTCGCTCAATTAATGAACAACTAAGTTACTTTCTCTGCGCTTCTTTCCAGCTTGCATCCCACCCTCCGGTATACAGGGTGACTCGTGGGTCCTCACCCCCTCCCTCTTCAACCCCTCTATCCTACTCTGTTCAATTTTGGAGCTTCTTTGAATTCATGGTTTTTCGTTCAAGTGCAAACATGCATAGATTCAGAGCCTGCGCAAAAAATTTTATTCAAAAAAATATATTTACCCTCAACCGATTATTTTTTCCGGCTCCTGGGAGAAATAATTAGAGAAGCCATTTTTTCAAAGCTGAAATATCTAATTTTGATCTCACTGAGGAGTCCCCCAAATATGTTGAGGGGGCTATTCTTAATAGAATTTAAGGTGTTCTAATTTTTAGTAAGTAACGATAGCAAATTTTCGCAAACTTCAAGTTCTGCATTTCCAAGATCTCAAAGAGCTCTACAATTTTCCCATATTTATTTTGAATGGGAGGGGAACAACCACTCGTGGGACCCCCTGCGGAACAGCGCCTCCTCAATTTTCGTGTTTACTTATCTCGGCAACGTTCAACTCTATAAGGGCATCTGTGATACTGTGTAGCTTTGCTGTGACTGCCCCACTTCCCGCTATTTTCTTTCCTATTTTTTGCCTTCTACTTGAGTGAAATTTAGTCTTCGTTTGGTTTTCTTAATTTAAACGAATTAGTGATAAAGTGGTGATAGAAGAAAAATATTAGGAAGCCAACTGCCAAGTTCAATAAAATAAGAAAATCCTACTTAACTCCATTAGACAACAAACACTACTTGGATGTTGAACATTATGGTCAATTATTTTAGATTTTAGGGATTGAGATAACCATATACCAAATGCCCCAAACAAGTCGACAGATAATGGCGTGTCCCGCATTTTTGTAACTTTTATATTTTTATACGCGTCCATCTGTTGCAAGAAAAACTGAAAAACTCGTCACTTACGCCAGCGCTTCTTATAATTGGCACCTTACTCTAAAGAAAATTTGCCAAAATGTAGTGCGTCGCTGTTTGGTTTTGCAGCGTTAGACCTTACTTACACCGTTTAAGTGAGACTTTACAGATGCAGAATTGACAAACGAGGGTCTCTGTGGAAATTATACTTGTCATTAGTTCTGTCACAAATGTTTGACGAACACTGCAGGTGCCCGTTGAGGAATCACTGCTCAGTTTTAATGTAATATCCTTGAAGTGTGAACGCGAATACATTTTTCACAATTGAACCAAACGACTGGTTTTTACGAGCCCATAGCTCTCGAGATGCTCAAAATGAAGTTGGCACAATCGTACAAGGCCACCAGGTGGTGATGATTCCGCTTTGACCCTACCTGCTTAAATTGTATAAATAAGTTGAAATTGATTTTAAAAAAAAACTGCAGAGTAAGCTGTGGTGACTTCCCTGTGAGATAAAACCTTCTGATTTAATGTACAAAATTGGGTCTTCCTGCGTGACTGCTCCAACCTGTCCGAACGATCTGATTTTAACACCGTATCATATTGGCCCGTTGGACTACCAGCTTTGTTCTCATCACTGTTCACTCATTCATGTTCACTGAGGACACTATAATTCAGAGATCAGAGTGTAGTTGAAGCTGTTAGTTAAGAAACATACCTATACCTATGAGCGGCCCTGCAGGTTACACGGTTCTGAGGCCAAAAGCGGATATTTTTAATAACTCGTCGTACTTTCATCTTATAACAGAAATACAATATTCAAAATCACAAAAAAAAATTTTAAATAATGATAATAATAATCATTATTATTATTATTATTATTATTATCATTATTATTATTACACAACAAACTTGAACTTGAAGAATAACGTTGTGTACCTTCATTCATTTTTCCTTGTGACAGAACTTATGGCAAGAGCAGCTATATATTTTCCATTTAAAAACCAGAAATTGACAATTAATTAATATTCTGGGTTCAATTTGAGCAATTAGTTTCAAAATGATAGATTTCTATGTATAAAATTATATCAGTTTTCTGGTGCCCTTTTCGAAATAAAACATGGGCTCTTTGACATTACAAGGCAACTGCTTAACTATGGCGTCTCGGGCCATTCCTTGAATTATTTTCTAGTGCCTACGTCCTGCATCCTTCATGTAAGAGTATTTGTGAAGTGAAGATTAACTTTTCTTCTATGATCAAGATTAATATATCCCCTCTAAACCGCTTGTCTGACAGATTTTGAGTATTGATTCCATGAAATTCTCGAGGAACTTCAATGTACCACTTCTGACGCAAAACCACCCTACGTAGTTTAAAATGCTACTTTTGGGTAAAAATCTCAGTACCACAAACAATAATAATACTGACCGGTTTTGGTGTTGTTTTGTGACGGTCAGACACGTTTAGCAACGCCATTTTTGACCAAGGAGTGCAATACGCTTTGAATGTGCAAAATTTCCTTCTTTTTCACGCGTCTCTTTTAGGTAGCCTGGACTATAAGGTGACCTAAATGTAAGTATATTGGAAACAGTAGAATTCAAAAGATTGAAATACATTTTCTTAGTTGATTCCGCCACATTTTGAGTTCATACTATTTTAATATCAAGCTAGAAATTGAGAACACCAAAACACGCCGAAATCTTCCAGGTCGGGGGGTTGCTTGTTTTCATGTACATCTTGACTGTTCTGATCTTATCTTCCAATGACTTGATCTCGTTTCCCTTGGAATTTCCATATTATCTTCCCGCGTTGATCCTTAACATTGTTCTTCGGTTGCTAAATCGACCACATAGAACGTCCTGAGCTCTAACAGCAGCAGAATGTTATAAATAGAACATTTTTCTAATTATACAGTGTTTGTCTGACATAAAACACGACGTTGGAATAATGTCCTACTGAAAACTGATGAGCTGTATCCCCTACCTTGAATGGCGAGTGTTGCCCTATTTCTCTATTCGTTCACAGGTTAGGTCTCCCTCCACTTGAAAAGTTCGTCTTGACTGAAAACTGAAATTCGAAGTTGAGCTGACAGATCCATCATGAGAGTCGCTCACTTACAATGACCGGAATATTTTGAATTTTTTAAATTCAAATTTTTACCAGTAAAGCGCTCATGGACTCATAGGAAATCCACAATCCTCAACGAGTTCAAAATTTACTAGCCTCACGTTGCTTTTTCCTTTGAGAAAAGTTCAATAAAAATTTACTCCCCGCAGAAAGGGGGTTTAGAAGTTATGAGGCGGATAGACTTAACGGGACCGAGCCCTCAACAAGGTGACTGAAGTTGACTAGTTCATCATGAAACGATCTCGTTTTGAGAATAATTTACATTAATACAACACACGTACTTACGTCATTTACCAAATTACGTCGAATTAACCAATTTTATTTCAATATTTTGTGCCTAGCGTTCAAATGTGTACCTACTTTTACATGACAACCAAACTACCTATTATGTATAGTGTTATGTCGTAGTAACTGTACGTATTATAAGTATATGATGATGGACAAGAAAAAACAAAATTTGCTCAAAGAGCACTGTTGTTTATGCATTATTTACGATGAATGTATCGATGTTGACGTTTCGAGAGAAAGTATCGGCGTTTCGATGTTTTAAGATTTTATTAAATTGCTGTCGTTTTATTTCATTTTTGTCGAAGCAATACGTTAAGGGCGTGCATTCCGAAAAGGCAATTCATGACCGCTTTGCTTGTTAGAACCTTCGTTCATGTGATGTTATTATCGCAAACTTTCCATTCGTCGTGTTTAGATTACTTGATCGACGCCTTGAAGAGTAGCGTGAATGAGTTCACCGACCGAGTCTTTTGTGTGGCAATTTAGATTAGATATTTCATAAATCGCGACCATAATTGCGCGCGAATATTCTAATGACCGAAAAAAATTAAATTCGACTGGTAAAAATTGGATGTTGAGAAAAAAAATTAAGTGATGCTACTTTGAACAAGGATAAATAAATACATAGTTTATCGAGAGTAGATGAAATCTCATTTTTAACATAGAACCTTTGTATTATTTATTTATGAGAAAAAAAATACAGTCAGCTCTCTGTGATACATGTGTATTTCTGTCATTAATCCTCAAATTGGGTGTCAAATAGAAAATCAACACTTCAAAAGGAACTCAGAAAATCAATAAATTCGACGGGACATTTCGCTGGGACAACTGACGGAAGTAATGGAGCTAACGACAATATTACATTACAACACATATGTAAATTATGATGTAAATAAAATAGGCATACGAATAAACAACGGGTCCGTATGGAAAGTACTTGAATAAATATAAATATAAATATTGTTTTACAAAAATTTAACAATCGAGTACAAAACATAAATTCCTGATGTACGCGTTTACTCGGGACTTGTTACAAAAATAAATTTTCCTACGCACATAAGTTGAACAAGCACACGGGGGTACCACTTACAACAGGTACAACAAGTAACCATGGGGGAAAAGAGTAGCTAACCGATTACTCAATGACTAGTAAGTAACATTCTACATGATTTTGTCAGATCAACAAAATAATACGAATAAGGCAATACAACTATAACATGTTCTAACAGAAGAGCCACAACTAAGCTCAATATCACAGATGAAAACGTTTTTTGCCAATTGCAAAGAAAAAAATGTCAGGTTTTGATCTTGGGATTTTGCGTTGAATTTCTTTCACGCCTAGTGTAAATTCAACACTGAACAAATTCTTAGGGACTGCGATGCGAGTTCAATGATTGCAAATTCAAACTTATGTAACGGCTTTTGCCGTGGACATAAGGAAAAAGGACTGAGAGGTTAGAGCCCCGTTCTGAAAACAAATTTTTACTAGTTGAAAAAAAAAAAAAAAAAAAAAATTTCAAGTATTCGATACACGAACTACCGCATGGTGTGCACGCTAGTCTTTGACGGCTGGAGCGTCACATATCGGTACCGATCGATGATACCACGTAAAATATTTAGGAAGTTTAAAACATTCATTCTACAGTCGAACTCTTAGGCAGCCAGGTCTCGACAGTGGGAGTGTTCTCCCGTACGATGCAAACGTCACCGTATACGTTAGACCAACCACCGGAGGAGCACATATGACGAGTTCCATTAGAGAAGACATCAGAAGCACATGGATGACGTTGAAGGAAGGAAATCGCCTCCACTCAGCGTACTACCGACCTCAATGGCCGTGGATTCCAGCACCATGTCACTCGACGCAGCGCAGTGTCTACCTTTTGATGCCGAGTTTGAGGTAGTTTTCCAGAGTTGACGGCATGTTGAAGAGCGACCAGTGCTCGTCGTCAGAGTCAACCTGTAGAATCAGATGAGAACAGTGGATTTCAAGGCAATTGATCGTCTCATGGTGAACAGCATGTGGAAGTAAATGCATGTATAGGGTTGGTCCTTGGTCCCGTTAGGCAATAATGCATAAGAGACAGGGTCAGTCTCACCTAAGAAATCTGATGCAGGGCGAGTGGTTTTGACTTGAGGACGTCATTGTCAAGCCAACTAATAAAGTGACGAGGAGATATATAATGGGTTTATATGTGTAAGGGCTGAGAGAAAGGTGATGGAAATGTTCTTTCGAGTAGGATTAGAGGAGGGTGGGGTCTCGGTGGAAGGAAGAGTTGTTAGATTGGGCAAATCCAGACTTACTTTGAGGAAAGGATCGTGTTTGAGGGCTACGGAGGTCGGTCGGTTTTTTGGGTTGTACTGGATACATTTGTCCACAAACGTCTGACCCTCTTCGCTCAGTGTCTCGGGAATGGTGGGTGTTTCGCCCATACCAACTTTGAACATTATCTGATAGTTTGAATCGAATTCCGACCACGGCCTCTGTAAACAAACGGCAATGACATCATATTATATTAATGAAGAAATCAAACCAATTCATGATCAGTTCTTAATTCATCAAGACTTTTTCTGAGCTGGTAAAAAATAATTTTTCAGCATTTTACAAAAGAAAAAAAAACCGTAACGCTATAATTTGCAGTAATTGGGAAGACGATCGCACATAAAGATCTGTAATTAGGCAGAAAAACAAACACACGGCTACTCTCTAATTATTGACCGTACCAGATGATGGAGATATATTTATAAGAGGATTCTCTAGAAAAAGAACGAAACCAAAAACATGAAGATTCAACAATTCGACAGAAGCCAAGGAAGATGGACTAGCGCTGAAGTACGTGCCAAATCTGATTAGCGGGCAGACGTTCCACAGGTTCACTTCCGTTCAACTGTACTTTTTGCCTTCATTATATGTACATTGGTTTTTTTAAACTTTCGGTCGGTTTTCAACAGTATAATTATTTAGTTTAAAATAAATACCTTGCCAGATGCCATTTCTATAACGACACACCCGAGGGACCAGATGTCGGCCGCTCTTCCGTGCCCGTAGGAGTTGGAATGCATGAAGACCTCAGGAGCCATGTAAGCTGCGCAAAACGACATAATGTTAGATTCACACTAGAATTACGCGTTAGGAAAACGTTTGTTGAATTTTTCCTCTTTAATGACCTCAGAAAATTGTAGAAGGCTTAAAGATAAACGTTCGAGGTCAATAAAGATTTGAATGTACAAAATGACTGGCCTTTTGGATGATAACTTACCTTGGGTCCCAACGAATCCTTTCAGCTCCCCAGGAGCGGTGGAATTCGCCTTGATTTTGACGGCGCATCCGAAATCGCCCAGTTTTATACGGTTTCCTTCATCAGTTAGGAAGATATTGGCGGCTGTGAAGAGAACCCGTTGTCATTAAACACTTGTTAGAACTCGACGAGGCGACCCCAACGGAGGAACTCTACATCTATCCTGACCCTCATGTAAAAGTTCAGATAGATTCAGCCTGTTCAAACTTCAGATACTTAATAGACGATAAACTAACTCACGTTTGATGTCCCTGTGGACGATACTGTGCTCATGCAGGACGCAGATGGCTGTGACTAGTTGGAGAGTATACCGGCGGACGATACCCTCTGGCAGACCGCTCTCCGTAGAGGCAATCACCGATTCGAGTGTACCACCCGTGCAGAGCTCCATGAATATGAGCAGCTCCTCCTGAAAACCGCACGTAATTAAAGATTTAATTCGAACCGGAAGCATGCAATAAACCAACGGGTCATCTCTGCACCATCGGCACTATAACGTATTTTTTCTGGGTTTCAATAGTCCGAACAGTAAATTAGAAACAGCGACTCACCCTGTGTACTTCAGCTCCGTAATACTTGACCAGGTTTTCGTGTTGAATCCCTTCAAACATCTTGAACTCCAAGCCAACTTTTCGTATAGCTCTCAAGTCGTTAGGTTGAAGCAGGATTTCCTTCATAGCCATTAATTCACCGGTTTGGGTATTCACGGCAGTGTACACCTTGCCAAACCTTCCGTGGCCTGCGATAAAAGCCCAAACAATCAAAATTTTGAGCCAATTGGTCAAGTCACTATCAATCGATTATCTTCCAACCAAGAGATGAGTCAAATGCTCAACAAAAGCAAACTAACCAATCTTGATCCCTCTTTGCCAGAGGAAGTTGACTGTTCGGGCTTTGATATTCCGCTCAATTTGGTTTTCTGGGTTGACGACAACAGTGCCAATCAATTCAGCTTGTTTTCGCTTGTTCTCGATTAAGTTGTCCAGTCGTTTGATGGCAGACTGGATTCTGGACACTTTTGACGTCCCAGCACCTGGAAAGGTTTCTTAATTCAATACAAATACAAAGCAATGGGTTAAGAGCAAATTCATTGAGATGAAACCAAAATAGTACTGGAAGGCAGAATGGGCAGTATCGACTTCATAACAAAATCCGACAATTAAGGGATCTCACGAGCTATTTTGTCAATGACAGCTTGATAAGCGACACCCTAGGTACTACTAAGGGAGTACCCTAAGACGAATTTGTACCAACCTGCGCCTGTTGCTAGGATCATTTCATTGTCAAAATCGGGGAACGATCTGGAAACGATAATAAAGAACGTCAGATTTGTCTGACACCTAATCGATTCACCGTCCAAAAGGTAGTAGAGGGCATATCAAAACCCCATTTCGAAACCAAAGTTCTCTTAAAGAGAAACTAAATTTTAATTTATGGATTTTGTAGTTTAGAACGACTTACAGGTTGTTGGCGGAATCTGGCGTTGAAACGGAGGAGCCTCTGGAAATGTTTGGAGACGGGGAGGCGGACCTGGGCATACTCGTGAACATCGTCGACGGCGAGTGAGGCAGGTTGTTCGAAGGAGCGCCCATGACATGAGAAACGCATGACTCCACTTCTTTCTTGTACAACTGGAAGTGAACTTGATGTCAGCCAAGGCATTACCTAACCTGCCAGAGCGATTGCGGTCGTAAAAAACGCTCACCTCGAATTCTTTTTCGCTCAGATGCCCAGTGAAAGACGGGTCCAGGACGAAAACGAGGAAATCTATGCCGTAGTTGGCCCACCTGGGGCGGACTCCTCTTCCCCGCTCGCAATGATTCGTCACAAAGTTGATCCACTGTTGAGAAATGTGTATCGCCTCTCTAGCCAACATGTTTTTATCAGGCAGGAGCTTCGCTATATCACGTACATACTGCAATGGCATCACAAATTATGTCGAATGCAATCAAGATAATCATTTCTAACTCAGAAGCTGTGCCAGAAGACGCCTTAAATTAGTTCCTCAATAACTCCGCTCTTGTTCACATCAATTTTTCGTAACTGTTCAAGAAAGCAAAATCATCCCTTCAATTTCAATTTCCTTGGGATTTCTTGACTAGAAATTCATAAAAGTCGCCACCACGATAGTGGGAATGAATTGAAATAAATTATGTACCTCAAACGCGAATTTGTACACCTTGTGTAGAACCTCCCGGCACAGCGACACTACCGGTAAGGAAGTCTCGACTTCTCTCAGGAACGGCGACAAGGATTTTTCGACTTCCGTCACCCGCCCTTTCAGCACTTCCCACATCTCTAAAAGACCTTCCTTGAGTGTGTCCAAAGGACTTTTGATTTTGTCGCAGGTGAGGAGAGATTCAGATTCCAAGTATTTGATGAGCGTCTTGGTCAGGCTGAGGACGTGAAAAACTTTGTCTCGGATCTCACCGCAGGTAGTCTGAATGGATCTGCATTGGGCCAGGAAAGCTTGGCGGTATGTCCTGTGAACAGTAGTTTGGTCGAGTGAAAATCGTAATAAGAGTTGATATCCTTTAAACTAAAAGCACTACTAAGAAACTTACCCCCTGGCATTTTCGAGGTTCAGCTCGTCTTTTTGCCCCCTCATTAAGTCCATATTTTCCTTCATGCACTCAGCTATATTGAACAACATATCTTTGGCCAGGTTGCTGTACACAGAAGAGAAAATTGATATTAATTTTACCGATTACCTCGTTCTTAGATGTTCGCCTTAGACTCATACTATAATACTGAGTCTTTCAGCATTGACTATTGAATACTCAAAACTTCAGGATAAGCTGTACTCCTTTAGAAAAAGGGCCCTCCACCCAACAAAATTGTGACACCCCCCCGTGAATAATTAATGAAATGACGCTTGAACGCCAACGGAGGAAGAAAATGTCAGGAGTGCCTCAAGCAAACTAGATCAGAAAGGGACCAAAATATAGATACGAACCCATGCATGTACCTACTACAGTTTTCGTCCCTCTCAACGTTCTAATTTAACAAGTTGAATAACTCTCCACGTAGCATTACTAGTAGCATACTACTATTATACTACCTAGGGCAGGCAAAGTGAGAAAATGATCATTATCTGTATATAAATCATAGGAAAATAAATCAACTGACCAAAAAACTCTTCCAGCGAGACACTCTCCTTCAGGAATGTGGGGTGCGTGAATTTTAACAAACTTCCATTCTTCCTCCAAAATGTTTTTCTGGAGTTTCTCATGCTCCGTCATCGTCACCCACTGTTCAATATAGTCCAAATAGAGCTGGGACAAAAGTATAGGTAAGTAGTTACATTTTTAAACTGAAGTAAGTACAGAGGACAATGCACAACATCAAGCAATGACTCACCTTGAGAACAGCGTAGACACTATCGTCAAAAGAAGAGACGTAGTTGAGGTAGATTTTCTTTTTTTCCTCTTCGTCATCATCAACCATCGCAATTTCACAATGGTGGACGTAGCGGTGTTTATTGATTACAGACAATTTGATAGCTTCCTTCAGTTCTTTAATGAGCTGTAAAAGTTCAGCACAGGGTGTCTATTAATGTGTGAAACATTAAGAATTTGTGCTCCTTGGTATATTACACAGGGATTCAATGGCCTCGTAAGGAGCCATAACACCGCCTTCATGGGTAAGGATTAGTGGAAAACATAGACGCCTGCACCAAGATCTATGGATGAATTACAACATCAATTGATGAACATAATTTTTTTACCTGTCGAATACTTAATGGAGATGGCTTTTCCAATCTGTTTTCCAACCGCATACGAAGAAACTCGTGAAGGACGTCAAGCGGGATGCGGGAGATGAACAGAAAAGGAGGACGAAACGATGGAAGGTCGCACGACTGGTACTCGGCACTCCAGTAGCCGAATCTCATCAATTCCTTGTCGTCATCGTCTAAACTTTCCTCCTGCTTCAATAAAAAACCGGTATCAGGATGGCAACTAATTTTGAAGTTCAGTAGTCCTATTGTACGGTGAGCACGGAAATCCCTCCAAGGGTGTCGATTCTGAATGTTGAACGTTGAGGACTGAGCGGTAAAACTACATTGACGGGCAAAAGTAAGCGGTTTTTAATGAATACTGGTTCATCGATCCAACTGGCGAAGCGCACCTATGGGATTTCTACACCACCCGTGCGATAAGTGTGTCACATCTTACAATGGTAGCTTCCTTGTTTGGGTTTGTCAATGCGATCCTCCCTCGCTTCAACACTTTCAAGTAGAGCGTTTCCAAGAAATACATCGCTTTTCGAAGCCCTTTCGTCTTCAATACGTCCTCAATGTACTTCCTAAAATGGAAAGAGGTGGATTGAGAAATTTCCTAGCACGTGTCAAGTTCACAGTAACATCGAAACAACGTGGCTCACCTGTAGGTTCTCGTATCACCGCAGTCGATGTGGTGGAAGAATTTCCCTAACGAGTACAGCGGCTGGGATGGAGACTTCCTGAGGTTGGCGAAATCCCATTCTTGCGATTCTCCTGGGGAGCCACCGGATGAAAAACCGCTGTGAATTGTAGTCATTGCTTAGAATCTGAGTCGAGATATCAGTCACAATTCATTAACACTGCAGCGGTCTTTAGATTTCAACTGCCGGTCACTTCAAGGGCCAAGTTGGCTCGTTAAGTAAGAAATTGTAGCATAGCGGAAATGGAAACAAACACCAACAAACAGACACCTGCCAATTAATCGAAAACCGTCTCTTCAAAGTGTTGGTTTTCGATTTCCCGTTCTTACAGAAATACACCCTTGAATTCTTCAACTACAAAGGGGAAAGATCTTGAGACCTAATCCGAAATATCTGTCCTGTTCTACAAATTTCGACACTTCGACGTATCATTTTCGTCTAAATTCTGAATCGATTGAGAAGGATTTTGGATTGGTTTCCGCATACCTGAAGATGTTACTGTAATTACATTGGAAATAGGTAGGTTTTTTATTCTAACCCACTTTGGAAACATTGGACCCTAGAGTATTTAACCCTTACGGAATAACTTTCAGTGTTTTATTTTTCTTGTAAAAGTGATTAGAAGAACCTAAAGAACATCGCTCAGGCAACAAAGGTAATGATATAAGATATTTCTAGATATAAGGTATTTCTGAATGCCAACGACCGTATTTTTTCAGTTCGTATCAACAGGCGTGTCTCTGACGCAGTCCCATTAGCTAAATATTACCAGAACTGAGTG
Organism: Cyrtorhinus lividipennis; assembly: GCA_019603395.1. Taxonomy (NCBI): domain Eukaryota; kingdom Metazoa; phylum Arthropoda; class Insecta; order Hemiptera; family Miridae; genus Cyrtorhinus; species Cyrtorhinus lividipennis. Next base: position 12,213,370 of record CM034004.1, read on the forward strand.
GACTCACCTAGAGCAGTCGCTCTTTTCCGCCCTTTCTTGAGCAAAAGACACCATTTGTTTTCCAAGGATAAGAATCTTGAACCGCAAGTGCTCCATTATGTTGTACCATATTACCATCGCCTGTAACGAAAACGGTCTTATCAAACATCCGACCGAATGCTGTTATTTCCGCTCGTATTAGTCAAAAACGTAACTGAGACTAACGTTCAACTTCCCGACAAATTCGGGGCTTTTGTATACGAAGAACTGGTTTCCAAAAGCTTTTTTGGATGGGAATAGCGACTCGGCAGCTTCTAACCGTCGCATTAGGGATCTCACTTGATCTAGGGCTTTGGTCGCGTTTTCCAAGCAGATGGGGCAGAAGAATGACAGGCAACCTGTTGATGGGAAACCAAAATTTATAATGAATTTATATAATGAATGAAGTAATCAACATTAACATTTAAAAAATCCAGTATCAACGGTATTTGAGCGTACTCAATCTTTACAATGGTAAAAGAACTTTTTACGTCGTCACCAGACAACGCGCCATTCTGATAACTTACCGGGACAGGACGTGCAGTCAGCTATTAGGATGCCGCTGTCACTGCTCTGCGTGCTTTGGCTCAAGCTTTCTCCGTTGGTTTTCATGACAAACCTGTTATAAACAAAGGCAAGTTGAATAATTTGGGTGACACGAAAACCACGACCCCGAATACTGTCTCTCTTCTCATCAGCAATTAGAGATACTTATTCAATAGTCTCGTGAAAATCATTCTCACTTATAATTGAGGATGTCGTCTAGCAGCTGCGGTATCATGCTGCGGGCTTCACACAGGTACATGTCTTGCTGCGTGGGAGTTCGATCAGCTCTCCAGGCCTGCAGCTCCAACCAAATCATGTCTTTCAATTCGGTCTGCCACAAACTTTCTTCTTCACTCAGCTAAAAAATGCATCAATTCAATATTTTAACCTCATCTGTGCATTAACTGACGCTCAAGAAAAAAAAAAAAAAAAAAAAACTGTATGTACAGTGGAAATTCCCATTCGAAAAGGGAAAGTAAACATAAAAGTTGAATGAGATGTTCCCCCACCAATCAACCAATCAAATTCCCCAAAATCTAGGGGATTGGGGAGAGTCCAGATACTACCATCAGACCTCTCCACTGCCTCCCATTGAAATTATTCAGCAAATTTTACGTCTTGATCAACTTAAATTTAAACTCTTTAGTTACTTTGAGATGAACTTCAACTTAAAAAAGGAGAGGAAACAACCTACGAAGGAGTTCACAAGAGATAATGCTCTATTATATAAGACAGTATTATCTATTTGCCTCTCAAGGACTAACACCGGGTAAAACCTCGTATTTTCGAAGCCCCATTTAGACGGGAAACTGAAAGAAAGGGATATCGTTGCTTCTATACTATTGCTAACTGCAGCATCGGGAAGAAGGAAGTATCAAGCCAATCCCGATTTACTTCACCTAGACAACTGGGTTCATCAGGATGACTAAATCGGGCAGTTTGGCCTTTGTAGGCATGGCCGGGCCCAAAATTCGGATCTGTTATCCGAAAAATGTAATGCAACATTCCTATCATCGATTTTTGATATCACGTTGAGGCTTTTGTATATAACCCATTAGATAATCACGTACTTGTACAAACATTGCAACAGCGTAAATGATTTTAAAAAATATTTGTTTTATTCCTAAGGAGAAAAACATACTGCGTACAATCTTCTACGATTCAATTCAATTAATCTGTTCCTTGTTTCTATAAAACTCCCAGAATCTTATCTCTCTCTTCAAGGAAAATTGCCGAAAACGAGCAATTGAAACTCACTGGCGATGAGCTTCAACAATTACCACAAAATGATTGCGGGCTTCGGTTCGATGTCTGACAATACTGCTCCTATCAGGGGCAATTATGTCAAAGATACAGAGCAACTACCATGGGGGGGGGGGGGATTTGCCAGAAGCAGAGAAAAAGTTGCTCGGAAGTCTTCCGACTCGCTGACAAAACTCATTTTTTAAAATAATAATTGCCACAAAAAGCATTAAGGGTCTTTAGAGTCCTTAAAAAAGAGAAAACTAATTGGAAATTAACTGCAGTTTTACTCATTTTCGTTCAACATGATGGAAGGTGTTTATTCTCATTCTTAATTGAAAATATTTTTGACAAAACTGGTTTTGAGTCGTTACCTACATATACCAATTGAATTTCAATAAGATACGAAATTCAAACTTGTTTATTGGAGAATACGCACTTTCGTAGTAGGAAAGCATTTATGAAGATTCTACCACATAAACGATAAATCAATCATTAAGCGATAAGCAGAGTCATACCTGACGTTTGCAGACTTTATCTTTATCCGCGTTGCCGGATTTGATCAGGGCTGAAAAATGTTCATGGAATTCCGAACGGTTACGCGTCACTTCGGGAACGGAAGACCGCCACTGGATCGCTGTTTTGACTAATTTGCAACTCAAACTTAAGAACCTGTTGGATGATTCGACCTGCGAATAAGAGTGGGAAAAACGAACACGATGAGTACACAAGAGATTTTACTTGAGGGCATTAACGTTCAAGAGGTGCCATGTATGAATCATTAGCTACTCAGGAATATTATTACTGTAGAAAGCAGCTATGTTATGTTGGAGTAATAGAAGTAGATACCTTCATCGTTCTCAATGAGTTTATCGCCTCGATGGGCTTGTTGATGACGTCAATTTCCAATTTCACGTCTCGTTCAGAGTCGCGAAGGCGTTTCATAGTTTTCTTGCTGCTTCGTTTCTTGCTGTCCACACCATCTAAGAAAACGAACAAAATTATATAAGAAGCCGACGAGAGGTTCGTTTCCCTGGAGAATCCACTGCAACACTGAGCCACTTAGTCGATACCTTCGGCGGTGGGACGGTTGTAAAAGCGTTGCGTCCGCTTCGATCGGCCCGAGGAACGCGATTAGCCAAGAGGCCTCCGGCAGAGGACAAATATTGACTTGGGCCATTATCGCCAAGAAAAACTCCCCGTTGAGGATTCCAGCGCAGGAGCGCGCGTCAGACATCGCGGAACAACGCGATAACAAATCTCGGAGAATTCTGTCGGTCACTAACATTCGGTAGAACCTGGTTCGCCAAAGCAACTCCGAAACTCAAGGGTATTCCCCAGTCAAATGGAACATTTTTGAACTACTGAAGGTTTTTTCCAGATAGCGGTAGACGATTTCCAAAGAAACAGTGATACATATTAAATCAAACTTCGAAATATATTGCCACTGAACAACATTTAAATCACTGCGTATAGTGCCGACGGCGACTCAACCACCCAACAGCACTGGTCTAGCCTATGGTACGATGAGGTTTTATTTTACAGCTGTCTGAACCTTGTATTCAAAGTTGATAAATGCCTTGAGTAAAACTATCAAACCGACACACGTCGACATCGAATCATCAAAGAGTTTAACTTGGTTTTACGAAGCATAAAACAAATATGTAAGTGACCATTTACCATAATAGTCTTCCAACAAATAGCCCTTTGCCAGAGCCCGAGAAGAAACGTATTTCAATATATGTACTATAAAACCATACGATGATTATTTTCCATGACACAGCACATCTCAGGAGTGGTAGGTATTCGCACCTGCACTATCTCTACCCGGCATTGCAACGGCTTCTCGCTTTGCCCCACTTTCCAATGTTTGTTTCAACAAAGACTGCGAGCCTGACTAGCTAGCATTTACCTTCATGTTTACAAGGGACAAAAAGATGCAGAACAGACAACATTATTGTCGAGTATAAACATTTGCTTGGGAACACTGTCGGTGTTTGTGGTCTTGAGCAATATTGAATCTTTTCCAAGTTGATGGAATAATGTCCCCCGGCTAGATGTCTTACATAATTTATACACGATAAGCTTAAGACCCAACAATGGGATTACGAAATTTTGAGATACGAGGAATAACTGGATACAAACTTTACACCTCGTAGACAAAAAAAAAAAAAAAAATAAATAAATAAATAAAATAAAAAGTCGCAAATTTTTTCACAGGGGTTGGTTATTCCACGAACTGGGAGCATGGAGAATCATTCCAATCGATTCAGCGTCCAAAACTTAGTGGAAAATCATACCCCACACGGCGAGGTACCACAAATCTGAAAAACCCACATTCAAAATAGGTAGATAGCCACCCACTTTGACCCATAACCTCTTCCAGTGAGCGCCAATCGTTCCTAACCCGTCTCAAGTGTCCTAAATTTAGTCGAAAATGATACCCCAAAAGCCTAGATTGCCAAAAATCTCGAAAAAACATTTTTCAAAATACACATTTCGACCCCTACCTCATTTCCCTTCAATTTGGTCCGATTAGGCTGAAAAGTTTCTAGAACCAACTAGAGCAGCCGGAAGCAGGTCCCTGATCCGAATTTCAGGTTTTTTAAACATTTTTCTCCAACCAAAATCGGCGCGGACGGTGGACGGACATATGCTTATTTTGATCTAGACATCTTCAAACGCCTAGTATTGTTTTCGCCCAATTCGATATACTATCTGCATAAAATATAGGTTGATCATTCAAGGAATAACCAATCAAAATCAAAAAATGGCAACTTAATTAATGGAGTTATAAATTAAAAAGAAAATTGTCAACTCACCATCATTTTCGTTTTCAGCGTTGAGCAAATAACTAAGGTGGGCGTTGAAATATTTCTTTCCATTAGATATGACACGGTTCAGAATTTTTTCGTGGCTATAAAATGAAACAGAAGGAAAAAAAATCACATTATAATTAATGGTTCTTAAATTGTATTTTAGGTTATGAGAACGTTTGTTCTCAGAGCTTGGTCGACGATACCTGCTGATTTTCTTGTGTCTGTGAGATCTAGAGCGAGATTTGTGTCTGGACCCTTCTTTGCTGCTCCTCTCCCGCCTGAGGATCCTTGTCCGAGGCGGCGTCGAGGCCAGGCCTTCGTAGTCGCGCATCAACACGTCAAAGGAGTCCTCTTCAGTCGAAACCGATCCGACCGAGTCGTCGTCTTGGTCCAAGTACCTACAAGACAGGTAGTTTGAAAAAAAAAAATACTCATTCCAACAAGATACGGGAAAAAGACTACTCTAAATTTATTATACTTGGGAACTGTGGTTGAGGTCTTTGAGCGCTAAAGGGAAAGAGGAAACCGTTTCAGCGGCAATGTAAGTGAAGAATGATATCTCATACTTCGTTATCCATTGCGATGGGAGACTACTTGGTCAACGGTATTGTTCATTGAGCTGCAGTTAATTCGATTTGACCGAGCAAGAACACATTAAAAAATCTCATCATCTCTTATGAAAAAATAATACATGGGAACGCATGGTCGAACAATGACTGATTGTCCTATAGCAGATGGTTCTAGAAGAGAGTTTATTTGAGTCATTAGGAGCAGTTAATGAGCGTCGGACAGTCACTGGTTGAACACTTCAAATTCATCTCTTTTTTTTTTTTGCGATGTCTATCTGTCTTCTAAGAACATTATTGCTGCCGGAGTATTCATGCTTACATGTCTACAGATGCTCTTTCAACAGCAAAACGGCAATTTATACATCACCTGACAATAAATGAACCAGGAAACTGTGCATTTTGCATGCTAAACCAACCTCCGATCTGCATTTGATTTCTATTTTAAACTCCGAAATATCACTCAAGAGTGAGCGAAAAAATAAAATTTAAATGTTGTTAAGCGAATTCAAAATACAACAGTATTTTAACACTGCTTCAAGTTTCGCACTATTAAATAGTAAATAAATTAAGTAGTAAATTTTACTACGCTGATTCGAATATAAATCGTAACCATCGACCACTGGCCTTCCTCTGTCCTTCAGGAAGCAGAGATCCGGAACAGGCGAAATAATAGCCGTACGTCCGTTCATTTTTCTCCGAAATACTGCTTGACCCGAGAATTCTCTCACTGAACAGATGCGAGACATTGGAAGGAAGTTAAAATACGGGATACCTACGAAATAAGCAACGATCGAAGCTCGACAAACATCATGAGGTTAAACACTACACCGCTTGGCAGGATTATACGAATTAGAAATTGAACTCAATCCTCAAACCTAAACACCCCCTATTATCTCTACTCTGTCTATCAGATCATATTTACTGACACTGTTCTACAGTAACTAATTATCGCTATTACAACATTACTATCTGTTCGGTGGAAAGCGAGGGAATCGATTATTGTGACAGCAGGTCACTTCGAGAACGAAAAACAACATTTCCAACCTCCAACACACCTTCATAACGCCACTCATACTTGGCATTTTCTAGGAATTTGTTATACAGAAGAAGAGCTACAGCTACAGCAAGCGCAAACAGCACATGAATTACGTTCGAGCTAGGTCATAAGCGAATCCATTCGAACAACAAACTCTGCAAATTCTTACACACGGGTTGGTTATTCCTCGGACCAGGCGCATGGAGACTCATTTCTTCAGCACGAGGAGAATGGGAAAACAGTGGGTGTGGTGGGTCCCGGACCCATTCCAATCGATTCAGGGTCCAAAATTTAGTGGAAAATGATACCCCACACACCTTGATTGCCAAAAATCTCATAAATCCATTTTTGAAATTCACATGTTGACCCCTACCCCACCCAAATTTGGTCCGATCGGGTTGCAAAGTTTCGATGACCAACTAGAGCCAAAAACGGGTCCTTGACCAAATTTTAGATTTTTAGAAAATTGTCTACTACCAAAGTCGGCGTGGACGGCGTACGGCGGACGGATATTTGCTAATTTTGATCTAGACACCTTGAATCGTCCAGAAAATATGTTGGGGCGGATCGGAGAGATTGAGATAGAGACTTTTTTTCTTCAAGAAATAACCAACCAAAAAAGCTGAAAATTCTTCCAAAATATTAGTTTTATTTTATAAAAATTTTAAATTTTCGTCATGGACCGGCCCTAGTTGGTTTTTGAAACTTTTCAGTCCAAATATACCACATTTGGAGAGGGTATGGGTAAAATTTGTCATTCGAAACTCGATTTGGGGACTTTTAGGAAACAAGGGCATGTAGGGTATTATTTTCCACCAAATGTCGGACACCAAATCTATTGAAATGATTCCGGTGCCTTCCGGAAATCGGTAGGTATGGATTAAATTGGTAACTATCGGTTGGAATGATTCCTGGACAATTAACACTCAGTTTTCCCATATTCTTGTTCTAAGGAATAACAAACCATTGAAAACAATTTTGAGTTTGAAAACATATGTTGATTATTCAAGGAATAATAAACCAAAAACCGGTAATCGACAGCGGTACTCGACAAAGGCGGTCGGACCATTAAAGTTCCAAGTGTTCATGAATAATATCTGAAGTCATATACCGCGATGGTATAAGATAACAAATCTATAGACATCCCGACTAGTCAGTGTTTACTCTAATACAACAAGACCGATTCATGCAATCTAGCAAATCATCTACGTTCAGTTGTGTTTGACCAGCACTTGTGGCCATCCGTCTACTCATCTCCTAAAAGCATTCGACGTCATATTCATTCCAAATAGCATTCGTCGCCCTAATTCCGTTCCTTGCAACGTAAAATATTAAGCTTTTCTTACACAATTAAACTGTTTTCCCAGATGCCTAGTGCTGTTTGATACGAGAGGGAGAACTTTTATCACGCGAATGAAGTATAATGGAGAAACCATCAGTTTAAAATTACATTGCACAGTAACATGGATAGAAACGCAAACAACAAGTCCTCGTTCGCCAATCGTTCTGGGACCCTTTTCATTGAATTCAGCGTCCAGAATTTAGTGAAAAATGATACCCTACAAAACCTAGGACCAGGAGCATGGAGACTCATTTCTTCAACCTGAGGAAAATGGGAAAATTGGGGAAACAGTGAGTGGGCCAACCGATTCAGGGCTCAAAATTTTGTGGAAAATGATTCCCCACACGCCTAAGTACCAGAAATCTCGAAAACACACATTCGAAATGGGTAGATAGGCACACATTTTGACCCATAGGCTCATCCAGAGGGCACCAATCGTTCCGGGACCCATCTCATTGGATTCAGCGTCCAGAATTTTTTTGGGGCGAATCGGAGAGATTGACTTTTTGCATGAAAACAGGTTGATTATTCAAGGAATAACCAACCAAAATTGGTTGCATAAACATAATGCGGACATCTCTCAGGAATCTCCCGGGCGCCGGGCCATGCAGAAGGAATGCAAAGGCGAATCCCTTCGGGTTGCCGGATTTTGGATTTTCTCACCATGTAACGAGGTATTACTTGCTCTCTATATTGTGTGCTGGGGAGCTCTATTTAGAAATACTTCTATTCTACTCTTTCGAATCAATCAATCAAGTATTCATCATAATAATATTCGTAGTTCGAGTAGAGCAGAACAGATATCCTTTTAAAAATAAGCTCCCCCGAGTTCTACTTTAAAAATATTAAAAAACTTTAAAAATAAACAGGATGATAATTGTTTCCGAGGAATATTTTTCCACGCCTTACTCCTCCACACTATCACGAATTTTACTGATATCAGAAAGGCCCTGATTCTTGATTGCATTCCATAGTTTTTCGAAGATTCGCTTTTTGAGTGGGATTCCACAATTCATTTTCCAGTAAAATATAAATCCAAGGAAAATTTTGTTCCATCACCTAGTTAGCTAGTAGGAACATAATAGGTACATTTTTTGAATTGGGTAGGTGCCTCCTCGCATTGCATTGTGTCAGGAACCTACGTTAAAAAATATATATATTTCTCCTCTACTTTTGCTACTTGTAGAAATTTCGTTAACAAAAATATAAGTACAAGTCATGTTACAAACTGCTGTGATGAAACCCCGCGCTTCATAAAGAATAACTACCAAGCGATTTTAATTATTTCAATACACGTTGAAGAGAGCGTGCAAGAACTTTTGCAGTCGTACCTCTACTTCGACTAGCCAAGGCTGCTGAGACTGGCCAAGGCTGCTGAGACTGGCCACTCTTCTGCTTTTGAATCCTTCAAAAACTACGACGAGACACAACGTACGCCGTGGGAATATGATCGCCGACAGAACAATGCTAGCCTTCCTCGACAAGGACCCTCTTTACGTCAGCCAGTAGGATACCTACAGCCTGCACTATAATGCGGGTTTTTACGGGGATGGTGAATAACTAGACTGAATATTGAACAATCAATAATGGTTCAAGCTGTGTGACCCCTTTCTAATCCATTTGTTAATTTTGTCCTACTTACCTACATACAATTTCCTCAGAGGGTTAATGCGGTACCAAGACCTGACATCTGCGTAGTAAATTAATGTGTGTGCTCCTAACATGTTTGTATCTGAAGACCGAAATATTTCATTTTGATACATCTCGGTAATTTAATATACCTGCACAAGTTATGAAACCGCATACCTGTCGTCATCAGAACTAACGTCCAGCACAACAAAAGGACCGTCGTCCATATCGCGGCAAATAGTTCACATGAGTTTAGGCTTTATCCAGGCAATTTGTCGAAGTCGAATTCGCGTTTGATTAAACAACATCCGAATTGCAACAACCGACCGTTAGCGGACGTTTGTGTTATTCAACTGAAGTCTGAAGTTATCTAATCATCTAGTGTCACGTGACTTGTACTGTACACCCCTTCCACCATCTATAGGGTTCACAGCTACAGAAATATGGCGCGCGCCTGATTAGTCGCTATAGTAGAAAACGAGAATAACACATCACAACATAATATTCATTCAGAAGAACGGATTAATCAACAAGTCTATGGTCCAACACAGAAAGATTCGGGCTCTTCTTCTTCAGCAGCCGGAGCAAGAAGACTGTACCACAACCACAACAATTCAATCCCGGGACAAAAAAAGAGAAGCAGAACTTTTGTTAGCAAAATAATATGATGTTCATGTTTTGTTTCGATACTTCTTTATCGATGTTTCAGTTTTTAGGAGGGGTAAACTATTGGGAAGTGAGAATGTCGATGTTTTATCTCGATTTATTTAATCAACCATCGATAGCTTCTCTATCGTGTTAGTTTCTCATCTTATCATTATTTACCAATCAAGATCGGTACGATGGCCATGAGCAGAGGTATAGCGGTACTCTGTAGAGTAAAGTTAGGTACGGTGTGTTCCGTGGCTCGTTTTGGTGGCAGGCCTAACAAAATTACCCTCACGACATACGAGGTATATGGGTATTCTCTGATTACAGTAAATACCTAGTAATGTTAGAATATTGTAACTTAAGCTTTCCACAAAATAATATGAACTTCATCACATGTACATTTTGCAATTTGTAGATCTATTCAGTGAAATTAATTGCAAAGTATTCAGGTACACAATACTCTCCAATATAATACTCTTCGATATTATTCAGTTATTCTGGAGGGTTGGTCTCAAAGGTTCTTATAACTGACTCAGCTCACATCACTGCTAGGATAGCCAGCCCCCATTAATCCTAATTCCCGAGGATGCAACGATCTCAATTATTTTTAACGTTTTTCTTTGAAAAACGCGTTCTCCTCCGCCCAACCCTATGGATACCCCCTATTTCGCCCTGGACTAGAGGATATTTGTACACGAGCAATGAAGATTTTGGGTACTCACGTTTGAAATTGTATCATGTTTCGTGGGTCGTTGAATGCGTAAATGGGCGAACGGGAACTGAGGAGAGCACTTACGAGCACGAGGTCTGCTCTATGCTCCGAACTGAGCCCTCGTCGGTTTGATATTTCATAGCCATGATAAAGACGAGTCTCAGTTAGCATGAGAGTTGTACGCATAAGAACACCATTATCAAGGTCCTTGCGGTGTTCATAAGTTGCTTTTTTGACCAACTCATATATTAAAAAAAAAAAAACAATTTTATTGTACACCTGACACCTTGGCCTACGGAGCTTCGGCCAATTTTGATAGAATATCAACGTCCTTCTAACAATGATTCCTAGTTGATGTTATTTCCACGTAGTCCAAATAATACTGTATATTTTCCGAAAATACTAATACAGTACCTTACCAATTCCAGTTACTTCGATAATACTCGAGGATACCTAAATTTTTCTCATGACGTCGACCGATGAAGTTTCGAAGAGACTTGAAGAACTGGAAGAGCAAGTACGCTCATTGAAGAGAGAGCTGGAGGAAAAGACCAACGAGGTTCAGCGGTTGATGAAGCCTCATGACTCACAGCCTACTTCAGTATGTTTCTTACCTCAACATAGAATTTATTTTCGTCATATTTCTCCTTGGATTAATTATAATTAATTGACTGTTTTTCGGACTTATGTGCATTACGTCCCACTATTTTATCAAATCACGGACTGTAATAGAAGCTTATATCAATTTTCATGATTTTGAGGGGTTTCATCTCTACTGTGACCTCTAAACGTTGAACGAAACACACTTGAGAAGACAGTCATATCACACAGACAGCAGTTTCCCATCGTGATCTTCCTAAATCTACAGAAGGGTGAATTTATAGTTTCATATTTTTCCAGGATAAAGACCTGTCTAGTGGTGATATCATGCGTTACAGCAGGCAAATGATTGTACCTGCTATCGGCGTCGACGGTAAGAATTTGTTTATTGTTCAATACGACTCTGATCAATACTAAATGACTTACGGAATTCTTTCAATTAATAACCAATTTTCGGCTCGCTCCAATTTCCTCAGGTCAAAAAAAATTGAAGAAAGGGGCGGTACTAATTGTGGGCTGTGGAGGTCTGGGTTGCCCTGCTGCGCAATACCTGGCGGGATCCGGAATAGGTATGTGACACATCTCGTCTGTAATTCGGTTAAGTATTTAAAATAATTATTGACATGATGACACGAAACCTTTTTTGGTGTCCACCAATATTGCCGATTTCGGTGGATGATCGTCTGCTATTATTCATGGCGTCAACCACCTGGTAAGTAGCTCCGTAAATCGGAGTATTCACACAATGGCAGCCGACGTGTTGTTCCATAATTCTCTTAAATGAGCTCTTGAACTTCATGGAATTCTTCAATGATTTTTCTTAATATATTTTGTTCCCCTCAGGCAGGTTAGGGCTGGTTGATTATGACGTTGTGGAAGAAAGCAACCTTCACCGGCAATTAATGCATTCTGAGCTCACAATTGGAGTCCCTAAGGTTGACTCTTTAGCCCAGGCTCTTTTAAGGTGAGACTCGTTGTAGAACATGTCATTTTACGTATCCAACCGTACCAATAATCTAAAATATATTAAAAAATAAAAATACGTAATTTTGTTTTTCTTCTAGGATTAATTCTCAACTGAAAGTCGACAGATACCAAACGCAGTTGAATAGCAGCAATGCTCTAGACGTGGTGAAGAAGTATGACGTCGTAATCGACGCCAGTGACAACGTTGCGACGCGTTACCTGGTGAATGACGCGTGTATTTTGACTGGAAGGCCTCTAGTGTCTGGCAGTGCAGTTGGACTAGAAGCCCAACTCACAGTGTACAACTACGAAGGTGGCCCCTGCTACCGATGTTTGTTCAGTTCACCTCCGCCACCTGAAACCGTGTCCAACTGCAGCGACGTTGGTGTCGTTGGTCCTGGTCAGTAGCTTAGTATTTCATGACATTTTGTTGTGCTGTGTAGAAAATTAACACTGGACCACGTTGAACAGCCAATAATTTCAGTTCCAGGAACCATCGGAGTGCTTCAGGCCCTACAAGCTATCCAAATTCTCACAGGCAAAGGCAAAGTTCTGACCAAGCGGTTGCTCCTGTTTGACGGGGAAGAGATGGTTTTCAGAACTGTAAAACTCAGAGGAAAGTCAGATTCTTGTGCAGTGTGTGGCCCAATGCCGACTATCAAAGATCTGATAGACTACGAACAGTTTTGCGGCGCTCCAGCCAATGATAAGGTAATATTGTTGCCATTATGTCATAGATGTCGCTGTCATTCTGCATTTGAAGCGATATCCGAGCCATTCTCCATGACACACCCCCCACCAAGACATGTTATAATCAATCTGTCATCAATCGTCGACAGGATCGGAGTCTGAAGGAAATCGACTCATCTAAGAGGATATCACCTCAGACACTGAAAGAAGCCATGAGCTGTCAAACTCCCCATTTATTGATCGACGTCAGAAGCCCAATAGAGTTCCAGATGTGCAGCCTCCCAGGATCGATCAACATTCCTCTCAAAAATCTCGGAAACGCCCAGAACAGCCTACAAGACAAGTGGAACGCTTTATTGCACCAAACGAACTCACTAAACGCACAAGGTCAGTATTATCGAATCAACATCTCACTTAATGTACTCAATTGTTAGATTTGATTCTATTGTATTTTTCTCGTTCACAGTGTACGTTGTGTGTAGACGAGGTAATGACTCTCAGCTGGGCGTCAAGAAAATCGAGAACATCCTCAACTGCCCAGTCTTCGATCTTGAAGGCGGTCTTCATGCATGGTCGAAGCAGATCGACCCTACATTCCCTCCCTATTAGGTTATAATTTTATCAATGTGTAGTATAAACTTGTAAATATACTTCCTTGCGTAATTTGAGCCGTATATATTATCTAGAACCAGTTCCGAAAACCAGCTTCGTAATCAAGGGAAGGAGGGAATAACTAAATCGCTCTTTATAGTCTATTTACATCTCATTATTTCGGAAATCCAAAATTGATCACATATAGTTTTATCAAATCTATCTCGTTATAGGCACTTTTTTGGAACGACATTGCCATTACGGAGAGGTTTGAGCGGTATTTCTATTTTAAAACGAACGAAATTGTACTTATTAGAAAACTATAGATACATTTTTATTACATCCTAATGGATACCTGAATACCTCATTTTGCCAACACAAAGTTAAATTTATAAAATAATCGCTTACCAGAACAGACCTCAGCTTGAAGATGGTTTCGTGGTGAATCACAATATTTGAGATTAGTAAGAGTGGTTACTAGTGACGCAAACGTTGCAAGAGTTTCTACACTGGGGGAGGTCCGGGGGGGAATCGCAAGACGGGGGCGAAGGTGAGAGCTCCGGTGCAGTCGAAGTCGCGCTGCGTTTGGGGCAGGAGAGTGGCGGCACCTAGGAGAAGAAGGAGGAAGGCGCTGATCGGAACCGAAGCCCTGACGACGCGTCCGAGGAACCGGTTACACCGCACCAACGTACTAGTTCCCTCGTCACTGCAATATGAAGGCGAATTTGTTAACTGACTGCAATCAAAGCCGGAGCTACGAAAATTCGCTCTACAACGTACGGGCTTCATACCACAGACATGAGAAGAGACAGGAAACGAATTAAAAACATTGTAAAATACGTTTTACGCTTTCTACAGATAAAGTCGGAAAGCGACAACGACCGCATCCAATAAGAATTGGGTGACTTTCAGATTTTCTAAACCAAAAGTAGCTTACACTAGCAAAATTAAAATCGTTAGAACATAATGATTATTTTCCGAGCAATATTGTTTCCCGAAGAAATCTTCCGAGCTATTTAGCGTTTTAAATAATTTTGATTTGCCCCTCCCTATGATTTTATTCGTACGAACTCCACCCTAGCCATCAATAGACAGAGCTATTATACTGCATAAAAATAGCCGGAATAACGACGTATCTCTTCAGTCAAGCAGAATTCATTCTGATGAACATTAAATGAAACAATTCCCTAGTATTCTGAGCCTAATGAACGTAAATAAAAAGTAACATTTTTACTCCGTTTAAACCTAGAGCGAGAGGTAAAGAGGAACTCACTCGTTGGAAGAGCTGTCATTTTCATCAGTGGATTCCTGTAAAAAAGATAAGTAAACAATCGTTATTACTAGTCAAGCTGCAGATCATATTGCTGACTAAAATTATTTCACTCATCCAGCTCTCAACACCCAGTGGTCGTGAGACAATTTTTCTATCCTACGTACCTCAATTGAGAAGGATGGGAAAGCCGTGGATATGACCAGGAGGTAATGGTTGGTAAGGCGTATGAGGGAGTGCAATCTGAGCCTAAGACGGTGTAATCTCTGCCATGACACCTCAGTGTCGTCATTGAGCACTTGACGCGCGGCCTCTTCCAACGAAACGATTCGGGGCTCGCACCTTTCCAATTCCACCTTCAATTCCTGGAGTTGACAGAGAATTGTTACCCGGGTCCGCCCAAAATTTTTTTTTATGTTTGCAATTTTTATAATAATTTTAAACGACGAAATAAAACATTTACAGTACTCCGTAGAATGCACCTACTTTGAATTTCTCGTATTTAGCTAAGACGAGGTCGCGAGACTCATTCAGGTCAATAGGTTCTGACTGCCTGATATTCACTTCTGTCCTCTCCAGCCATTCTGTAAGTTCATTTATCGTTTCGTGGAACTCTTCATTCTGAAAAACAAGTCAATGGTTTCAGATACCACAGTTTCCAGGTCATCGTAATGAAGAGGAATGGGGAACACACCTGTATAAGGGTTGTTTGAAGTCGAGCCTGAGACGAAGCCGCGCGCTCGCAGATCACGTCCCATCTCCGGTCCAGTTCAGCCACTCGGGTTCTGAAGTCAGCAGTTCTTTCGTCGGCGTCAAAATGTTCAGCCAAATGCGTGGCCACGTCATTCATTGATAGCAAAATACTTCGATGACTGTCCAAAGTTTGCAGAAGTTCCTAAATCGATACGATTGTGAATACTGGTGAGCTTTTCAAGTTACAAGAACAAAACTAGCCGAGGAAATAAAGATAGTTGACCGCACTTGTCATGTCAGGTATAGAAATGTGAAAATCTTCAGTTGATATCACTTTAGTTCGACTCACTCTTTGATCTTGGATAATTATCTCCAACCTTTCAAGTGATTTAGGCAACGAGGACGGTTGTGCGGCCAACGTCCCTTCCGCAAATTGCACGCACTGTTCCAACCGCCACAAATCCGTCTCGAGCTGGTGCCAATTTTTTTGAGAGCAAACGGGACAAGATAGTTTTCCGTGAGCGCTGAAAAAGACGGAAACGATCAGTCGCGACGTCGACATTAGATAACATCCAGGTTTCAATGTGCAGTCTCAGCTCAATCCATTTAACTCAACTCAATCTGTTTCAGAAGAGGCTTCTGAGGGAGTACGTACGTGTATCAGCCATCAAAAAAATATTTACAGTAACTTTTTTAAATTCAAATAATTAATTAAAATTCTTGAGTTACTGCAGGATTTGCCTAATTAATTACACCTCCATTTGAAACTGACAAATCCCTAAAAAAATGAGGATGCAATAAGAATGTATTTACGACTTCAGCAACCACAAGAATATCAGAAAGCATAAAGTAGATATAGACAACACCCATGAATCTCTCCCGTGTGATCGGATGCCACTCAGTAGGTACCAAGCTGCAAAGAACTGTGATCACGGATGTGAGAGCATTGAGTAGCACACCTACACGGTTTGTTCTCTTCTGAGTGATACCTATCACAAAGGAGTAATTAACCAGTGATGTCTTAGTCACCATTACTGATTGTTACGTCGTTTACTTGTTTATTGCATCCATTTTTTTAAGAAGAGATGTTCCGGAGAAAAATTTTAACATTCTGGAAAGACGTTAAATTATTTTAGTGGAAGGTTCAACTCATCTGGTTGACGGTTTGATTTATTATAATTTTAAAGGCTTAATTAAAACAGAAAATTCTCTAAATCTTATCAAATTCAATCTTCTAGGGCAAAAGTTGAACCTTCAATCGATTGATTCGTCAGCTTAAATCGATGATCGAGTCGGCATACCGTACGCAAAGAATCACAGAATGAGCTCAGAAATTACCTACCAGCACACACATTAGCATAGGAAATTTAACAAATTCTTACAATTCAGTTCGTGAGCGTATAATGCAAACACAAGTAACCAATGTATTTTCCGATATCATGAATTTGAGCGGTGCTGTCAGCTCGGTTAGTGGCCTTCTAACCAAGCTGGAGCTTTAAAAGCTGCGTCAAGCTACTTTCAATCCAAATACTTTCAAAATACTAATGGATTCAATTTCGCATTATACCAACAACATTTTGAACGTCTAAATTAAAACAGGAAATCTAGGCAATTCTGTGACAAGAACGTGCATCTACGGTGAGAAGTGAACATGCCGGCGTCTTCACATTTTCTTTTACCAACTTACATTCCATGTTCAGCACCAATGAATGTAAAACGTCTATGTGAAAATGTTTTCTTCTTTGTTAAATTCGAATAAGTTCCGAGCGTAAAATGCTTGATTAATATTCTTTAGTAATCTCCGGGTAATAATTGTTTCTTATAAAAGAAAATGTGCTTTTCTGAATGGTCTCTAAAAAAGAAGGATTGGAGTGAAAAGACTGATGAATGAGAGGTGTTTTCCTATGAAGCTGTCCCAATAACAAGATTGGATATGCAGTCTTTAGAAACAGTTGGTCCAACTGTATCGAAAGAACCTTGTGATTGCTAGACGGAAAGAAGGATTAGTCAGAAAAAAATACTGGTTTCCCCTCAATTTGAAAATCAATCTTAAAATTTTAGTTTATAATTTTTTTTTTTTTTCATTTTTGGAGTACTCGCGGTTTGAAAGAATTACTGTATTACAAAATTCACAATCGGATTATCTCAGTCCGATTTTCAAGTAGGGTTACAACAATATTCAGAGCTTTATCAAGACTTAACGACGAATAATATATAAATTCGGTTATTCACCGGGACTCACCTCGTTGCTTTAAGGCGGGACTGTTTTTGTTGCGCCAGGCTCCTGACCTTGTTGAAGTTCCCCCGCAACAGATTTAATCTTTCAACCGAAGCTTCTGTTGGGTTGGCAGCATATTGCTCCATGAGAGTATCGCTTAGATGCTTTGCCAACTCGTATGTTGACTCGCATTGCCCAACATATTTACTCTGAAATCCGCAAAAAATGAGACCGGTATTGAATGCAAAATATATATAAACTGTTCGTTCCAAACGCCCAACTTTTCCAAGAAACTAACGATTTTCTTGTGAGTGTCCAGCTGGTCAAGTTCTTTTAAATTGTCAATTCGAGATTCAAGTTCATCACAGGTTCGGTTCAGTTCACTGATAAATGCGTCTTTGCGAAGCATGGGGCCGCTCCACCCCAAAGTGTCAACTTGAGTGCTGCGGTCAGTCTCAAACTTTAGTGTGTTCACTTCAACACCAACGTCTGCCAACTGAAATGGACGACAAAGGGGTAAAGCCAAGCATCCCCCAGAAAAAGCAAACACAAAAAATGCATTCGGGCCTTGAATAGGTAGACAGTTTAGAAAACGAACATACATTTCTGGAAATTGAAGGGGCTTCCCCAGGAGATTTGAGTTGCTGCAGTCTTTCGTTGATGTTTTTCCACAACTTTTGATATTCGTCTATCATACCCTGTACTTTGTCGATGTCGCTTGGTTGACACCATTTCATAATTTCTAACCCAAGGAAATCAGCTTCACTCAACGTTTCAATTTCGGCTTGTAGATTCGTTTCGATTTTCTGTAAAGTGGTATTTGGAAGGTGAAGCGAACCAAGTTCGAACTCGTTCATGAGCTAACTCCGAACTGAATCTCACTCACCTTAACGTACTCAGCCAACGCCCCGGGAGCCCGGAGTTCTGGTTGAGCGCTATCCCTCACTTCGGCCATCGTTATCATGGCGTCGCATTGAATGAGAGACGTCAAAGCCCGCCTTTGGTATTTGACAAACTTTTCGTACTGAGAAGAACGCGAAAAAGAGGCTCGAGCACATAGCTTGATGCGCTCGGTCAAAGATTTTTCGAGGTCCATCAGATCTTCAGGTATTGCCAGGAGGTCGTTAGGGAGCGAGTAGTCGTGGAGGAGCTGCCTGTAGAGGTCTTCCAAGATCGTTAAGCCGTCTCCACTCAGCTTCCTCAAGTCTTTTTCCATGGCCTGAAAAACCACATCGTGAATAAATCATCAAGACGGATAGAACAGAAAAGCACGTTTTGAAAAATGTGCAGTGCCTTGAAACAAGACAATAACAAACTGCTAACGACCTGGACCTAGGAACACTTACCCTGCAAAGCGAACTTGTCTTTCCAATGGTTTCAATGCTGGACTTCGATTCAACCTCTAACTGTTTCTCCAAAGCTCCCAATTCTCTGTCCACTTGTTGTAAGCCTTTCTTGCGCTCTTTGGCAACGTTGAGGATCTGCTGGATCTTCGACCACAACACCGAAATGAGGGTTTTCCTTTCAGCTGAGACAATACAGATGTTTTTCCACCTAGAGAACCAGAAGGACCGTCTTAATCGAGTCTCAAAAAGTCATTTAATCTGGGAAGACAGGATATTCCAAGAACTGACCGTTTTTCCAGGTTGTTCATCGCCATCGATATTCCGTCAGTATCAATTGAAATCTGGCACGCCTCGCAGTCGTGTAGTAATAGTTCAAACAGGTTCAAAACTTCGCTCACGTTTGAACTCTTCTGGTCCACCTCGTTTTGAAGCGTCTGTAAAAAGCAACAAGACACCTCCTTGTGAAGAACAACATATATTGAGAGCATTCACCCCACTAATGACTCCAACTTGGAAAGAAGCTTGAGAGGATTCAGATATTTTTGGAGCTCCTTATAGATATTTGGTATCCAAACCCTTACTTGGTGTTCTTGGAGCAGCCGGTCAACGCATTGCTTCGTTGCGTCATCCAGGATGATGGGAGACAGTAGCTTGCTTTCAATTTCTTGCAAGCTAACCCTTAGATCGCTCATTTGAAGTTCCAGCTGAGACATTCTCTGTAAAATTGGAAGACAACATTTCTTTAGGGGGGAAAGGGCTGACACAAGATGAATTATCTGTCCGGATTTAACTACCCCCATGGTCCGCTTTGAATTAATGACAGCCAACAAGTATTTATACGCTGTGAATTGGTTGATTATTCTAGATGCATCTCATCCTGTGGAAAAGCTCATCATTGAGGTTTCCATGTAGGCAATTGGAGAAAACAAAAAGGATTTCCCCCTACAAGAAACCATTTTGTAAATATCCTTAGAGCCTCCTGAACTCTTCTTCTCTGTATTCATAATATATTCACGTTTGATTATTATTTTTTATTTTGATATTTATGAAAAAGAATCTGCACATCGCTGCAAACGAGTCAAACTTTCTCTACGGTTCACGTTAGTGGAATCCTAACTAAAATCTTCGGATGTCTCACCTGAACGATTGAACGAAGCTTGCTCGCGTGGCCGTCCGTGTTTGACAACAAGCCTTGCCACGTATGCGAGAGGAGTTCGAGGTCTTTGACGAGGGTTTGGCCTCTCGAAGAGGTGTCGTTCTCGACGGAGAGAAGTTCTCGGCCAGTCACGGCCAACCAGTCCACTTCCCTCTTGTGGAGAGACACTTCAGCGTGAACTTCAGTCTCCAATCGTTTGAGGGCTTGGCCTGCTTCCAATTTAGTGATTCCCTCCAATCTGTCGTTGACGTCTCTGGCCCAGAGGATGAAACGTTCAAACCTAAATGGATTGAGAAGGATGCAATAAGCAGGGGGCGTACCAAGGATGAATATGAGCTGAGAAGACAATAATTAATACAAGCAATAATTATGCGATTCATATTACCTTTTGTCAAACAACTCTGAAAGCTGGACACGATCAGTAATTGCTTGCTTGGCCAGCGACAACTGAAGGGCCAAATCACACTGCTGCTGCTCCATCAGCCAGCACTTCTGCGACATGTTCTTCAAATCGTTTGGACTCAGACTATCTTTCAGCCTCTCTTCAGCCTCTTTCAAAGACTTTATACCGTCTAGAGTATCGTCGACCATCTTTGAAACGTTCTGTAAGAAATTAAAGGTACTTGAGAACATTGATTTCTACAGCCCTTAGATGGAGAGAACCATTAGGATTAAAGATTCAGCAAGGACTTGCAGATGAACGAAACTGCTTCAACATCTTTACATAGGCTTACTCACCTCTAGTTTTATCAGGTTAGATTGCAGTTGATCAAAAGGAGAGCTATCAACCAATCTGCAAGACTCTTCGCTCAACTGTTTCTGAATCTCGCTCATATCGAGATTCACCTTGTGAAACTGTTTCTCATATTGTAACGAATTGTCATAAACTTTAGTTATGTGGTCCTTCCTAAAAAATAAAATCGAATGCAGGTAACCTTTCAAACCAAGTAATTGATTGAATGAACCCTCTCAACTGTCAACTAACTCACCAGGTCGATAATGCAGCCTTAAGATTGGACAAACGATGAGATATCGATGTGAATTCTATTCGAAGGGAATTCGAAAGACTTTCATCGCAACATTTGACGAGCTCGCTCAGTTTCATTTGTAGATTTTTTTCTTTCGTACTACCTTCGTTCAATCTCTTTAATAAATCCTGAAAGATAAAAGATACAGTAGAACTAACAACGTAAGTAAGTATCTTATAGTTTTTTCATTTCGATTTTTTAAAATGATTTTTTTTTTTTTTAAATCAAATTGGTGGGTCATTTCAAAAAGATTGAGGAGATAATAGGACGGATCATGAAAAAATGAGGCCTCGTACTTCAATTTGATACATGGTCTTCTTCAAAGTGCTCAAAGTAATGTAACGCAGTTTGAGTCTATTCCTTTCAGATTCCATGTCTTTGAGCCAGTCAAGAAGAGCCGTTTGATCTTCCCGATACTCATCCCATATTTTGATTCTTCCTTGAATCTGCGAAACGAAAATAATCACAGTCACCCTGGAAGAATATAGTTTCCGGCAGATTTGTGTTTTCGTAGTGAGATCTTACTTCGGCCTGTTTCTCCATGATCTTGGAGAGAGTTTCATTATGTAGATTAGTGAGGAGGCTGAGTTTTTCTATAATGGGAACGTCTCCTGAAGCTGTCTGCGCTGACAGGAGGAATTTCTGGCATCCCAGGACATCACGGTGCACCTGAACAAAAAAACCTTATTACTAGAAATATAAATCCTGGGTCAATTTTATAAAGTTAACGAAGTTGCGAACCCATACGTTACCTTGAACAACTGGTTCTGTTCGCGAAGATCATCATAGTGTTGGGATGGATTGGAGTTGAGGAGCTGGTTGATATGACTCAGATAATCTTGCCATAAATTCAAGACGACGTTGCGTTGTTCGGTTTGAACGAGACGTGACGACAAGCGGTGGTATTCTTGGAAAGTTTCCCGGAATATCCTTTCCCAAACCTGACAGGAAATCATCCAAAAATTATATTAGAAAAAAAATACTAGAAGAAACTCGTCATGCATCAATGATGCTCGTGATCAGTACAAAAATTCTGAACAATACCTCAAAGGATCATGTAGAAAAAAGTGTAGGTCCTCGAAAGAATGAAGAATCCGCCAATGTACATGACAGAGTTTGCTTACGGAGCATTCAACAGTACCTGTAAGAGTTGTATGATCTGCTGATGGTCAGGCGATGTTCTAGAGACAGTGGAGAGGTTTGCTTCAGTTCTTCCGAGCGTAGTCAGATGGCCGAGAAGGTCGTTGAGTTGTTTGGTTGGGTCCGAACCGACGACTCGGATCGTCTTTAGATTCTGGAAAGGGAGACAAGGAGATCGTGAGGACACATGCGTCACTATATCCTTCCAAGATAAGAAGGTCGTTAGTCGGACGAAATGAATGTGAGGGGTATGTTAAATTCAGACGGAATATAGTAGAGGCTTGTGTCGCATGGATGATAATGAACCTGCTGGCAGTACGACTTTTAACACATATCCGGAAGGAGTCTTTACCTACTAACCACAGTGGACCCTGCAGTGAAACACATTGGGTAAGATAAGAAGGGTGTTAAGATAAGATAAAACTAGTTGTTCCAGAGGGGGATCCATTGAATTGGGAAAGGGAGCTCAAAGGGGCCACCAACAATGAGTTGCATCAGGTACTGTTGAGCCATAACGAATAGCTCCACAAAATCGGGGAACTCACTATGATATTAATAATGATATTTGTAGGTAAATATTGAATAGGCACTCACATTGCAGCAACGCAGACGCAGATGATGAACAAGTACTCGTAATGGTGAATAGCCAAAGTCAGCATTAGGCATTGGTAGTCAACCGGTTACTTTGAAAAGCAGATGTGATGTGAACGGAAGAAAATTCTTTCATGTTCCCCCACCCTGCGAGTGAATGACCGAGGAAGCCCCGAATTCGGGTCGTTTTTCCCAAGAGTCCCACCCGTTGTCGGTAAAAGCTTTCTTGTTAAACCCGTCTCGATCAGTCCTTTATTCAGGTACCTGGGTGCGGGTTTTTTCCTTACTTGATCAGATTGTGATTTCCATTCCTGATTTCAATGGCCCTTGTATCGCTCAGTTGCCCTAGACGAGAAAACTGTCCACTCTTTTCCTTCGTGAGGTTGAACCATTGCGGTGATATGTATGAAGCCTCTTGCTTGCCAGAATTGTAAAAGCGAGTACCTATGTGATATCCTCCCTAAAGAGCCGAGCTAGCAGTCCATGTTATAAAAATATTCCTGTCATCAGTCCTTATCGGACCAACTAGAGCCAAACGGAGGTGGTGACCGAAATTTCAAATTTTTTTAAATTTTATTTTCTAGTACCGAAATCGGCAATACATTCCTAGGTACCCAGAAATCTCAAAAACCCAATTTCGGAATAGATAGTTAGACACCCATTAGAAACAATACCCATCTCCAGAGGGCACTGATCGGTCCATCTCAATGGATTCAGCATCCATAAGTTAGTGAAAAATGATACCCCACATGCTTACTTCCTGAAAAGCCCCGAAAATCGAGTTTCAAAAAACACATTATTACCCATACCCCCTCAAATTTGGACCAATCGGGCTGAAAAGTTTTGAGGACCAACTATAGCCAAAAGGAAGTCACTGACCGGAATTCCAGATTTTTTTGAAATTTTCTACTTCCAAAAACGGCAATACCAGCGTACAGTTCTAGGTACCTGATGAAAAACGCTGCAAATTCGTTCACATGGGTTGGTTATTTCTCGGACCAGGCGCATGGAGACTCATTTCTTATCATGGGGAATATGGGAGAAATAATGGGTGTGGCTGGTCCCGGACCCATTCCTATCGATTCAGGGTCCAAAATTTTGTGGAAAATGATACCGCACACGCCTGGGTACCAGAAATCTCGAAAATACACATTCAAAATGGGTAGATAGGCACCCATCTTGAAAAAAAAAAAAAACATTCAAAACGGGATTTTGATCTATAACTTCCGGTGGGTATCAACCGTTCTGGGATCCATCTCAATGGATTCAGCGTCCGAAAAACACATTTTGATCCCCCCCCCCCCCCCCCGAAATCGGGGGTCAACGAAACGTGGAGGATACAACAGTGACCCGATTGTCACGAGAATTATCAATTAGTTAGACACATATTGTGCCTGTCTGCCCAACTGCACCAAATAATTTCATCTTTATATTCATGTGACGTATCTCCCCATATGACTAGGAGGTTTCCTACTCAGCAACTTCATCGGTATTGAATCATCTTAACAGAACTCACAAGCCTATTTTGGTCACTAAAGCCAAAAGAGCTCAACTATGTGAATGTTCAAATGGATTTCAACAGGCTACTACGTGGTTGTATCAGGATCTCAGTAGCTGGTAGAGATTTCCAGAAAATATTCGAACTACGAGTATTTATAGCGATTACAAACTCTTCGAGGCCATTGGAAGGTTTATGCGTTTTATCTACTCGCCAACGACTGTAACGGAGTATAAACGGATTTGAAATTTCATGGTAGAGCGTTGAGTAAGAGGGAGAACTTAATGTGAGCAGCGGGAAACGAACATTATGCGCAGTCACAGTTTACGGACTCCAATTGACTTCAGACATCCATCACAGGGGCATCCCATAGAGTTTGAAAAGGGTCCCGAATTGAGGGTTACAGATGTTCACCCGCGCCCGGTTGAATAAGGAAGGGGCCCAGGACCCACATGTTCAGCGGCTCCCGAGTTCTGCTTCTGAGTTCACTGCTAGTTTGATGATTTGAGGGGTCTGGTTGTGTTCAAACAACAGAAAAAAAATACAAACGCGACTACTTACCTACCTATTTTTAGAGGATTTCTCAATTTTTTTTTTTTTTTTTAGAAAACAGGAATTATATCTATAAAAAGGGTCTCAGAAAATAATAAGTAGAGAAACCAGCAATATAAATCAATACCATTTCGGCATTGCACCTAATATGAAATTCATATTTCATGTTGAATGATGGCCCGTTCTAGACACTTCATGAATATGGTTTTTCCCATAAAAATAGGAGGGAAACCTATTTGTTATATTTTTTGTTCTTTCTGTTGCAACATAAATTGGATTTGGTGAAATTGATGGTGAATTGCGAAGAACACCATTAGGTAGGTACCTAGCTGATTTTTTGCAGAGATTTGACAAATTCTAGCATGTTCTTCGTAAATGCAGTTAATGTAAGAGTATTCTCAAAACGTTTATTTTCAAGAGTGGTTTTCTATTTTTTTTTTTTTTTTCTAAATGATGAAAAAAATTAAACATTAAGAACCCATGAAGATCAAAAAGATCATCATGGTTGGCGAAGTTTTTCTTCATTTGCAATCTAGTTGATTTCTTCCACGGATACTAAACTACAGTAGTTTAGTATCCGTGATTTCTTCTATTACACAAAAGAAAACCCTGTACATCAAGCACACGAAAGCCACTAGACACAGTTGTTATAAATTTGAGGGAAATCATAATGTAGGCTTTTTAATGATAAGTCTGGAAAGAGGTAGACATTTTGAGGTTTTAGGAACGGTTGCAAGATATTTATTGTTCAACAACTTCCTTTAACATCTACTAGAAAAGGTAACGATGGGTGAGAGTTCGAAAAGAAATTACCCAGTTCATTTTGGCATGTGATGAGGAAGGTCACAGACCGCGGCCATCTACATAAAAACGATATCTCATCGTGAGGGGCTAAGAGAAATGTTCCGTTACAAACGTCGTGAGGCGCTCAATGTTTAGCGGCTATTCTCATAGCTCAACTAAAACTGAGTAAATATACTATCTTGAAAGCCACTGTCCTGTGAGGCAGAAGCGTGGAATGACTTTTAAATGATATTCCAACCGACGCAATCGCCCTAATTGGATCGGTGTGTAAGACGTTCGAAGAAAAAGGATTAGGTGTTTCGTATGAGCTCAGTTCATTCATTTCCTGTATAGTTCAGGTTCGAGCTGATGGAAGATCCACGAATCGTACACTGGTTAAATCCACGAGCTTACATAGGTAACCTGCAGCATAGGAATAAGAGCTCATTCCGACAAATACTGTCTCTTTTTACTAGGAATTTGTTATAGAGTCGGTACAAGGCTGAAAATCCACTAAAGCCTGTATTATTTCGTCTCCAATCAACGACCTATCTATCAACTTCTGAGTATGACTTTATCTGTTATCTGTTAAGTTGAACTAATTCATCTTAATTACTTGCCCAAAGCTGAGTTAATGATATTAGAGACAACACGGGAGGAAACTATAATTGCCTCAATTAGTAGTTTCTTGGAAACGTTTTTGAGCAAGTCTACAAACCACTTGATAGTTTTGACATTTATAAATGAGGATATTATCAGGGGAAAATGCATAACTGGCTGTCTCAAACAGGAGCAATAAACCTTATAAGGCCCTCTATTATAATTGTTAAGCTTAGCACACATTCTCGTTGAGCGCGGTTATTATAGAAGTAATTCTAACTTGTTGGCTCCAACCATTTCGATGAATAATTATTCATTCTTCTCTTTCCCCACTCCTCACCAATCTCATTGGATGGTGGCTGAGCCATTCGCTACTAATCGCCCTAAACTCGTTATTAGTCGGAATTATACACCTCCACCCACCTCTACAGGCCTTCCGACCAGCTCTTTCGCAAATAAACCCAATGATTAACACAGTTCAACAATCGACGAAGGCACAAACCCCAATACACGGGCCCGAAAGGCGAACCGATGTCAGAAAACTGACGGTAAATTGTTTGCATGCTGAGCGGAAATTAAAAGAAAGTTCTCTCGCCTTCCACTCGAAAATTCTCCGTCGGGTTGATTAGTTTTCCGTGTTTTCTGCGGGATTTCCACAACGTTGTTTACATTCGCGTGGTTTCGTGTCCTCCCAACAACTCTTTAGGCCGAGTTCTGCGATTCCTCGTCTCCAGTGTTCTCTTTCGACGAACTTTGCTCGGCCCCAATCCAAACGTGGTTTCGTTTTAGAGGAATTAACAAACTTCCTCTATGAGTAATAGTAAAACCATGGGAATAAATTGTTTCAACTTTTGCGTTCGATAGTGCCTTATCGAACTCAAAATAATTTAAACAGCACCAGACAACTAAAAAAATATAGTTGCTGTGAGATTCCTCATTCACCTATTGAAATCCACAGTCGGAAAAACGAGTAAAATATTACAGTACGAACCTTGTTGATGTCTTCAAGAAGAGCAGCAGGATCAGCGATGTCTTCCACTGGACTTGATTCCTGCTGGACGTCCTCCAAACGCCGCGCGAGAGATGAAATCTCGGGTTTGAGAACTTCAACGCCGATTTCGGACGAAATATCATCGGCCAATCTCTCCAATTCGGACAACTGTCCTTTTTTCTCCTCCCATTCCTGAGAACAAACCGCACAGCATCAGCATTGTCAATATTTTCCATGATCAGAGCGACAACAACAAAGATTTGTCGCATTAAGAGAAGAAACACTGGGAAATAGATGCTGAAATGATGAAAAACCTCTAAACTATTCAACATTTAACGTTAAAAAATTCAAATATTAATAAAAAAAATAATAAGGACCATTGTTGATTTTTGAAGACGTCAACAACCACTCACTAGCATCTTCGTTGAAGGAAACCAAAGTTATCCTCATCCATGCTTTGTGGCTCAAGGAAACAATCGAATAATTATTAATGAACCTCGAAACTGATTTCGTTCAATGGTGTGACCAACCGATTTTTTCCTGTTTCGATTCACCGCCAGCGGATTTTAAAGCTGGTAAGAGCTGAGACCAACTCTAGATCTTTCAATAGTACAAGTAAAAAAGGAATAGGTAACCCGCACAAAATCGATATTCCTAAATCGGCAAAACTCTTTTTATCCCACAAGTTTCCGTCATTAATGGTAGTGTTTTAGCATACACGAATGAAGCAGATACTAAAAAAGATCGCGTTCAGTCGCTGGCAGGGTTCATTTTTGTGCGGTATTTATAGCTATTTCCCGACGGTATTGAATCAAGGTACAGAATGACGCACAATGGGTGAAAAAGAACATGATGAGAATATTCTCTCATCAAAGACTCAACGATGATAATTATTAATTGCCCACAATTCTCATTTAAAAACCAGAAATTTTGTATCCAGAATTTATTAATAACAATAAATAAATTTCCCTATTTCTCAATAAAGTTAAATTTTGGAAATGTCATAGATTGCTTAGATATTGAATGCATTTTAAGACTAGAACGACGATGGACGCAAAAGAGTCTCGAAGTGTGAGATAGCGGTAGTAGACCCCTAAAAATACGTCAACATGTCAATAAGTTGAATGGATTTTTTTTCAAAGATGTTTGAAATGGTGCATGGAAGGCGAAACACAGATCCAAGCAATGAATTCGGAAAAGCGCGTCTGACTGAGTGCCGAAAAGCGGGATGGTCTACCTCGTGGTGTTCCATCTTGAATCATCGTTCACAATAAAATGTGTCGCAACGTTGAAATTGCCGCGGTCCGGGTTATCACCACCGGAACACTGAGGGCCCACCAGCTGAGAGATTTTCTCCACATGACAACCGCAACGACGAGACCTCGCGTTTTCCCGTCGACACTTGCGCACGGCGGACAGCCCGACCTCGTGACGTCATCCCCAATGTAGCTTCAGTGATGGAGGGAATGGGAGGTATATATTTACAGGTGAGGTGAGGTGGGGGAGGGCTACGACTAGAATTAACACTTTAGAGGTGTGTGCTTGTTTGTTCGGCGCACCTCTAAATGCCGGCGCGACAAAGGCATCCTCAATACATAGGTTCGCATCATAAACGAATAATGGTGGGTTGTAAATAAAAGCAAACTTCTTACAGAGAGGAAGAGTTTCAACAATATTTTTAATCCCGAAGGAAGGCATGCTTAGCTTTCCCGAGTCGAATGCCAAGTTTTCCCAATCGAATCCAAGGAGTTTCATTTCAAGTATTTCATAAATTAATAACGATAGCACTCAGCCGCAACATAAATTTTTTTGACGATATCAGTGCCGATATTCCCAATTGACAAATAAATACCCCGTTAGGTTGAAAAAGTCTTCAAACCGTGACTAAAACTTCCAAAAACGCTCCGTTCTCAACAAATTCAGAGTTTTCAGGGAGTTCAATAATTTAAAAAAAATTTATTCTGCTCATGAACTAAGTACTCACAAGTTCACCATTTGAGCCACTGATAGAAACGAGAATTTTCCGACACGGCGAAACGAATAATTACCAGCCAAACCAACCAAATAATTACGGTTATACCAGAGAGTAAAGATAATGATGCCCATTCCAATCCGACAGCCGTAACCGAATCAGCGTCTGATATTACACAGGTTTGCACTCCATTATTCGAAAATCCACGGTCTTTTTTACATTTTTAATAAATACCCATTTCTTATAAATACCCCACCTACGGCACTTCTTCGGCGCTCGAGCTGGCAAGCTGGGTAAATATTGGGTAAATCCAAGACCAGAATGGAGTCTGTGTACATTTATTTATATTTTTGGGATATTTTAAGACTAGACTGGGTGACGAGCTTATTGGATTTGAAAGGCTTCAAAAATAGCGTGTCCTACTTTTATCCCTTTTCCATAAGCGTAATCCACGGAATATGAATGTGGTTTACTCAAACCTTTTGATTTTAGAAACAAGTAAAACCACAGATGACCGGGGGACCCTACCTGTACGGAAGTAACTGGTTGGAGATCGAGACGCTGGGATGCTGTAGCGTAGGTAGACCAAAGTTTGGCGGCTTTTGTGTAGCTCTTCACCAACTGGACAAGATCTTCTTGCGTGCTCCTCCACGCTTCTTCCTGCTCTTGAACTTCGTAGCGGAGTCGAGCACCGATCTCTTCTCTGACCACCTTCTCCAAAGCCTCTTCACTCGCCCTCAGCTCCTCTAAAGTTGGCTCACGCTCTTCGAACGTCTCCTGGACTCCCTGAAACAGAGTTTTAAGAGAGTGTAGGCTAACGAAAATTCTGGCTATTTATTTTGGGTTTTTGAGGACCGTTGTGGCTCGAGAAAGTGTTTGGCAACACAACATACTCTACATTATTGGTGGCAGATCCTGCTTATAGCCTAGTGATTAATCATTCAAGGAAGCGCGGGAAAAAATTAATGTGCTACCAACCAAGTCCTGTCCACATCCAAACAGCGTGTAAAACGTCTCCCAAGCCACTTCAGATTAAATATTAGGCCATTCGGCAAATGAACGGGTTCAAGGCCGAGGCTGAGAGCCTAGTTCTTTTATACTACCAAATGTGTCAACAGCTCGCGGCCGTCTCAGTTCGGTGTTAGGAACTCGTATCATCACAAACAATTCGGAGACCGCACGACGTCTTCCGTGAAAAGAAGAAAAACCTGGCTACAACACGGGTATAGTTTTTATCAAGCTACCAAAGCTATCAAAGATACCAAATGCTCAACCTCAAATGATGATTTCATAATTCAATCTTAGCATTGAATTGATCAAAACAATTTAAATAAAAGGAATTCATAATACATTCTTAATGTGGGAAAGATTAACAAGTCAAGAGTACGAAATTAATTTTAGGTTCATCAAGTTTAATACGAAATAATAGTAGGTATTTCAAGCAATTTCATATTGATGAACCGCATAGTTTAGCCGTACAGTCTTCATTTTCATTCAGGTAAAGTAGAAAGCCCACATATAAATCAAGTCATAAAAAATTTGATCAAGGGTATTTCAAATATTTATAAGTATTTTTAGAAATCATAGCTAACAGTTCATAATGAACCTGAGGTGTTGAAAACTACGGTAGAGTATGGAGTGACTAAAGCAATTAAAAAAAATGAAACATCCATTAGTGCACCCACTTCTAAAAGTCGACTGGCAGTCCGTATCCCGCACAAAATGATACAAGTCACCCACACACGACGTATTGTCACTACATCCACGCCCGCCGCACGCAGTAACCGACCTAATTGACGTTGGAGGAGGCTCAGATCACAATGAATCATGAACATGTGCTCCACGCCGGGAAGAAGGGAGGTAAAGATTATCATCGATCCCCACCCCCACTCTATCCTATCCTGCATCGCTGGACCGAGGGGATGAAAAGGGCCGAGGCAAAGCTGTGGAAATAAACGTGGAGTGGCGCGTCGCGACCTAAATATAGACACCCGCATCCCTCTCTGAGCCTTTTTCGTCTCCAGTCATTGCTCTGGCATTCCACATTTCTAACTCTTTAAAAATGGGAATACTATTTGGAAAAAAGATGTTCACTCAGGTCAGCTAATTCTATGTCACCCAAAACGAAATTGAGTCCGAAAGTATACCGTCAGAAAGCAACCAACTGCTAATGATTCCCAACATTCAACTACCAAAGTATGAAAATTTAAAAACAATTTTTTTTTTTCATAAAAATCAATTGGCATAAACGTCCATTTTTTAGAAAACCCAATCCGGTAGGAATTAGGTATAAGTACTATAATTATCGAACTTAAAAAATACATTATCAACAACGAATATTTTGTGTGCTAGGTAAATCAATCAATTGGTGTCTGTATAGTGAATGAAGTAGCTGATTGTAGAATAAGAAAAAGAACATCACACGCGCACACACACATCCACAATATTAATATACATAGGTACAATGTTTTATGTTTTATCCACCAACAACAATAAAGCAGCAGTGTCGCGGTTTTTTTTTTTTTTTAATTTACTAGTTACATACCTGTAACATGACTAATGCTATAAAAACACAAAAATGCAGCTACGGAATAAATAGAATTTTTCTAAACGTAGTAGACAAATGGAGGGTACAGGGGAAAAACCATCAGGTCCACTTTTTCCGGTTTTTTGATAATGATGACATCTGGCAGCGTTTCTGTTACTATCGTCTGCAGTATTTATAGCGGGGAAAAACCAGCAGGGTCCACTCGAACGGCACGAAAAAGATATCCCGTACTGGGGAGTGATCATCAGGGTCCACGTGGTTGTGGGATAGAACACCATTTTACCTTATGCTATCTATTCCAGTAATTTTGGTTGCTTCAAAGGGATGATAGTGTTTCTCGATAATGGGAAGCGATTGTGTGCGATTGTGTGCGTTTGTGTGTTCTTCTGCCAGCAATGAAGAAGAAGTTGGTTGGAATCCTGTTTAAAAGCAACTAAGTTCTAATTCACTTTGGTTCTCAACATAAATAACGTTCTTGAAGCTAAAAGAATTTTTTTAAACTATCCTATTTGTCGAACAAGAGTTTCCTACAGGTTCCAGGGCCATTTCATATTTTTGAGTTGACTTCTAGGAGACTTAGAACGTTTAAAATGGGTTTTCTCAAAATTACCTCTTAATGGACCCTCATGGTTTTTCCCCTGTACCCCCCTAATATAAAAAAAGTTTTTTATATCATTATGAACAATATTTGTCATTTCAATTGTCTTAGGAGTGTGCAGGAAACCGGAGAATGAGTAATGCATTCTCTATTCGTCCCGTACCAAAAATTAACGTTTAGGAATATTTGAAGTTCCTTCACATACTAGAAGCTGGAGTTGACTCGCTGAATGTTTGGTCATATCAAGGCGAATCTAACAATTTTTCTACTTATTTCCATTCATCTACGTATCGGCTCTTGGTATATTTCAAAATTGAGGAGTAAAATGCTGACTTAAGTAGGTGAAAAACTGACCTTGAGACGGCTGGTGGCTTTGACGAGTCTGCAATAGTCCAAAGGTCCCTGGACTTTGAGCATGTCCATCATGTACTCGGCCTCTCGAACAGAACCCTTGACAGTATCGAGCTTGTCGTTATAGTCATCCCAGAGGCCGGTTCTACACTCTAATTCAGCAACTAGAGCATTAGCGCGACTCTCCAGGCTGGAGTGAGATTCTTGCAGTTTTGAAATCTCTTTCTCGTAATTAGCCAGATCGATGGAAGCTTTGACGCCGAGAGGAATGGAATGCAAGTCTTGGCGTAGATTGA
The DNA here is from genome assembly GCA_019603395.1 of Cyrtorhinus lividipennis. Classification (NCBI taxonomy): domain Eukaryota; kingdom Metazoa; phylum Arthropoda; class Insecta; order Hemiptera; family Miridae; genus Cyrtorhinus; species Cyrtorhinus lividipennis. The sequence goes on from CM034004.1 coordinate 12,246,412, forward strand.
GGAGGTCTGACCACTGCTCAGCCAGCGCTTTGCAGACACCCTGGAAAAAGATTGATTTTTTGTCGTTGCAAGTTTTGTTTTTGAGAGAGAGAGCGCAATGTATTTTTCAAAAGGTTCTTACTCACGAAGAAAAAATATTTTGCCACAAAATATTTACCTTGGTATTGACCAGAGCTTGACGTACGTCGGGGTCATCCTTATCCACGCAGTTCTGGCATTGGTCGAGAACACCCACAGCTCGGAGCTGGTCTCTCATGGCACGGTTTATGGACTTCCGAATAATTGCGAGTTTGTCCAAGATTGTCGAGATGCCTTTCATTTGAAATTTGAGCGTGTCCTCGAGAACTTTGGCGTTTTGTTGAAGTTTGGCTAACCTTTGAATCTCAACTGAAGGGCCCAAACTGATACGAGATAAATCTTCCTGAATACCCGAGACACTCTCGACCAAAACCTGCAAACGAGGAAAGACGCTTATATCGGTAAAATTTGTAAAGAGATTAATCGTAGAGATTGAAGATCAATCAGATTTGAATGGTGACCTGTAGTTTTCCCAAGTAGATCTGAAGTTGGTCGTCACTAGTTAAGATGCCGTGCATGGAGGAGAATGCGGATTCAATTTCTTCAAATCGCTTCTCCAAAAGGAGAAGCTGCTCAGGTCTGGGAGTGTCGACGTCATGTGCGCTCAAAGATGAGCATAACCTAGTTTCCGCGTCCAACATGAGCTTATCGACGACAGCCCAACGGTTGTTCAATTCAGTCATGGCGTCCCGTCGTGGAACTTCATCGGACACTGGTAACGTCGACATGGCCACTTCAAACTTGGTGTTGATTTCAGCCAACTGTTGTTTGTAGTAGTCGTACTCGGCTTTTAGTTCCTGTAAAACGATATTGTTATAAGGTTTAAAGGTATTTTTGCATTCATTACATAGTTAATACCCGAAACGTTTCACCAACCATTGCGGGTTAAGAATCAGTGTACGAACTACAGAGGAATAAACCTAGCGATATATCCCTAATCGGGTAAATATAAATGTATATAAATACAACTAACCCAATATCTCGAGATGTCAACGGGAATTTTCTTGAGTTTCTTGTCTTTACGAACGATTGTGATCCACTGATCAATTTTACTAGCAAGCGATCTGAAAGATAACCATGCTTCTCTGAATGAGAGTAGACGCATTTCGTCTTGATTCACTTTGTCTCTGAGTTTAGACAGCTGCTCTCTCGAACTGTCGCAAGATTCTTCTAAAGTGGGGCAGGAAATGACACTCTGAAGAGAATGCGCAGAATTCAGAAGCTTCCATACTCGGCCGCTATGCAAATCCAGATCAGCACTCAAAGCCTAGAATCCAAAAACGTTAAGAAATATGTTAGCGCGTTAGTTGCAATAAATCTAAATAGAGCAAGGTGAGGAAATGAACCCACTACATAAAATATCCCGATACTTTTTCTTGGCAACTGAACATGAACGTCCATCAGGAGTGAGACTCACCTGATACATGGAAATGTACTGCTCGTAGTCCAGTGTTGACACTCCCGTCAGACAAGGAGCTCTCTGATGGGCCACTTGAAGCCACTTGGCTTCTTCAGCCAGACCTTGCTCTACAATTGTCCACCGTGAAGCGGCCAGAGCCAACACACCAATGCGCTCTCCGGCTCGATCTAAGATATCGCTCGCGGCTGCGTGTAGCTTTTTGTGAAGAGCAGCGTGTTGCTGTTTGGTCTCAGAATCCAAATGTTCTTCCAGAGACTCGAGAATCGAGCGGCAATGGGACAGACTGACGAAGAATTTGCGTCCTTTCTGCATTTCCTCCTGAACAAATTTTCAAAACCCATTGACGAAATATGATCAAATTCTAAATTTAAGTCACCTATCGACTATACAGTTAAAATTACCTGAAGATGCGAAAGGCTGTTCACCATCACTCTTGAGTCAACAATACGCTGCGCAATGTTCGTCACGTGCTCGAGCTCTACTAGGGTTTCTCTGTATTCTTGCGACAGCATCATCGCTTGCTCTAAGTGGTTCCTCAAATATATCAAATAATCCTCTATTGAACCATTCAGGCGAGCAGCCTGCACCAACGATGACGGCGAAATCCGGAATGGAGGCCGAGACAATTTCCTTCCTTTTTCAATCAGTTTCATTACGTCATACTTGTACTCTGCGTTCGCCTTTTCGCATCTCTCGAGCTTTGATATGGTTTCCTGTGAAAATAAACTTTATTACTGAGGTCGAAAGATAACAATTCATATAAAAAGAACAAGTTTGTGGTGAGCTTACGTCAAAAGACTTGATTTTCTCTCCATCCATGCTTCGAGCGTCATCATTCAGAGATCCCAGGAGTGAATATATCCTTTGAATTTCGTTCAAAAAGTGATTCCATTCGTCCTCTCGGTTGTTGGACAATGCTGTTGTTTCCTCGAGGGAGTTGGTTATCGACAGCCGTTGTTTTTCCAACTCAATCAAAATGGGATCCTCCGCTTTACCAACTAATGGTATACATTTTTTGAGGTAGTCCAACTCTTTTTGGAGCGTTTTAAGCTGAACCAGTTTATGGTTAGCGGCGCAACCTCCATCTGTGATTGATATCTAGATGAAAAAGAGAAAGCGCGGGTTCAATTACTAATTACGCTTTTATTTTGCCAAAGTAATAAAATTATGGGTGCGAACTTTAACTAATTAACAGGTTGAGTGACTACAGCACGGCAACTCTCCACATCATTAACACTTTCGACTCCTCAGTCCCAGTACAGCTTGTATCTGATACAAGAATGCCATTGGCCAACATTGGAGTGTGCTCACACTTCTTAAATGATATTGTATTTAAAAGTATACATTTAGATACATGTGTATATTCATATATATTTCTCTCTTTACTAGCAGGTTCAATTCATGTGAGGTGATGTTGGCGAACTAGACATGCCCCTTACTCTTGGACAGACCCTGGGCAGAAGCAGTCTTTCTGGCAGAGGCCAGTGGAAATAGAATCAATTGCCCCAATAACAACAATCAACGACTCTAACCCAGACGCAACTTACTCTCAAAGCATTATTGGAACTAACCCAATGTGTAAAGCTTCATGCGTAAATACTATGCCTCCTCCAATCTCACATAGTCATTTAATAGATTAATTCAATGAAACCATTTTGAGAATACCAGTCATGCATTTCTTAGTTGAATTGACCTTTGAATTGCCCACACCATTAGACAATTATTATTGTAGACCTGTTACATGAAAGGAGTTGGAAACTAAGATGTAAACGCGTGATGATCAAAAAACTTCTTACCTTGACATTGTAGATGATGTATGTGATGGTCTCCAAATATTCAGCAATGGTTGTAATGCAGATGGTTCGGATTTCTGGATCTGCCCCCAATTTTAGGCACTGCAAATTCATCTCAAGGGTGCGATGTAGGTTTTCAAAATCGGGGTTGGAGAGCAGGTGTTTGTATGAAGTTGAATCAGGATTGCTAACAATGTCCTTAATGTTGGCAATAAGCGTGTTTTGGAGCTTTTGATGGTCAACTGGAGGAGCTTGACCTTCACTTGTCTTACCATAGATATCTGCAGGGGATACAATGGCCTTTTCAGCTAACTTGTCTTCTGGCGCATCACTGACAGTGCTGCTTTGTGAGAGGAGAGTTGAGTCATCGCTCTGAGACAGAACAGTTCCAACTGCAGCGCTGGAAATGCTTATCAAAGTAGAACCATCTGGTCTAGTGGTCACGTTGGTTGTTGTTGGGTGTGGTTCACTTGGACTTAATGAAACATGTGATTTCCCTGACTCATCACACAGTTTAGCTGTGATAGATATGTTCACATCTAAATCTAATTCCCCCTTCTTCTTGGATTTGGGTTTTTTCTTTTGCTTGACAACATCTATTGGCTGCACAGTTTGTGGAGGCATTGGATCTGAAGCTTTCTCTACTCCTAAATGTACATCAGGAGGAAATTTATTTAGATTTTCCTTAGAGTCGTGCTTGCTAAGATCTACTTTTCCTATTTCTTTAGGATCAGAATCAGCCAATGATGCATCAAATTCAAATTCTCCTTTAAGTTTGCACTGTTTGGGTTTGTCGATTCCAGGATGATGAATTACTCTTGGTGAAACAGTCATACCTCTCTCCCTGTCTATGAATGACTCAGAAGACTCTCTGGCTTCCCTTTGGGGCCAATTTTGTTCAGATTTCGAATCTAGGAACCCTTCAAAGTTTCCACTACCAGGCTGATGTAGTCCTAAATGTTGATGGACTGGAATGCTTTGGCTAGATCCCAGAGTAGTCAACTGGTTCTGCCCTATACTGTGTACATCACCTCTGTCTTGTTGACTATTCTGTCCTCCCTCCATAGAAGTAGAAGGTAATTCCTCTAAAGATTGATCATCCAACAAATTTTCTTGAATATGGACGATGGAACGTCTATCTTTAGATTTGACAAGTTTTGGCATAATTGGGAGACATTCTTTTTCAATCGTAGATTTTTCCTTAAAAACTGGCTGATCCTTGCTGCTACTACTACTGACCAAATTAATGCTGACATGACATTTGGATCGCAGAGGATCTCTTGTATTCTCTCTAGCAGGTTTACCAACTTCCTGTTTTTCCAATTCAGAAATGCCTGATGTTGGTGTGGGTGAGCGTTGGGTATTGGAATCTATATCATTGGTAGGCTGTTCATTCTCCTGTTCTGCTACTTCAGACTTAGGCTGACTAGGAAGAACACTGATCTGTTTTGAGCCATCAGCCTGGTCTCCAGCCTTGTCACTGCTCAGTACATTAAAGCTAACTTCATAAACGTTTTGCAGTGAGACGGAAGGGTTGTCAATCCTAACTCTTTCTTGATTCCCTCCCCTCTTCTTTTGCCTTCTTGTTTCAGCGGGCTGCTCCAACCGCTGACTAGTATCAACTGCTAATTTAGAAAAGCTAGGTTCGTCTTTATATCTATCTTTTTCTTCTGTTGAAGGAGGGTTATACTGATTCATGCGCCTGCTGCTCAATACACTGAGTTGGTACTCTGTCGGAGTTTGTTTTGTTTCACTATATTCTTTCTCTAGAGTAGCTTTTTTCTCTTCATAGCTCTTTGATTTGGGCATTATAGATTGCTGTGGTGACGCCTGAAGGTTATCAATCCCCAGCCCAGAGATGCTATCTTCTTCCTCTAGATGACGTTCTTGCAGGGCTCTTTGTGCACACTCATCCTGATATCTGCTAGCAGGTGTAGACTCTGAACATCTTTCTTCATTACCACTGGTGGTCAGATCAATGCTGATATGATATTCACTTGGAACAAGAGCTTCATTGTCATCTTGTGCTCCTCTCCATTTAGTTTTGGATTTCTTCTTCTGTTCACCTGTTGCAGAAGCACCAGGGTGTTTGGTTATTGATGTGGAAGTTGCAAGTTCTTCTGCATCCAAAGGATGTTTTTCTATCCTCTGCATACTGGCTTTTGGCAGCTGGTTCTCACCTTCCTCAGAAGGTGCAGCTTTGTCAAATTTACCTTTGCTCCTCTTAGGCCTAATCACTTTTGGAATGCCCGAAGTTTGAGCTAGAGTCTGGCATGTTATTTCCTCTTTGCTCACAGGAGATGTTTCTTTCTTCTGTTTTCTCGTGGAGAGAGAAGGCTGCAGGGTTTCATCTGGGTCAACAATGGATGTTGTAGGTTGAATTGGCAGTTCTTCGCTGTTACTAGTGGTCACATCAAAACTGTCTTGGTATTCTGTTTGCTCAGATGTTACAGCTCTTTCTGGTTCATATTGATCTTTCTCAGGCTTAATTACATCTGAAATGCCTGATGAATGTGCCTTGAAAGGAACAACCTCTTCATCATTGAATATTGAAACTTGTTGGACTAGATCTTGTCCAATACTGTGAGATCCTGCAGTGGGTGTTGGTTGTTTCTCATAACTACTGGGGGTCAAATCATCATTGAACATGAATTCTTCTGCCTCACTTGGTGCAGCACTGCCTTTCTTACCCTTGCCAGCTTTAGTTTTGCTTTTTTTAGGCCTAGTTGTACTGAGAGCACCCAACATTTGAGTTGGTGTAACATCCTCTTCACTCTTGAGAATAATGCCTGAGGGTTGAGGTAGTGTCTGGAAAGCCATATACTTTTCAATCTTAGGAGGATATTTCTCTTTTTTATGAGTTCCTGATGTTGACATTGTATGTTGGTCTTTACTACAACCAACAGCAATAGGTACTGTTGGTTGTGCCTCATGGCTGCTGGTATCATGATCAATACTGATCTGGTACTCCTCTTGCTCCAAATGTGCAGCATTGTGTGTTTTACCCTTGCCAGTCTTATCCTTACCTTTAGCCTACCTTAGGCTTCATCTCAGATGTTTCAGTTAGTGTCTGAGGAGTGACTACATGTTCACCCATTGGAGGACATTGCTCTTTTTCCGGTGTTCCTAATATGATAGGCTGTTGAACTTTATATTGACCAACACTGATGGTTGATGCTGCAGGAAGAATTGGTTCTTCTTCAGAGAGAAGTGGCTGTTCTTCGCTGCTGGTGTTGGTCAAGTCAACACTGATTTGGTACTCATGTTTCACAGACGATACATTATCTTGCTGATGCTTGCCAGGTTTACGTTTGCCTCTCTTAGGCTTCATCACAGATGTTTCAGTTAGTGTCTCACGAGTAACTACATGTTCACCCATTGGAGGACATTGCTCATTTTCTGGTGTTCCCAATGATATAATAGGCTGATGAATTGTATATTGACCAACAGTGACAATTGATGCTGCAGGAAGAATTGGTTCTCCGTCAGGGAGAAGTGGCTGTTCTTCACTGCTGCTGGTGGCCAAGTCAACACTGATCTGGTACTCATGTTGTTCAGATGATACATCTTGCTGAGGCTTGCCAGGTTTTCTTTTGCCTTTCCCGGTCTTCCAATATTCTGGGGGGGCAGACTGGGTGGGCTGTTTGAATTCATCTGGATCAATGTTGGTAACTTTTGCAGGGAGTTGTTGTTTGTCAGTGCCAGCAGTGGATAAATTAACATCAATAAGGTATTCATCATGCTCTGAGGATGAAGTCCTGTCTTGCTCATATTTGCTAGGTTTGTCTTTCTCTTTTCTAGCATTGATGCGATCTGGGATGACAGACTTTTGAGACAATGTTTTGCCAGTCAAAACTTTCTGTTTCTCCTGGTTATATGCTATTGGATTAGGTTGCTGATTTACATCTTGTGCATGGGGAAGTGGTTGTCCTCCACTGCTACTGGCAGTTGAATCAATACTGATCTGATACTCTACACTTGAGTGTGTAGTAACTGATTGGGTAGTTTCATGTTCTTTACATTCTACAACTTCTGGTGGGGATTTCTCATTCTTCTGCATCCTTGCTTTTGGTAACTGATGCCTTGCTGTTGGCTGATCTTGCACAGAAGGTGCTCCTTTGTCAGATGTAGTTTTGCTTCTCCTAGTTTTAGTCACTACAGAAGTGCCTGGGGTTTGAGTTAGAATATGGTAGGTCATATCCTCTTCTTTCTTAGGAGGGGATTTCTCTTTTTTCTGTTTTTCTGATGTCAGAGTAGGTTGCAGAACCACATCTGAATCAGAAATTGGTGCTCTTGTAGGTTGTGGTAGTACTTTATTCCCACTAGTGGTCATATCATAACTGGATAGATATTCTGCAAGCTCAGATGGTGCAGATCTTTCTTTATTGCCTTGCTCTTTCCCAGACTCAATTACATCTGGAGTGCAAGATATTTGAGCATTAAGAATTACAGCCCCTTCATCCTTAAGAGAAGATTTCTCTTTCCTGTGTGTCACTGATGTAAGAGGCGTGTACTGTTCATAATCTGCTTGAATACTGCAAGAATCTGCGGAGAGAGTTGGTTGTTCCTCACTACTGCCAGAGTTTAAATCAATACTGATGTGGTATTCTTTTGCCTTAGTTGGTGCAGCGCCTTTCTTAAGCTTATCAGGCCTACCTTTGCCATTCTTAGGCTTAGAAATGTTCGGTGTACCAGATACTGACTTGAGAGTTATTAATCCTTCAGGTTCCTGGCAAGTTCCTTTAGTTAGTAATGGCTTTCTGCTTCGATCTACATCAACAATGATGTGTCCTGCAGGGAGGATTGCTGGCTCGTCACTGACGCCAGTGGTTACATCAAGACTAATTTGATGTTCATCTTGCTCAGGTGTTGCAGCCTTTACATGTTTACCTTTGCCTTTCTTTGGCTCAATGGATGTATCAGCTAGTGTCAGGCACGTTACATCTTCTTCACTCTTAGGGAATGATTTCCCATCTTTCTGTATTCCTGTGGTGAGAATAAGCTGAGGGATTCTTCCTTGTTCAACATTGGTAGCTCCTGTCAACAGAATTGATTCTTCTTGACTGTTACCGGAAGTTGATTCAATACTGCTCTGGTATTTGTCTTGCTCTAATAATGTGGCCTTGCCTTGCTTACGCTTGTCAGGTTTACTTATGCCTTCCCCAGTCTCAACAGTTTGTGGAGTGGGGCTCTCTTGAAATACTGTAGGGCCGACTACAAGTTCTTTGACTTTAGGAGGTGATTTCACATCCTCTGATGTTAGGATTTGGTGTTGGACTTGGTCTGGTTCAATATTTTCAGATCCTACAGAGTGTGTTGCTAATTCCTCACTGCTGCTGGTGTTTAAATTGATACCAATCTGGTACTTGCCATGCAGTAAAGGTGCAGCACTGTCAGGCTTCTCCTTGTCAATTGGAGGGGGTTCCTCAAACCCACTACTTATCAAATCAACACTGATCTTAAATTCATCTTCCTTAGGGGCTATAGCTCCACTCTTCTGTTTTTTCCTTTTGCCTTTGCTCTTTTTGGGCTCCATTACTACAGAAGTACCTGACTCATTTACACTCTCTTCAAACTTAGACGAGGACTTTTCCTCAATAAGCTCTTCTGCAGTAGGAGCAGAAGGACACCCTGAATCTTCATGCATGACTTCATCAAGTATGGCCTGATCCATTTCCTTGCCACTCATCAAATCAATGCTAACAGAATATTCACTATGTAAGGAATCTTCACCTTCTTTGTCCTTTTTGTTTACCAGTTTAGCTTTGATTTTCTTTTTGTTCAATGGCTGATGAATACTCGATGGCTCAGAAAACAACTGTTGATCTATCACATCATTTGGTTCAACAACAGAGGCTTCATTGTTTGGTTTGTGCACTGCAGTTTTGGCTAGAGTTTGGGTAGATGCTGGATCATCTTGGATCACATGCTCACTTATAGGGGAGTTACTCTTCAATTCAAAATGGACCTTATATTCACTAGAATTTGGAGTGCCTGGTTCTGTTTCAATGTTTTTCTTTGGCTTTCCTTCATTTTTCTTCTTGTCACCAAGTTCAAAGGTTTCTAATTCTTGAGGTACTGACTGTACTGGAGCAGCCACTTTGACTTTATGAGCAATATTCCCTTTTTTTAGTTTTGTTTGTGACTGCTGAATAGGAAGTGTTTCAAGTTGACTGATAGGAACTGGAGCATTAGGGCCTTTTTGGTTACTTTTGCTCTTTGAACCAAGACTACTGATTGCAGCACTCTTGAACCTTGCTGGCTCAGCTTCATTCATCTGCTGACTCAACATTGGATCATCTGATTGTTTAGAAACAGACTGTTCAGCACATACCTCTTCCACTCCAGCAGAAACAGGATGATGTTTATCCTTCCTTGGTTTGGCAGTTGGTTGACTCCCTAGCTCCACGGACACAATTGTTGTATGTTTCTGCTCCTGAACTGGTCCACTAGATACAACCAGTGGCAATGGCTCTATACTTGCTCCTTTCCTCCCAGTTTTTGTTGGTTTCTGCAGATGCCGTACAGGAGGTTGAGGTGTGATAGTCACAGGAGATGCAACATCTTGCACTGTAATTCTTTTGGTCTTTTGCGCTGCATCAGAATCAATTTGAGTATTTAATGCTGTAGTTGCAGGTCCTAGTGCATTGGAGTCATCTGGGTACCAAAATTCACCATGAGCAGATCCAGAGGCAACACAGGCGTAAGATGGAGACTTGCTTCTACCTCGAAATTCCTTTATTCCCAGAGTAATTTGGGATTTTATAACAGGTGATTCATGTGCAACACAAACAGGAGATTTACTCCTACGACTACTGCGATGTATAGTTGTGGAAGAAATATCAGGCAAGATCAATGGTTTGTCCACCTTCATTGCATCTGTATACACTGGAGATGCACTCCTTTCTCTAACTGCAAAATCTTCAAGCTTCATTGCTGTAGAATCTTCACTATCACATGATGCGTTTTCCAAGGAGGCACTTTCCTGCCTATTAGCTAAAACATCAGCATAGGAAGGAGACCTGCTCCGACGACTGTCATACGCTGGAGCCACACTCAACATTTTTTCAGAAGAAGATTTTGCGTCTGGCTTCCCTGCCCACTGCCCTGCATCCAGGATTGAGGGCCGAGGACGTTTTCCCCGTCTCTGCTTTTCTCTACTTGCCCTTACAGGAGCGTCACTGGACGTCTCGCTACTGTCTTCTTCAATAGCTGCAGAGAATGTGATTTCAACTATTTCACCATCTGATGATGTGATTTGGGATTGGTACTGAACAGACTTATTGGAGGTGGATGGTTCACTTTCTTCTTCCTGAGTGGTCAAGACATTCTCATCCAGAAGTATCTTTGACACCATCTTAGCTTTGCTCTTCTTGATAGTCCTTGGAGGCTCTTGCTTCCCTTTTTTAATGGGTTTAGTTGCAAAATCAACAAGAGCACCAGATGGAAGCGATGTTGTTTTGGAAAGCCCTTTTGATGGATCTGCAGCAGATTTTGCCAAGGGTTTAATCATAGAAGAGGAGCTCAGATCTCTTGTCACTGGCTGTGTATATTCAACTAGGTGATCTTTATCATTCTTCTCCTTAGATTTGGACAATAGTGCAATCTGATTTTTACCTTCTTTGTCAATCCTTCCAACATCACCCAGCTGGGTCTTATGAGGCTGGCTAACATCGACTGTCCTAGACTCTGGTATTGATGTTTCCAACTGGTGAACACTACCCAGGGGAGAGGTGATTGAGCCTGCGTTTTCATCAGTAGGTAGAGTGGCATCTTTTGAAACTTTCAGTTCAACTTCTACATTGGTTATATCTGGGCAGGGACTAGACGCTACAGGAGCATTTTCAATCACTTGATTATTACCTGGGGATGGCTTCTTTTTCTTGTTCTTTCTCTTCTTTATACCATCAGGCTGCACAAGTTTAGCCTGACCACTTTGCATCAATGTTTCACTTGAAACATCCACAACATTTAATTCAATTTTAAATTCATCAGTTGCACTTGACGACGCTGTTTGATCAAGAGATGTGGCCTCCTCCTGCATCAAATTCTTCACCAGACCAGCCTCAACATCCAGTCTTTCAACAGTAGGTACCAAGTTTGCTGAACCCAAAACTGGGATTTTGTCTCTGATATTGTCCTCCAACTCCAGGCTAGTGTCAGTGCTTATTTCCTTGATTTCAGCATTCAAAGTAGCTTCAGGTCCTTCCCCACTGCTTATTGTCTCACTGTCATCTTCAATTGAACCCTTTTTGGACTTGTGTTGTTCCTGCAATAGAGATAGCTTTTCAGTTGCTTCCTTGCCTGTGAGCTTGCTTACTTCTTCTGAAGGCATCTTGTCCTCAGTAGGGCCACCGGCATTCTCACCCTGCCTCTTTGAAGATTTGAAAGTTTGCTCTTCATCTGCGGTCCCACTTTGTCCAAAAGCCAAAACTTCAGCCTTATTTTTTGTGGGACTTGTTTTTTGAGGCTCAAGATCATGAACAACTGATGCCAGTTCTGAATCAATAAACTTTTGAGTCGTGTTTATGTCAGGCATATCACGCAGGACCTCTTCAGCATCTTTAATTTCCTTTATGTTCTTCTCTGGCCCAATAAGCTGCCTGTTTGATAGAGAAATCACCACATCAGCAGAGATGTTTTGGCACTCTGGTTCAATCGGAACCAACTCTACTCTTTTGCTTGGCAAAGACTGCTCTGCTTCTGCAGATCGTAGCTTACCTTTTATCTTCTTGCTGGTGCCACCACCACTGAGCTGTTCTTTGTGAGCAAGAATAGTGACATCAATTACAACTCCTTCTTCATCAGATTTTTGGTGTGCAAAGTGCTCATCTCTACTGGTCTCAACAGAAAGCGGTTGCTCGCGACTACTAGCTTCATGCACACAGAGTTTTCTATTAGTACCTTTGCTTTTCTGTTTCTTCTCTTGCACCAGACTAACTTTACCCAAGTCCCTGGAATCAGGTTTTACACTTGCTTCTTCAAGGCCAGGCTTATCTAGATCTTTGTCTTTATCGCGTTTTGTCTTCTTGCTTTTACTAATCAAGTCTTGATGTTTTGCCTGAGTGAATTCTCTCATTAGATTGCTGTCTTCGAAATGCTTCTTGTCTTCTTCAGTGATGGTCTTGGCAACCAAAATATTAGAACTCCCTGCATCAGCAATCACATCCAAAACTTCTGGCATGGATTCTTGTAGCACACTTTTGTTTGGCTCTATTAACTCAATATTTGTCTTAATAGCCTTCTCTTTCTTATTTGAACCAGATTCTACTTGCTGTACTGACTCAGTAGGACCAATATTGCTATCGATATCAATTTGTACCTTTGCATCCAGAGAACTACCAGATTGCTCAGAAATTTCTGTCTTGCTCAGCCCTTGTTTCGAGGTTTCTGAAGAAGAGCCCAATCCTTCAATGTTTGCAGTAACAAGTAATACACCTTCAACGGAATCGGAACTACATTGTCCAGGGGAAGAAATTTTTTGATGGACATTGGATTGTTTCAAAGCTTTTGGTTTACTACCATCAAAACCGTCTTTTGGTTCAAGTGGCAACTCATCTAATGTGACTTCTCTGCTGGTAGAAGACACTATTTCTTGAACCTGCAAAGGAATTTCTACAGCTTTTTCTGGTGAAAATTGTAGGGTTTTTGTCAAAGGCTCTTGCTTGGCTAGACCTTTTTCCATTTTCCTTATTTCCATAGTCTTTGATTCAGATTCAACCAATAAATTGCCACCTTTTGAACGTTTTTTAGAGACTTTAGTAGATTTGCGCAGATCCTTCTCTTTGCCTAGTGCCAAACTTTCAGCATCAGTTTTTTTAGCTTGTTCCGCCATAACATTTTTGTACGGTTTTTTCCCTTTCCCTGACCTTGCAGAGGCAGCTGGTTTACTTTCTGAACTCGGCGTATCGAATGATGCGCTCACAATTATTTCAGCAGTATCAAAACTGGACTCACTATCAATAAATTGTTGACTGATCGAGGCAGGGTCTTCATCTCTAGGAGTTTCAATGCATGCGCTCTGTGGGTCATCTGTGCTGCTTCTTATTGGCACTAAGCTACCACCATTTCCTCTCCCTTTTGCTCTTTGGGTTATGCCTTTTTGCAATCTGGTGTCCGCATCACCACAATCACTCATGGTAGCGCGAATCTCCAGTTCTACGTTAGGACTAGAGGGGGCCCTCCCTTCAGTAGTTGCTTCCTCTTCCTCAACCCTTTTCAAGACTTTTTTGGGTTTGGCCACTTTTTCATCTTCAACCAGGGCAGCCTGTTTGGTTAATTTCTGTTTCTTAGATTTCCCAACTGGCTCTATCGTGGGTGGTGTTGGTTTACTTGTTTGAGGTGACACTTCAAGCCCTTCTTGATCCATTCCAGTTCTACTAACTGAATCTTCGATATGACTGTCATAATCTAGAGTTGTTTTAGCAGAGCCCCCCACAACCAATGATACATCAATAAGAGGTGGTTGTTCATGTGTTTCAGTATGTGCTGTCTGCGTTCCCAAGGACTTTCCCATCTCTTCTTTTACGTCAGGCATCATAATTTGTTTGCCTGTTTCAGGAGAGGAAACATCATCCTCTTTGAGTCCTTTCCCCCTCCTCTTAGGTTTTTGTTTTTTCTGTCTTCCAGGGTTGTCCGATTGGCTGCTTGTGCTCACATCAACTTCGGGTGATGACTCTTTTGAGACAACCACCACTTCAGTTGCTTCATGTTTCAGTATATTGTCTTTACCTACAGGTTTTTTTTCTGAAAATACTGGCTTTGTAGGCTTATTATCTGGTATAGCATCCATCCTGTTTGGGATTTGTGGAATGTCGTCTTTTATTTTGATGCTTTTTTGAAGAATATTCATGACTAACCCCTGCTTCTCTTGCTGGATGGTAGGTCTCAGTGGAGATGTCTTATCTGTGACTTTGACCACCTTTTTTTCGTCAGGGATCAAATTATTGGATGATGTGGTGAATTCCATCACATCGGGTTCTTCTACTTGATAACCAACTTTCTCTATTAATCCTCTTACCAGTTGGGTAGCATCCTGGTTAGGTAATTGAACACTTGATGGTGAGACTTCTTCAATAGTGACACTACTGAAGGGCTCTTCTTTCACAGACTGTTGCTCTATTCTGTGCGTGGTTTGACGGTGACCTTCAACGACCGAGAAACTAGTCGATGAAAATCCCTGAGACAACCTTTCTTGGCTAGTGATTTGTAACGACACGGAGTCCTGAGGGAAGGTCATTGGAGTCACTGTCTCAACAACGCGGTGCTGCACTTGGGGTTCCATTTGAATAGATTCAGTGGTTGCGTATTCTGAAATTTCTGGAGGTTCGTCGATAATTTCCTCGGTGACGGTTTCTATTCCATTAATGATGACAATTTTTCGTCGAATGAGAGTTTTCTTCTGGACAAACCTCACCTGTCTAGTGACCTGTTGACTTCCAACTGAGGTCTGAACAAATGACGTTCTTAACACATCGCTAGGAACACCCTCAGAGGGGGGAGTTTCAAGATCGCTGGTAGCAGACGGCCCTTTGACGACTACTACTTGACGTGATGTTTTCTGCTGGCTCGATCTAACGAACTCCGAGGATGTAAAATGCTGACCTTCTGGGGTCTCGAATTGTGAGGTACCGGCAGCAACAAGCCGTTTAGCTAGGGTTGACGTGAACTGCTGTACGTCCGGTGACACCAACTGTTGTATTTCAGATGAGGACGAACCTTGTATTACAATGTCTCTATGGATGCTAGGTTCAGCTACTTGGTAACCCACTTCCACCTCAACCATTTTAGCAGATTCTGGTTCACTTACCACTACCGTTTTGAGTACAGGAGCGGTCTCTTCTGTCTCCATTTCTGGCGGCTCAACAGCGTCTTTCTCTTTGGTCGTTTGTTCAGAATGGACAATTATGACGCTTTCGGCAAAATCTTGGTCACTGGTTTCAGGTCGAGTTTTAACCCTTCGCCTAGGTGATGGCGCGGGGAATGAATCGTTTCCACTAACTTCAATGTCAGCGCTCAACTCGATAATATCTGATGGCGCACTCCGTGACGTCACTTCAGAGACGCCCAACTCGATGATGCATTCTGGATCGTCATCATGTGGAAGCTCCTCGGAGTCTCTCAATGTGGCGTCGTTGTTCAAACTGCTCTTGTCCTCTTCCGATAATTGAATCTCCAAGACTTTAGATGGTTCTACTTCGAGGATTACTTCTTGTTCCTCGTTTTCGTGACTCTTCTCTGAGGGCGAAGGTACTTCCAAACTCGCGGATTTCACCGGCACAGGAGACTCTACCTGGAAAAATGAAGATGACATGTCAATAAATACATCGCTATGTTGAACAGGTGACCATAAAAGAGTATCTGAAGAAATGACTGGAAATAATGAGGGGCGAAAGTAGCCAAACAGACAAATAATGAACAACTAACCCAATCTAAAATTTACGAACGCGTTCATATTAGCATTTTACTCCAAACATTTTGTGCGAATACAGCTACATTTTGCTTAACTGAATAATAATTGGTCTTGTTTATGTTAGCGATCTTTGCTCAGAGAGATGAATTAAAATCGAGCAGTAAGGTAGGTATTATGGAGACTGTAAGAACACCATTCTTGGGAGGAGAGTAGAGGAGGTGTGGCCTCACCAAACTCACATCAGACCGGGCTGGAAGGTATCAAGTACCTTACAAAACTGCAGGATTTTAATGCGGACCTAAACAAATGATTGATTTGAAAAGGGTGCACACGGAGGCACGTTTCCCATCAGGGCTACAGCCAAAAATCCCATTTTTATTCCTTACTAATAAAACCAATTTCATCAACTTTAATGAAGGACGTCAATCTTTAATTATCAAGAAATTGTTCGGTCTGAATAGTGGGCCGCTGGACGAGCTGTTGCAGCAAGAGGGACAATTGGCAATGAATGAAGTCACGGGGAGAGAAAATAGCAGGCGAGAATGAAATTAAAACAAATAGGATCAATTCGCTAACTTACTTTGGGGCTGAGTACAGCAGGAATATTGGGTTCTTCTATGACAGCAGGCTCTGGTTCCTACGACAATAAGATAACACAGTTGTACAGCAGGCGGTGATAGATAAAAAATACATCAAACAAAAATATCAACAACAGTCATGAAAGCCACACAATATAGGAAGCGGCTCCTAAAACACTGAAGGGAGAAGAAACCTCCCGTTGGCACATGACAGCATGATGTAAACAGTATAAATATAGTCACAGTAAACAGTGACCGCAGCTTTGAGCAGGGGAAGTGCAAAGTATTTTTAGAGCCACCTCATCAGATAATTAGGTCTCGACAACGATGTGCAAATTTCCTGACGCTTTAAGATTGTCAAGCTTGGGGCTCGTGAATCTTAAACGAGTGCCTAATATGCGTTTCGATGAGGTGACGACCTAAGCACCATATACAAATTCATTCCAAGGTCGGAAGCATCGAGGTTCAAACCACTCAAATTTCCATACCAACCACGCTAATTTGTTGAGCTGAGAAAGAGGATGAATAAATAGCTGTTAGTCGTTACGAATTATAGAGCAATAAATTTGAGTAGGTATACAAACAGGTTTGGCTAGAAACGATTATGATGTTTCCCATATATTTTGTGGCTTGAAATGGTCGCAATTACAGCATCCATGAAAGTGAACAAAAATAGCAGTTACATTTGTTTTCCAGAAGAAATGATACTTTCAAATCGAATGAAAAATTTCCCGATTCATCCAAAATCGGCCTTTACACTTGAGACTTTAACTATTGTTCAAAAAAAAAAAAATAAATAAATAAAAAGTCTGATTCCGCAATAATAAATTAATTTTACTAATTAGAATTAAGGTACCTTGGCCCTAGGATGCCATTCCTCGGTACGTTATGCCTACACCGACCCTGCAAAACCTCCACATTTCGGATGATCTAGAGGCATAATTCGAATCACAAGAAAGGGAGTTTTGATTTTTGAAGAAGCCCAGCGTTAATCAACATAACAACAAGACAAGTGGATAATGAAATTTATGCTCCTACTTCGCGGAATGGCAAGCCCATCGGTTGGTTCGTGCCCACAAAACCAATCGCAAGATATAGATTTCAACATTGGCATTGCGTATTTGTCCCAATGGCAGTGGCGTCCTAGACTTTCCCCGTCACCCGAAATTCGTGAGAATATAAATAAAATTTGAGGGAGCAAAATCCGTTAGTACAAAAATTAAAAACCCACTCGCACAAAAAATTTAAAATGAAGCCAAAACCACACTAAAAACGTAGGCAAGTTTGAAGAAAAGCGATGGGTTAAAGAAGGTTAAAGACAAACCCAACGAAGGACAACACTTAAAAATGATCGAACCTTGAACGATTTTCTCGGGAAGTTGTGAGCCAAAATTTGATATTTGGGCCAATACGTGGATAGGGAGGGCAGCTACACCCATTATCAGCCGACGGGAAAGAAAAAGTGTCAGGAGCAACAACCGGGATTCAGCGGCCAACTTATTTTTATTGGCCGTAATCCGCTGGCTATATTTACCTCCATGTCGTCGAGAGAGTTGTATAAATGAGGAAAGCCAACAAATAATGTCCTCAAAACTAAACCAGTGTCAAAATTCATGTTAATTTTATTGTATGAATTTACTGTTAGTGCATCTTTCCATTTTGAAATTCAAGCAAAGAGCAAGGGTTTGACAATCTTTTTTTAGTTTGTAAATTATTTTTCAATTTATAAACTCTATTGTTCAAGCATCTTGAAGATTTGATAATTCATCAGGAAAAACATTGATTTTTGTGCTGTTTTGAGAAATTGTAATCAATTTTTTTACTAAGTTCTTTTGTCTTGTCAAGGAAACTTTCCACAAATCATCTTGAAACGATTCATCTATTTCCCTTTCAGTGAGAATGGATCTCAAGAAGAAAATTCCGATTAAAGAACCCACTTTAATAACAAAACCCGTAAACTAATTACAAAAAAGTACAGAAAATTTTCTTACAACTATTTAAAAAACCGTTTGGCTGGAATTTTGAGAAAAAATTGAAATGACGTGAAACAGGACGAGCTGTTGTCACCGCGGGGTACAGTCGTTCTTCTTATATGTATATACACGATAAATAAGAGTTTCGTTTAAAAAGAAAAAAAAGTGGGCTAGGAGTCTCTAAGGGGGTCAAGGTCGGGGGTTCCTCTCTGAATCAACAGCTTCACCCGCTCAGTCTTAGCGGAAATCTTGCTCTGGAGAGTGCGTATCTTCTCCTTGCAGGCCTGTGTGGTAGGATAGGACAAAAAGGAAAAAAACTACTTAAGATCAAGTTCCAGTCAGTCGAAGTGAGAAAAAGGTCGAGTAGTGGGAGGGAGAGAGGCGTAGCGATTTGCTTGCTTGTATCCAATCCATTCAAACAAAATTCTAACTGAACTATTCAAACAAATTTGTTTATAGGGAGAACGGATAAGTTGATAGGAGGGAAACGCTCAAGATCAATTCAGGATGAGGTAAATGAAATACAAAAACGAATCAATATCAAGAAACATCAAGGATGTAGCTAGATGAGGAAAATCCTGGACAAACAAATTGCTTTAAAAAGTACACATTTTAAAAAATATACCCCTACCCCCCTCCAGTGTGCGGCTATCTGGGAACTTGACGTCCGGGAACAAATTTATTCTGCAAAATATCAGTTGTAACCCACTTTGCCTCCATTTGTGGCGATCAGCCTGACAGCAAGTTTAAAGTAAAATTTAAAGTGTAAATAAGCCCCAAATGAGGTTTATGAGAGAACTTGAAAAGTAAATGTTTATAGGTGGGAAAGAATATTTTATTTGTCGATATGATTACATTCCAAAAGAGTTCAATCCAGTTTTTTTTTACTTTCGATCTTTGTATAAACGACGGACATGTGCTTCATTACAGCAAAACCTTTATCAAGAGGGTGACGTAGACTGGTTCGAGCCTTTTCTGCCCTCAATTCAAAAGAACCTTGCATATTTGGAAACTTAAACTAAGCTCTGAAAACGATCTACCTACCTACCAACAACCGTGAAATAAAGGCCCAAGCAAATCGACGATCGAGAATGAAGTAAAAATAAGAATTCCTAAGGGAAAATAAGGGAACATGAATGTTGGTAGTACTGTTAAGTTTGGAGTTCATCAAGGACCAAAGCCGACAAACTCTAAAATTTAGTTAGTTTTGGCTTTCATATTGGCTAGTCAAAACGAGAACATTTAAATAAGGTAGGTTTGATAAAAATCAAACAAATATACATTTTTGCCCACAATTAGGAAGCTCGTCAAGGAAATTATTCAACAGAGATATGAAATTCGTCCAAGTATACTTAAGATCAACTCGGGGGCTTTTTCATTTTATACAATTACGAAAAGCTTGCGTTTTATCCTAGGGCTTGTATACTTGGTTTCGACTGATTCGCTTGATTGAAATCCTCATATCAGTTACTTTGTTATTTAAATAAGCGGGGATTAAAGGTTAAAAACTAAACTAATATCCGATCATGACGGTCAAATGTCTTGTAACCACTCAATTTATTCACAGTGAGTTAGTTCAGAGATTTCAATGAGAACCAGATGTGCGACAAAGCCGAATCAAAAGTCACTGACTTGTCAAGCGAGGGTCCACCACGTATTAAAGCACGTGAGTTAGGAAGAAATCAAAAACTTTGCGTGTTTGAGGGGAGCTAACTAGTTGTTTGGAGATGTAAGATAATTTCGAGTCTACGAGAATGTGATCAGCTCAATCATATCAAGTCCACGCGGCGTCCACTCGAAAGGCAGAGATGAACGAAATAACAGAAAATATGAGAGGTGTTGGCGTTACAAAAGGGCTTATCGAATTGAATACCGAGCACGAAGAGGAACTGCAATAAGATAGCTTTAAGACTAATTTTTGAAGCCAATAAGCTGGTGTACAAGTTTCATTTTTCAGTAACGTATTGAAAAGAACAGGCCAAGTATTAAACGATTTTTTCCATCATTCAACAACACCACCTAACCTTTAGCTATTTAATTTTTCTTTTCGTTAACGTAGTCATGAATTTTTACCAAAATAGTTCAAATTTAAATCCATACAAGGCACACAACCCATATTCCCAAAATGCTATTTTCGATTGGTGGACAATTATTGGTACACTGAACAATCACCCTGTCTAGATGGTCCAGCAAAATTTCAGGGCCAGCGGTCGGACAAATGAACCCTGACACCTGCCACCACCGAACTCCTGTCATTGTTTGTCCGTGTAACTATGACTCATTTTCCGGAATTTGGGAGGAAGAGTCATAATCCGTTCACGTTTAAAAAGAGAGATTATAGAAAGATTGGGTTGCCGAAGGCTTAAGCAAGCTCATTTTGGAGCGGCTTACATGACCCGATAAATTTTCAACCGAGCAGGACTTCCAATTCGACCAAAACTCATTCGCATGTACATATACATACAAAAAAAGCTGATATTCGCCATGGGGTAAAAATTTGATTGTGGGAATTATAGGGTAAATGACGATATTACATGAAGGAATGAAGTTACACTTACAGTTTGTTCAGCTACAGCTGTGTCTCTGTCATTTGGAAGATAATTGGTTGACGAGACGGTCCTCAATTTTTGTTCGGTTTCTGTCACTTCTTGCTTGAGGTGAAGCATATCCTGAGGAAGACACATATACATTCATTGAAAAAATAGCTCACAGGGAGTTATTGATTCTTTTACGCTCGTGTTTTTCTGAGCGTTCCACCATTATGGCATTCCAGCATGATTGTCAACATACGGCTGTTTCAAAAAACACATTTTGACCCCCCCCCCCCCCCTCCGATTTGGTACGATTGGGCTGAAACGTTTCAAGGGCAGACTAGAGCCGGAAACAGGTCCCTGACCCAAATATCAGATTTTTAGAAAAAAAATTTACAGCTAAAATCGGTGTGGACAGCGGACGGACATTTGCTTATTATGATCTGCACCTTGAAACGTCCAGAAAAAAATGTTTGGGCCGAATCGGAGAGATTGACTTATTCAAGGGATAACCAACCAAAAAGCTGACCTGTTGGTATTGTTCCACTTGGCTAATGGCTTCTTCCAGCTCGACACTCTGCTGCCTCACCACCCCCATGAGGGTGTCCAGTTCGGCTTTCAGCGCGGCTCCAGCAATCGGAACAGCGTCCCCACCGGAGAGACCGCTCTTGAAATGCACCTGAAATCCGAACAGGGAGAAACTGTTGTACCGGATCCACTTAATAAGTAGCGTATTATGCAAGCGTATTCACATCGTCTTACTTGAAGCTTCTCCACGGAAACATCAATTTTAGATTTCTGAATAGCAATGTCAGCCATAATTTTTTCTTTGGCTGCTAAACGGTCTCTAAGAGGCTTCTTTTTCCCGGCATCGTGTTCCAAAGCGCCGTTGGTTTTGCTCAACCACGATCGGACTTCCCTCAGCTTCCTCTCGCATTGCTCCCATTCTTCGTTAGTTTCGTGGAGTTGAGCATGCTGCAATAATAAAAAGGGCAGTTACCCACCAATAGGCAGCGAAGCAAAAAGATCAAATTGTCGGGTTTAAAGGCTAGTAAAACATGAAAACACTTACCCGCTCCAACAATCGTCCTTCAACCTCTGTTTTAGCTGTTTCTGCTTTCTCCATTAGCTCCGACAATTCGCCAGTGCTGCACGTCTCACCAATGGTCTCCAGCTCTTTGGACATTTCACTAAGTGTCTTGCCCATATTTTTACAACTTTTAACAGCTCCCTGAGATCAATCAGACGACCAAAAAATGTTCACAACACCAATTTACTAGTCCATAAATAAGAGAACTAAAGGAATAAACCTACAGTATATTCGTGCATTTTTGCTTTGGCTTGTTCAAGGTCGCCCAGGTAAAGCGGCTGTCCGAGGAAGTGTTGCTTTTCTTGGACCCAATTCATCACAGTGTTGTACAGCGTCATGAACCTGTCCCACGAATCCAAACTGCCACCAATCTGAAAATGCAGACAACATTAGCACGTTAAATAAACGTAAGATGTGGACGGAAAAGGCGTAAAGCCTTTACAAAACCTCACCTGTTGTTTCTTCTCGTCTATCCAAGCTCGAATCATGGCAAACTGTTCAGTCAGAGTTTCAACAGTCTCACGAACAGATACTTTCTCCGGCTCATCTCTCGAATTCGTACATATTATTTTTCCGTACTCGGTCAGCTCATCCAACTTCTCCTGCATTGGCTGGAGTTGAGATTGAACTAGCTGCAAAAGGCGAAACATTCGTCAGGTAGGTATTCGCTCTGAGCGACATCATCAATTGCAACAAGAATCATAGAGAGAAACCATACTTGTAGCGCTTCTTTGATGTACTGTGGCTGACTCGTTCGATCTTGAACTTTGAGCTCGGCGTCTTGTAACCAAGCAGCCAGTATATCTTTGTCGCCATTGAAATTGTTTCTGGTGGTTCTTGCCTTCCTTTGTTCGTCGCGTTTGGCGTCCATTGCGTTTTGCAAATTTTCCATTTTCAACTCAAGTTCAGTGATCTACGTGCAAATACAACAGATAGATCCCTGCTGATGGTAGCCGCGTACGATACAGAGCTAACACTAATCTGAAAACAACTATCAGATACCTTAGGAACCAATCCGCTGGGAAGGCCTTGCTGGACGTCCGTATACATCTTGTTGAGGCGTGATAGGAAACTCTGAACCCCTTTCAGATTACTGTCGACTTTTTTCCTCATGTTCTAGTGAAACAGTAGAAGTAATTAAAGAAATGTTATATGTGATAATTGCGCAAAAGCAATTTTTCTCAAACACAAATGTCCAAGACACAACGCAGTGTGTACGTGAAGCCGACGCGGTAAAAAGTTCAACTGTACATAAATACAGGAGTCCACCCGATTTTTGTTCTAATTTGTCCTTCACTCTCCGAAAATACCCCAGGAGCGGTGCGTAAAAATATTAGATTAAAGATCCAAGATGAGCTTACGTTGACTGAAATTTCAGCAGCGTCTTGATCAGCATCAAACACGTATAGCTCGATCACTTCACGTATGAGAGCATCGAGTAAGCTTTTGTAGTCTTCAATAGAGGAATTGGTCTTTTCCAACAGCTTGCTGGCTTCCAACAGCCGATCAAGTTTCTCTTTGATTTTGGAGCATAAGCTTGTAACAGAAGAGGACAACAAAAATTGAAGATTGGGGTCTTCGGTCCTAAAGCTCTAATTATGCCAAACTACACAGAACTCACTCTCCATGCCGACTTGTGGTGGCGTTTGCTCGATTCTTCACGTCTTCGAATGAATCTGGTGAGACCGCCTGCAGGAATGTCAATACAGGTCGAGATGACTCAGAGATCTTAATCTTCTGTGGCTCAAGTTCGTCCAAAATGTCAGAAAGACCCTGGAAGAAAAGCATTTAAAAGAATATTGAGAAAAGATGAATTTATGGATGTAATCTGTAGGCTACAAAGACGGAATAATATCGGACCAACCTGCAACGTTTTGATTCCTTCTTGCAACTGACTCTCACTGGTGACGACATTTTCGACATTCTTGCTCTTGTCATGAATAGCATTGAGTTTTGAGTCAAAACTTTGAAGAGTGTCTTCAAAGTCCTAAAACACGGGAAAAAAATCAGAGATGAACAAAGGTGTACGGAATAATCTTTACGTTGTAATTGAACAACCTCGATGTCACAATTTACCTTCCAGTGAAGCGCGAGATTCGATAGCGTGTTTCTCCTCATTTCTAAATCCCTAATGAGCTGTTGCCACTTGTCACTCACAGCTGAGACTTCAGACTCAATTTTGGAGCCACTGCGATTGTTGAGGAAGCTTTGCAACTCGACCATTCTGTCCTTAAGGAGCAGCACGTCAGGTTCGCAATGCTGAAAAGTTGAGGTAAACCATGGTAGACAAATATCAAGAACAATCCATGCATGAATGAGTGGAGCAGAATCCTGTACCAACCTGAGCATCTTTCAGGGCTTGCTCGATCTTTTCAACGTTAAATTTCAGCCCGCCCAGAGAAGTAACTGGCTCATCGAGGAAATTAATCCTTTGTAAGGTGGACTCGGCTGTGATGAGCGCTTCAGCGTACACCTTCAACGTTTCCACAGCCTGGTTTAGTTTGGCTTCAAAGGATTTGGCAGTGTTGAGAGTATTCCTCAGCGACTGGCTGAACCCTTCGCGCCGTTTGTTGAGAGTTTCCTGGTCGTCGATACTCAAAGAGGGGACGATGTTCTGTCCGGCTTTGTGGATGTCAATAGAGACAAGGTCGTGCAACTTCTTTTCGTCACTGAAGAATCTCTGTAGAAAATGATAATGATGATGAGAAGAATGCCTTCTGGTTAGTGGAAACTGCAGAGTAAAATACGCGACCTAGAGTCAGTAAAAACTATCCGATTCTAAGCTACATCCAAGTCTAGGGGATTAGACAAGGATATTAAGATTTGATGAGCTCACTATTCAGGTCGTCAATAATAAGGATTCATCGGCCGTAGAATATGAACATAAAAGGGCAACGCTAGTATAAGTTTGCAAGTTCACCAGAGAAAATAACCAATGTCAACTCCACACCCAAAATAGTTGTTGGTTGTTAAAATTGGGACAGGACCCATCTGAATCAATTTACTGTTCAACGTCTGTTGAAGAAATATGCCCTCACAAGCCTGGGTACCCATAAATCTCGATAAATTCCTCATACTCTTTTAATATTTTCTCAAACTAAACAAACACACAACACACACAAGAGTTCGTTTCAGTCAAGAAGGAACTTTAATGTTGTGATATTACTTACACAATGACTGTTGAGAATGTTAGGAAGATCATCCAAATCAAAGCCTTCTCCAGTTTCTCTCGTTTTTTCATTCGCCTCATCGATCCATTTCATCAAATCGTTCCTGAGGGACTCGTAGTTGATACGATAACTACAAAATACAAAAATACAAATGCAAAAAATAGTTCGAATTGAATAATAAAAATCTAGCGCATAAAATAGATACTCGCGCTAGATAAAAGTTATCCGAAATCCTTTTCAGATTCATCTGATTCCATAGTACAAAACGCTTCAAAACAACGTATACAATGGTACAGCTGAATACCTACATTCAAAAGAGATATAGAAAGAAAATTTTACGAAGTCAAATTAATTAGTCAACATTAAAGTTTGGGAAGACTAAGATCCAAAACCTACCGTTCCAAATTGTAAAGCATCGTACAATCAATTGTTTAGGAAAGCGTTACATTGAACAAAAATGAAAGCGGACCATCGGAATGTGCAAAAGTCATTATGGATTTCGTATGAGCTGCAGTGATCTGAATTACTTGAAAGAATGTTCAGATGGTACCTAGATAAAAGATGACAATGATGAGCAGAGGGGAATTACATCAAGAGAGGTGTTATTTCGTTGCCGGGGAAATGATCAGAAATCGATTGACAATCATTTTTTTCTCTCTCTTTACGTGCTAAGGGTAGATTGGTGGAGGAGTTTTATTTGTCGCGCGAGGGGTTTTGAAGTGGGTGAAGGTAACGCCAGGTGAGCAAGAGTGGAAGAATCCAGATAAGTTTGCCTGACGACGACGTAAATAACAGAGGGGAATCAATCGAAGTAACTGCTGTGCGTAGGGCATCTAATCAACTTTCAAGGAGAACGTCGTTTTAGACAATTTTTGGTACAATTCGTTCACAGGAAGAGCTGGGGTGTTTTTACCTGGCTTTTTGGCATGCTCATGGTTTTTCTCCCCTAAAAGATTTACGAACATATCAAGTCTAGACAAACTGTGTTGTTCGCACGAATAAGTATTACCACAACAGAGAACTAATGATAATTATTCTTATAACATTTGTATCCAATCGCAAATTTTTGAAGACGAAAATAACAAAATAAAGATCAATAATGATTGCTAAAGACAAACCAAGGGGATCTAAATCAATTCATCCTGTTTAGTCCCCCAAAATTAGTGCATGATTTTTGGCCAATTGTAGAATTGTAATCCCGGTTAGAGATTCTCGTGATGAACATAGTTAATAATGCTAATACATTTTTACTAATTTTTTTTTCGCCGGAAGAGCGCGAAAATGGGTAAGCAAATAGTGGACTCACGTCTTATTTTGGAACAAGTACTGCTCCCTTTCTTTGAGCTCCTTCGGGATCGTTTGAAGGAGAGTCAACGCTTCGCTCAACCGCTCTTGAAGAATTCCGGGTAAATCATCTTTGTTTTTAACGTTGTTGACAATTTTCTGAACCTCTTCTAGGCGTTTTTCAACATCTTTTTCCAAAGCCTGAATTCAGAGAAAAAATATATAATATAAGTGGATGTCAGGAACAAGAGGTTCGGCATAGTACGGTCTTTACAAGACATAAATGATCAAATTAACAAAATTTAAGACTAAGAGAATATGTATGGGTGAATAAATATAGTTGGATCAAACAGGTATCGACCTACTTGATGTTTTTGTTCTTCCCTTTCAACGCTGGCGACGGTCAAGTCGAGAAGAGGTCGATTTTTGACATCGACTTCTCGAGCGTGAAGCCAGTCGATGAGTTTGTCGAGCTCTTTGATCATTTTTTGATGCTCCTGTTCGGCGTCAAGCAACTTCTGTTTGGCATTTTCAACGGCCCTCTTCAGCGCCTGAAGTTGCTGTTTCAACGACTGCAACTGCTCCATGATGCTGTTTTGGTCGGCGGCTGAGCCCTCAGAGGCAATGCGTTCTCCTTTGTCGAAGGCAGACGCGAGGAGAGCTTCGGCGTTTTGAATTTTCAGGATCACCTGGGACAAAGCCGTCGGTTAGAATAGTAAAATATCGATACAAAAAACAGTACCCGCTTGCAGAAAGATTCCGACTTACATCGTCAAACTTTTTAATTTTTTCTGCGATTGGTTGAGGTGATGACTCAATCTGCGTGACGATAGGAGTGTACGTCGTGATGAACGTAGTAATCTCAGCAATCAGCGCCAAGTACTGCTGCCTGAGCCGCAGAAGGTCCTTCAAGTGGGCTATTTCATCTTCAAGGGCCGCAATGAGGTCCCTGAGGCTGGCGTGAACTGCTGAAAGTCCTTCAATACTTTCACCGCCCAAGTTGTCCTTCCAATTTTTCAGTTCGTCCAATAATTTCTGTTAAGGCATAAGTATTAGACGAAGCTGGTTGACTGAAAATATTGACTTAGAACGTCTGTAGGGCGAATTCGTACCTGGTAAGCGTCAATAGCGGATTCAGCATCTTCAACTTTGCTCCCAATCGGCTTTGCTAGATCTTTCATGCAATCTTGAACTTTCTTGATCAAAACGTTGGATTTATCCACTTTTTCCAGGATCTGAAATGATTATTGGTGGCATCAGAGGATGCCAAAGAAGGTGAAGGTTGAAGTTGTAAATGTAAAAAAGACCGCTCAAGGTCGAAAGAGCTTATGTTTAGTGAGTTCAACGAGGACGTTCAAAGGAAACTTAGCAAAACGAAGGAAAAGAAAAGAATGAATTACGAATAGCTGAGAATCTGAGCTGGGCTACTACCCAAAAGTAACGCTGGCGTAGAGGAGCTAAAGAATTAACGGGATAGTCATGGTACCGTGAGAGGCCCCCTAATGCTCGAAATTTTAAGGGATACAGTCAGGAGTCATGTTCCTTCGGTCAGATTGATGCACTAACACAACAGACCTCTTAGATTGATATCCTCGTGAAGTCCGAACCATCCTAAATTCGTCACCTCAAGACACCATACGATTTAAATCCAGTTCCTGCTCATTCCCACATCAGAATACACCTCGCGAGTCCGAATAAGAATATGAGTCCACTTACTTGTCGCTGTTCCTCGAGAGCTTTTCCCAGCGCGTCCAGTTTAGAGGCGATATCTCGAGCGATTCTCTGCTGCCTCTGGTCTAAACCGTTCACAAGATCGTCGGCTGTCAGACGATCTGGACCGGTCAGGTTCATATCTTTCAGCGAACCTTTCACCGAGTCTATATCGCCTTTGACTTTGTTGCACTCCTCGTTTAATTTTTTGTACTGGAATAAATACGAACGTGATAAAGAAACGTTTCAGAGAAATTTCAGCACGAAAACCGTAAACCACGAACAACAGTAACCTTATTGAGTTGATCTTGTATCGCTTGGAGTGAAGAAAGTCTCACGTCACCGGACAGCGCCACTTCCGCCTCATTAAGCCACTGTCTGATTTTGTCGACTCTCCCTTCAAAGTCCTGTCGGTTCTTGAGCAAGGCTTTGAGCCAATCATCGCGGTCACCCGCTTTTTTGGACAATTTGTCAAAATCGTCGTTCAATGCTACGAAGTGAATTGATGACAAATTACTTTGAATCGCACCATTAAATAATAATTGATGATAATCAACCTACTGGATGTCCTGTCGTATATCAAATTAAGACCCCGAAATTTTATCATAGAGATCTTTTATCGCAGACCATTCTTAAAATCTTTACCTAGTAACTGGTACGGTAAGTTTACTGTGAAGTTAGGGTTTTGTAGCCTCAAAACTAAAGATTTTTAAATGGGGTCTTGTGGGAAACACACAGAAGTCCTTGCTAACTTACAGGTCAGAAGTTTCTGCAGAGTTTCTTTCTCCGGATCACCGCATTCTTTCATAATCGCGGCACCCTGTTTTTGGAGAACGCCAAGGTCTTGCGTCTGGAAGTTCTTCAAATCGTCCTTGTACCCCTGCGACAGGAAACATGACGAGGTTCAAAATTTAGCGAGGGCGGGATTGAACGTTAAACGGCCACTTGGAAACGGAGGGACTCACTTTATTATCCTTGATGAGCCTCTCCACGACGGCACTGCTCAGTGGTTCGGTCCCTTCTGTGTTGGGAAAGCGACTTGCCAATTGTCTGAGTTTCTCCATCAGTCCCTCTTGCTTTTTTTCGAAGTTTTTCCTGTCTTCAGAGGCCTCTTTGGCCGCGTCAAAGGCCCCTTTCACTTCGTCTGCCAACTCTGCAAGGAGGAAAAAGATGTAAATCCTTCCCCAATGACTAGTTATAAAAACGCATAACAAGACTATATTTATTTATTCTTTTAGAAAAAGAAAGAAAGTAGCGATAAATTATTTAAGACATTTTAAAATAAATAGGATGGTTCTTTCCCTTCAATTTTCTGGTTCGATCAGGGTCAAAAAAGGTCTTCAGAATGGCCCAACAACCAAATCGATCGACGCAAAACGACCACAATTTTATAGAAATTTACCTCCCAAGAGCTCTTTGAGAGCTTTGATCTTCTGTTCAACCTCTTTGATTTCAAAAGGTTCGAGTTCAGGAGCGATGTTATTCAGTCTTCTTTCGCATGATTCCCCGACAATTTTCTTTCCGTCAGTTTCTTTCATCAGATTCTGTGGATACACCAGCACAAAATGACAGACTGATACTTGGTAGAAGGAAACATGGATACACTGAAATAAAACGAACCTTCAACGCTTGGACTCTCTCTTCGGAGGCTTTGGCGTCGTAGCCAATGGGAGGTGGGTTGCGAACGTATTGCAATTTGGAATCAACCCAGTCTTTAGCTTGAGACAACGTTTCGTTGATACCGTCCAGCTCGTCGTTGGCATTCCTCAGAACATCCTTCTTTCTCTTTATCTTCTTTCCTAGGTCATTGAATTTTTTGTCGAAAGCCTTGATCTGTAGAAGAGAAAATACAGTCAGCACACATTCGTTTGTAACTAAGATTCGGCCAAAATGAAAAGAAACAGCTAACCTGTTCGTCTATCTGTTGGGCGTCGATGTTGCTGACAATGTTGGCCGCTTTCGCTCCATGAGATTTGATGTTGGCAAGGATTTGAGGCGACTCTTTTTCGCACTCCAGAGCGATTTCGTCCAATTTCGCCATCCTCTTGGGAAGCTCGGTAGCGTGGCCCTTGTCGATCTGTTCAAGTTTTCTCAGAAACCTGTCCAATTTTTGCTGAGCGGCGGCGCAGGCTGATCTATAGGCTTCGACTTCATTTTCATCATCTTGTTTTTTGGCGAGAGTGTCATTCAGCTGGGAAAGGACGTGATTATGATGGTACATGGTAGGAGTCAAAACAAAATAATCCACCATCGTCATCCATTCTAACGGTGTTAGAAAACTAATCACACTCACCACACTCTCAAGTTCGTCTAGTTGGGATTTGACTGCATCAGCTCTGTCTCCTTGAGGCAGCTCAGTCAACATCCTTGTCCTGTGGTCGTTAATACCCTGATGAACTGCACCCATAGACGCCAACTCCGCTTTGGCCAAATCAGCTCTCAATTTCCACGGTTTGTTTTTCCAGTCGTTCAGAGCGGCTATCTGATCAGCAGCCCAGCTTTCAATTTGCAACAGTTGCTTTTCTTTCTCTTCTGCATCGTTCGAAGCTTGCATCAGTTGGCCCATCCTACCCTCGACCTGGAAACAAATGGCATGATTTAAAAAGTCCGCAATACTGTGGAATAGGAGTCATCGTCACATGGTGCCGGCATGAGTTTCTCACCATGTCCAGGAAATCTTCGAGCCGAGTTCTAACGTTGATTTCCTTATCAGGCACAGGCACAGAGTGGGGATCTTGAGGGCTCGACGGTCTCGATATGCAAGCAGCAGCAGCTTCACACGCTGCAACAGCCATGCTGAGGCGAGATTTCTCTCCCTGAAGCTTATCCGCAACGCCCTGTATGACAGAAACTCAACAAAATAATAATTTCTGTCACAAAGGAAGAAAAATACGAAAACAGTCTTGAATCATTACCCTGTACAATTCGAGTTGCTGCTTGACGACATTGACGTCCGACGACGGCGAGAAATCAGAACCAAGCTGGTTTTCGTAATCGTCCAAATTGGCCATGATGCTGTCCAGAGTCCTTTCGTATTCAAGAAATTTCGCTAAGGACTCTTCAAGGCGAGCTTTGATCTGCTGGGCAGTGTGAAGCAAGGAGTCGTAGCTGTCTTGTACATTGGATAGCTGTTGCTCGATCGTCGGTTTAATTTGTCGGTTGCTCTTGCTGTACCGCTCGATCTGGCAGAAACCTTTAGCTCGAAGGTCGTCAATGGTTTTTTGATATCTAAAAGCGAGCAGTCAGAGTAATGTAGATTGACCAAAAACAATATTCAGTGCGAGGCGTTTCAGTTCGTAAATTAGATAGTTATAAATATTACTATTCACCCGAGAATATCGGCCAATAAATTATTGTGAAGATCCATCTGCTCCTGGGTTTGCTCTTTGTTGGTAATGTACAACGAATTGTGGGCCATCAGTTGGAACGATACTTGAAGCAACCACTTTTCAATGTCGTGGAGTATTTGGTGATAGGCGTTGTGGTCTTTGATTTCAGCTTCAAGAGATTCTCTCTGAGAGGCGCACAAATTGGTGACGTGGATCCATTTATTTTCCAGAGCCTCGACTTTGACTGTGGCTTCAGCAGAATTCGCCCATTTTGATAGTTCGCCGCCTTCAATTTTGAGTCTTTGAATTTCGTCGTTTTTCCCTTTGAGGTCATTCTCAACGTGCTTCAAACTGTCAAATAACACATCAATTTGTTTCAAGTGAATTTGAAAAAGAAATGTCACAAGTGGAAAATGTTGGAGAATTATTATTTCTTTCATTATCAATTTCTGTTTTCACCCCAATTCTTCTATTTTAAAAGAACTTTTACCGTATGATAGGTCTAACCGGCATATTTTGTATAACCTTTGAGGACTATGTTCAATTTTAAATGACTCTATCAAAACTGCACACGAAATAGGAACTCACCGTTCGAGGAGAGTTTTCATTTCACCGATTTCTCCTTTTGTGTCAAACTCTTCGGACAATTTCTTCTCTGAGGAGTCGAAAGACGCGTTGATCCTGGTCAGAGCGTCGTCGAAATCGTCCCACCGAGCGATGGCTGTGTTCAGCTGAGCGGTAACAGATTTGAGGTCCATTGTCAGCTGATCCCAAGAGTTGTGTAGCTCGGAAACGGCTTCTCGGAGCGAGTCTTGCCGGTCGACGGGGGTGCGGTCGAGGGCACGTCGGTAGGCTTCCTCCATCACGGACATCAAGTGTTGACCTACATAAGACCCATCCAAACAATCTCACGAGTCAATAGGCAAATAATGAACGTTTCGGTTTAGCTTGAATCGAAACATTGCTTGCGAAAACGACGCCACAATAAGAGATCGTAGTCCTAATTCGCCCAAAAACTCATAATATTAACGAGCAATTAGTTAAATCTTTCTGTATGACAATAACCATACGATTGATGTTAAGTTGGAGACATAAGAGGCAATTATTGCACAATGCGCTAAAATTAAAAATATAAAATTGAGTTTAAAGTAAGGGAATAAAGTAGGTATTTTTTTTCTCGAAAATAGTGTCCAAATAACCCGAGGAAAGTTGTTTAAACAATTTTGAACAAAAACCCTTGCAAATTATTATGCAACTGATTACTATTTTGGTGGATTTGCTTTTACTACGGATTACTATTTTGGTGGATTTTGTGGAAAACCATCAGTGACGCGTCCAGAATAGGTACTCAGTTTTTAAACAACCAGTTTGCAAAAGATTTTCTCTTTTTCTCTGAATGAAGAACCCATTATATCCATATCGTGCCTCCGTTCACGTCAGCCAATTCTAGAACCGATCATGCACCGTGATGATTTTAAATAATACCTTCAGTGATCCTGTTAGTGACCAACCCAACAGTTTGTAGCCGGTCCTTGAGCCAATCGTAACTGCCACAGCCAACGCAGTCTTTCACGGTGCCGTGAGCTTTTTGCAGCCAAGACTCAAACTCGTCTTTGGCCTTGAGAAATTCAGTGTGGTCGGAAAGGTTCTTCTCGATTTTATTCAATAGCCTGCAATTATGAAGAGTTATGACCGGAGGTTCGATGGTTGAAAATTTGACCTACAAACTCTGCAGGGAGAGAGATACATCATGGTAGATGGTAGATTTCGTTTCAGGGATTTAAGACATTCTCATTCCCACTCTTTGTGAAGTTGCACCCTACCTTCTACTTGATCCCTAAAATATCATACGGACGCTCCTCATGCGCCTCCCATGTCGTCAGCATGCTCACTGTTCAACCCTATACCCTAGTGGCCAGAAACCCAGCCCAAAGTGACCTCATTCCTGCTCTCCCTCAGTAGTCACACACAAAATGAGATCTTGTTTGCGACGTTGACATTCAGTCAGCCTGACTGAGAATACCCGCATGAACGCCCTTACTCTCTATTCAGGCATTTCTTAGCGAACATCTTAATAGCGTACTGTACTTAAGGACATAACACTTACTCTTGAACAATAGTGAAAAACTCAGCGTAAACGCTCTGAGCTTTGACGGTGTCGTCTCTGACCCAATTGCAAGCGCAAAGTTCCATCAGAGTTTCGCATTTGTCGCTTAGCTCTTCAAAATGAGGCTTCTTCCCATTCAATTCCGTCACTAAGCCACGGACACGATTCAGGTCCACAGTAGTTTTGGGTTCTCCTTCGTCGTCGATGAGTTTCTTCTCGTCGTCGAGTTTGCCTTTGAACTCGACTAACCAGCCCTTGAAGGAGTCGTTGGCGGCGTTAAAGTCCTTCCAACTTGTAAGGCATTTGTTCAGGGAAGCCATCGTGTCCCGGATGAGGTTCCGTAGAGAGTCGAAATTGTTGAGTAGTTGGGAGGTGTCAGTTTTTACTGCTTCCCGACTTTCCGGACCGACTTCTTCTATGAGGCGTTCAGCTTTAGACTGGACAGCAATTACCATTTTCTCGCCTGGAGAGGAGAGAGGAATTCAGAACGTTTCTTCAAATTACAAAATGAAGAAGAGAAGAGATCAATAACCACCCGCAGGTCGTCCACATCTCGCCCAATTTGATGTTAATAATAATGTGTAAAAATGTCTGTCGAATCTTTCAAAGAAGAGAATCGAATTGACTGACAAGATCAACTGAGTTTTACGATAGGTGATTTCGTCATTCCGTAGTTAATTTGAGTTCTCTGAGAAAGCCAGTCAATCTCATTTTTACAGATCGCACAAAAGAGCGTGCTCACCTTCTGGAAAACCATTTTCGATTTTAACCAATTGATTCAGTTTATCTTCAACTGCGTTCTTCTCGCCATGGGAGTCGCAGCATTGTTGAATGTTAATTCGCGTTTTCCTAATCCAATCGGCAGCTTGGTGGAGAAGATTCTGATATTCGTTGTAACTGCTAACCTGCCTTTCGAGATCTCCGATGAGTGAGGATATCTATAACGAGTCATTGTCAATGAGAGAATCTCAGAACGTTTGCCATAACGGATAAGAGGAACATTACGCAAGCTACTCACGTGGTCTTCCAGTTCTTTATACTCATCTATTGTGTCTTGAAATTCTTTTTTGGGAATCGATTCGCTGCTGAGTCTACTACGAATATTATTGACCTGGCAAAAATAGATCATGAACCAACCAAACCTGGAGATTATCACTGTAGTTTGGATAAAATTAACATTGTAGTCTTCAAAAGGTCTTACCAGCTCTTCCTGAGTTTTGAATTGGTGAGCAAGTCCTTTGAATTTTTCCAGTTCAGCCTTGGTGTCAGCAATGTCGTTGCTATCTGACTTGACAGCTTTAAATTTCATCTCTTTGATCCATTCTTTGAGTAAGTGGTTCAACTTGTGGATGTCTTCTAATTCGGCTCCTCGAGCAGTAAGGGTTTGCCTCAAAAACTGTTAAAAAATACAAAAAACTAATATTTCGCCTTCAGATTTTAAAATGAGGGTTGATTGTTAACATGCATCTTCTCTACCTGGACTTCGATGACCAATTTATCAAATTCCTGTTTCAGCGATTCGCTGTCCTCTTGTATTTTTGCCACGCCACTAGGTTCGGTGTTGAGAATAACTTTTTCTTTGAGCTCGAGGGCGTATCGGAGTCGATTCTGGCCTTGCTCTAATGCTTGTTGGAGGCCTTTAACGACTCCGAGACGAGCAGCTACCTCAGCAATCGTGTTGGGAAGCTCGCTGCAAGTTGCGACCTGGAACATTGAATGAAGAGAAAACAAAATGCTGGTTAGCCTGTAAGGCAAGCAAACTTAATTTCTTAATTCACATGGATAAGAATTGAGATAATTGTGGAGCAACAAGAAGAATTAAAAATAGCTGTAAAACATGACTCACTTTCTCTTTTGTTTTCTCTACCCATTGCTGGCACTCCTGATACAAGGAGTTATGTTGCTGGTGTTCCTGGTAATGCAGCTCCAATCTCCGCATGACTTCTTTGGCAAGAGACAACAAGGTGTTGTATTTTGTCGTGAGCTGCATCATGGCGTTGGACACACGGGTGTCTGCGCATGTCTCGAGCAGTACCTAGGGGAATAAATTAATCGTTCAAAAGCAAGCAAACTTTAAAAAATAAAAATAAAAATCCAAGCCAAATAAAGAGACCACACAACACATACCTGAGCTTTTAAGTTCAAATTATCAAGCTCCTGCTGCCAACCGAACAAGGTTTGCAGATGATCCTGAAACAGTTCGAGCGTGGCTCGTTTGTCCTCTAAAGTGCTTTGTAGCTTGTTGAAGGACTGGACGGACTCTTCAGTTTTGCTCAACCACTCGACAGCTTCTTTGTACTGATCTTCATATTCGGACCACTTCATTATGCCGGACTGAATCAGAGAACGAGGATTTCAAGTACATTCAATAACATTATTACGAAGTAGAATGCGAGGGAGACAGTATGGTGTTACCTCAAGGAGATCTTTAGTTCGGTTCAAATTTTCAAGGTAGTTGTCAAAAGCGTCTTGGAGTAGGACGACTTCTTCTTCAATCACCTCCTTGTCGTCCGCATCAGCCAAAGCGCAGGCAACTTCGCCAAGTTGAAGCGCCGTTTCGAGTTTCTTTTGACCTTCTGGAGTTTCTCCTTGTAAGATCTGAAGACATGAGTGAATTCATCATGTAAAGAGAATTACTCGTAGTACACCTTCAAGAACAACAACAATTTCACTAAACCCAATTTAATTTTACCTTGAGGTGATTCAGTTTGGTGGCTAACGACTCCTTGTCACCCGTGGGCTCTTCACATTTGCTCAACCGCTCTTTTGCAGCTCTAACCCAGGCACTGAAGTCGTTCCCGGCATCGATGAAAGCCTGGTGTCCTTCGACGGTTTCTTTTTGCTTCTCGTACAACTCTTTCGCGGTTCTGCTTAGGTTTTCGTACTTGCAGGTGATTTCTGACGCCGGAGCTGCCTGTAAGAGGTCTTCAGCCTTCAACGTTACAGACTGTATCATCGGTTCGAAAGAGACGATGTCCTGAACGATGCTGCTCGTTTGCCGTAGCGTGGCTTTGCGCTCAACGATGCTCAATGAGCCCAGCCCAGAGGCTTGTCCTTTTTTAGCCCGGGAAACCTGCAGGGCACGAAGAATGATTTGACATTCAACTCGAACGAATTTCCCAGTACTGGCATAAGGAAGAGGATAAACATTTCAACACCATCCATCAAACACACCATCAAAAAATGAAATGAATATAATATATTTTCGGTACTTTTCCAAGAAGAATAACTTATGCCTACCTTTTGTTCGCACACTTCCATAAGCTTGGCTTCCCGATCGGAAATCCATTGCTGCAATTGGGAATATGATGAACTGTAGTCCGCCCACTGCAACAGACTCGTCTCCAGATGAACTTTAGTAGTTGAAATTTTCTTAATGAGCCTCTCCCATTCCGCTTGTATCTCTTTGAGTGTGCTCTGAATTTCTTCACGACCATCACTTCTCGTGTTCCGCAGAACCTTCTCACCACTACTGACGGTCATGTGAACTAAATTTTGCCCTTCTTCCCTCTTGTTGTTCAGCTCCTATGACAAAAATGGAAAATGTCAAGGGTATATGGTAACTAAAATAGAAGTTAACAAATCCGCAATTGGAATTGGAATCCGGAAATTAGAATTTAGAACTGAGAAACATCTCGTCTAGGAGTCAAATAGTAACCTGGATCTGAGCGAGTCTTGCTTGCAGAACTTCTTTGGTTGCAGTGGATGCAGACGAAGTAGCTTCTCTGATGACCTCCTTGGCCCTGTCAAGCCACTTCCTCGTCTTATCCAAGTTCTTCAAGTAGGAGTCGTGTTGATCGTAATTAGTTTCAACTTTACGGAGAACATCTTTGGCCAAATTCACCAACACCTGGTAACAGACCACCGGGTAAAAAGAGTTCTGGCTAGAGTGGTCGATTTTTATAAGAAGGAAAAACACAAAGCGTCTTACCTCGTATCTTGAATTGATGAGTCTGAGCTGATTGTTGACGTACGTGTCGAGATGTGATTTGAGAAGAGGTTCTGCAGCGTGATTGAGTTTAGTCAATTGATCACTTCCTTTTTCAAGTGACTCTAAAACTTCCTGTAGAATCCACAAAGGCAATATTAAAAGTTATTAGGGATTTACTAGGTTGAGGCCAATCCCAAAATATCGATAAACATCCATCATCTCCAAGAGCTCCTTTTTGACAACTTTAATATACAACTTCAGCATCCTTCAGATCATTTTGAAATATTTCATTTATTACCTCATGAATCAGTAGTGTCACATTAAATCGTCATGAATTGCCCGATTTTTTAAAATTTACTTCCTCCTCATTTTGAACGGCGAGGCAGCTTCAAAAGTAAATTGGATGTATGCAACCACATTGTATTTTCGAGCCTACCTTCACCGTGACGACTTGTTTTTTCTTATCTTCCAAGTTGGAAGAGAGAGCGGTCTTCTGATTCTTGATGTGGATGTCCATTTGTTGAAGCCAATCCGAAATCTTCTCGTAATCGTCCTTGTAGTTTCTCCATTGGACTACCAGTCCTTCTAGTTGCTCCTTCTGGGCTTGGATGTCTTCAGACAATTTAAACAACAACAATTAGATAATACTGAGGTACCCCACATGGAGAGGGAAGTGAGGTTGGGACGACACCTTATTTTAGTCAAATATGATATTAAAATGATGTCTAACGACACTTTTACCTCTGATGAGATTGTTGAAGCTTTCAGTGAGCGCTTTCACGTCGTTGTTGATCAGCTGTTGACCCTGTTCTGAAGACGACGCTGCAGCAACTTTACCAGTATTCTGGACATGCTCCAGCAGCAGTTCGCCCTGAGCTTGTTTGTTTAATAAGGCTTGCAGAGGCGCTACGCAATCTTCGATAGCCAACTTTTCACTGAGCGGTTGTTGCTTCAGAGCAGGCAATTTCTCGCGAGCTCGGTTCAGCCAAATGGACAAGTCATCCTGAGCCTCCTTGAATTTTCTATGTTCCCGATATTGGCGTTCCCGCTCGTTCAGCAGTGACTGTCACACAAGAGGTAATAATGATAATCAACGCATATGAATAACTAATGATATAACTGTCTACGAAGTCCAGAGGGTACCATTTACCTTGATTTTATCAGCAATGCCATCAAACTTCTGAAGAACTTGCTGAGCGTGGGTAGCGGCCGGGTTTTGTTGTCCGCTGGCCAACATTTCAGCTGCTTTCGCTTTAAGGTTGTCGACTTCTATCTTTTCACAACGAACTTTCTCCTCCAAAGCCTGAATTGTTTTATAATTAATTTAAAACCCGCTCTGGTGAAAGCATCAATACGAAGCGAGAAAAACGAAGACGTATCATATGCTATTATACCTTAATTTTATCAAGTTGGCTCCGTTTTTCAGACAACGTGGTTTGATAGTTGTCAACTTCAGCGTAGGATGCCAGAAGCTGTTCGACTATTTTTTCCAATTGGTGGATTTGCTCCAAGAAGCCAGCCCACTTGAGAACACACTCGTCCAACATGGTCTGAAAATACCAGTGTGCAATGTGTGGCGCAGCAGTAAGTAACGTTCGTATTAAAATCAACGGAAACGACTCCTCACTTTAGTGTCGACGATTTTCGAAATGAGCGTTCCCCAATCTTGTTGCAGAGTTTCGAGCGTCTTGTTGATCGCCTCGTGTCCATCGGGCGAGGTGTTGGCGAGAACTGTTTGACCCATTTCGATGCAGCTTTGTACGCGAACAAATCCTTCATCTTTGCAGAGCAACAGATCCTGGAGACATTACCAAATCAAATTACACCTTCATCATTCAGTAATCAATATTTTTGAAAAGTTTGTAGTGGTTCAAGTGAGTTTAATTTACCTGAATGGTTTCGCATTTGTTGTCCAAATCCTCTTGTGAAGAAAGATTCAAATTGGAGCAATATTGCACTTTAGACTTGATACCTTCTAGCCACTGCATCGCTTCAGATACTCCGCTGTTGAAATCCATGTGACGTGACACGTACTGCTGCCATCTGCTTGTCAAATCCTGAAGGAAAAAATTAATGTCATTTGAAAAAAGGTTTCCTGTAGGAATAAGACAGCGATATTCGCTGTGACATATGCCAATGACAGAGTACATGATCAGTCCGTATAACATACACTTCCTCTAGGCTTTTTCAACACTTCATGGCATTTCATTATAATTATGAAGGAAATTTGTCAAAACCCAGGAATACAGGAAATTTCTGTTGTACACTAATTTTCTGCGTTTCATTGTTAAACGAGAACTTACTTTGACCTTTCCGGTCAGCTGTTGGTATTTGTGTTGAAGTTCAGTAATGTGAGAGCTGCGCGTATTCGGTTTGTACAGCTGCTGAGCCTTTTCGGTGACAGTGTCAATTTCGAGTTCCTTAGCTCTGATTTCACCTTGAAGTGTCTGCAAGGAAATATCGATTACAATAAGTGGCTCACTACCACAGTTGGGAGAACAGGTGGCAAAGGAGCCCAGTAAACCGGCCACTTGCCTTAAGTAATTCTAGCTGAGTTCTCTTCTCATCAGCCGTTGGTTTCAAATCAATTGCGTGAAGCTTTGTGTCAGTCTCTCTCAACCAAGCGAGGCATGCGTCTTTAGCCGCCTCGTATTCAGCCCAATGCTGTAATTTGAGCTCCAAGGTGTTAATCGTTGAACTGAAAAATAGAAAAAAATGAAAGCATTCAATAAGAAAAAAATCGCCAAATGAACTTCGGAGAGGCATAAAAACGCAGAACGGTCATTACTGGATTGAAGACTGAAGGCTTTGCCAGTCTTGTTGCGAAGAATCCACTTGAGCTCGGATATTTGATTGCCCACCACTAATCGTTCCAGGGAGCACTTTTTCTGCCAAATCTTGGATTGCTCGGACTCTAGGTTCTTCTTCGGGAAGGCTCAGCTGGAGGTTCTGACCGAAGGAATTCGAGTTAGTCTACATTGATAGCTGAGAGATTGATGGTTTGAAAATTGTTCATTTATTTACACAGGAGGAATAAGGTCATTATGGCCTCTCCACCCTCATCTCAGATGCACAAACGAGTACAATGTTTTCTGTTACATATTTGAAAATAATAATAATTTTAGATAAGTATTTTATTCATTTAATTTTTTCGATGTATTGTGAAACCAACCGAGTTCCTATAAGAGCATAAATACCTTAAGGCGTTCTAAGTTGGTGTGGATGGAAACTCTTTCAAGATCCGTATCGCCCCACAGTAGCACGGTGTTGTGAGTAGCCTCGACCCACTCTTGGATTTCCATCACAGCTTTACAGTATTCCTGATGATAGTTGACGATTGCCTCATACTGCTCAACGAAGCTCTGAAAAATTGCCGTAGCAAACTTTAACAATGATTGCTCCGTAGAGAATAGGTGTTCGTATGAAAGGTAATGCAGACAACCTGATACTAACCTGAGCTTTAACTAAAATCTTGGCGTGCTTAGCAGAAATGTCGGCCAAGATGCCTTCAACGTGAGAGCTCTTCTCGGGGAGCGATTCAATCTTGTGTTTCAACTTCAAAATATCTTGCTGATGCGACATGGCGTCTTGGAGAAGGCTCCTGAAAGGGCAAAGAGGTAATTGAAACCAATTTATTTACATGGTCTCATCTCACTACAATTTATGAACATTATTTTTAATATTCTATTTATTTATATACGTAAATACTGTACCAACATAATCTTTTTAAATTTTTATTTATTTATTAATAACACTTTTATTTATTATTTAAACGACTATTTTAATTAAGTGATATGAATTCATGTTAGCAATGCTACATTCACTATATTCACGTTACTAACCTGTAGACTTGTAGTTGGATCTTCTTTTCATCTAGGGTGGACTTCAACTCAATTTCGTTAGGCAGCTGAGAGTCCATTTTGATCAACCATTTTTGCAAATTGTCGCAAATCTCTTCAAATCCACTCCAACTACGAGATGAGGAAGACATTTAAGAAATAATTTCAAACATTTAATCGATGAACTTAATATTATAAATAATCTCGTGGACACACCTGGAAATCCTGACTTTGACCTCCCGGTCGAGGTCGGCTATCGAATCGAAAACGGACTCGAACAGCTGTTGCAGCTCGTCGAATTGAGCTCTGATCTGGTCTCGACCTTCGATCGCAGTTGAGGCGCTGGCTTTCTCCACCAGGTCGTGCAAAGCGTTCAACATCTGCGTACCTTTGGGTTTGAGTGAGACCAAATTTTGCAAACGCTCGGTCAAATTGGGCAACTGCTCTTGTGTCGCCTGTTGGACGAGGGCGTTGACGTCGTCGAACGATGCTTTTTGAGCGTTAACCCAATCCAGGGTCTCTTTGTACTTGGCGTTGTACGCTGTGTGTTCAGCAATAGCTTGTTCACACATTTTTACAATATCCTAGAAAGGACAGTAATTATTTAAGCTATGAGCATTGTTTAAAGAATCTCAATTAACAGTAGAAAACAAAGGGCCCAATATGTAACCTTGCACGTTGAATGTATATTCCGGAATCTTGAAGTCACTTGCTGGGTGCTCACTGACAACTTTGACTCTCCTGAAAGGTCACCGGAATCTGTGGAATCCCGTTCCAATTGATCGATATCTTCTTGGCTCTTGGAGCTGAGCAGCAACGACTAGAAATTAGTGAACAATGTCAGTAGAATATACGAAGTATTACAAAGCCTACTCGTGCTAGTTAATAATAGGAGTAGCACCGATTTTATACGTCGTTCGAATGCAAGCCCCATATTTTCCCAAAATAAGAAAATTCAGTTCGAAATCCGCATTTTTTCGGTCACATTTTTGTTTCGTCTCAGATTGATTACAATAGCTTTAGGGGAAACCCCTTCGGACACAATACATGCTGAGCGATATTTTCCAAAACGAGTGCAAGCCAAGGTTGCTTACTTGATCCAAGTGATCCGAAAGTGAGACTACTTCGGCTAATTCTCTCGAGCGGGAATCTAAAAGCTTCAGCAAATCCTGGAAATAAAATAAACGTTACTATTAGCCTCCCTGTCGGGAAACGCTTTCAAGGAAGGGTGATCGGAGTTCAACTACCTGAAAACGTGTTTTCTGGAGTTGCTTGTCATTGAGCGACGACACTAAACCATAGCCTTTCAACGCTCCTTCAGCTTCATCCATCCATGACAGTAAGTTGTCCAGGGAGGCTTGATACTCAGACCACTGGCCAATTCGGCCTTCCAGCTCTCTCGTGGCATCCGTCACATTCAAGCAAAGTTTTTCAAACTCGAATCTACAAAATGTGGGAGCCGAAAAGTCATATCACATAATATGGAAAAATACGTTGTATGAGAGCACTAAGAAATGCAATCAAAGTTACTTTAAATTTGAAACATCTCTTTCCATGGCTTCTTTGGACCGGGGAGGTATCTTGGATTTGTTCTTGTCAATGTGTTCCTGGAGTCCTTTTAGTTGAACTGTACCTTCACATAGGCTCTCTTTCAACTCTTGCAATTTACCCAGTCGGGCTTGAAGCATTGATTTGCTCCCACTGCAGTCTGAAAACACATAAATTTGCTCGTAGGGCAAGAGAAATACTACTACTAGCCCGGGTACTGCATATTTCTATCAATAAAAACGGTTGTGGTATAATCAAATGCTTTATGTGTGAATATGAATATGAAATACGTACCACTTATGACAATGTATTTCACAATAATGTAAATAGTTGCAACCCTTAATTGTTTCCTAATTGATTTGGAAAATCTCTCATTTTCTTCAAATTGAGAACTGATTTAGTAACTTTTGAAAATGGACAACTAAATGAGTCGTCAGACTAAAGAGAAATGAAATTGACACATTTATTATTAAATTCGCAGAAAAAACGGTTTTTATGATTTTTTGAATCAATGAACATAGTTCTGAGAATTCAAATAATTTACAGGAAAAGTCGTAATGAATTTTCATATTGGGTTTAAAGGGGGAATAAAAATTGAAAAATAATAGAAGTGGATACCCACCCTTAAACGAAGCGAGCCTGTCTTTGACGTGTTTCTGGAAATCTTGATGACATTTTTGGAGGTCCTGGAAAACTTGTATGACGTCTAAAAATTCCTCCAAACTCTTGATAGACTTGTGCAACTGATCGACAAGAGCTTCGTGGCGCGGGGTCAGTGACGAAACTGTAGGTGGTACAGGCTCTTTTGCCAACTGGTGGACGGCTTGGGCCTTTTCAACGACGTTTTCAATCATTCTTTTGTGAGAGAGGACTTCTTGAAGGAGAGCCTGGATATGACGAACGACTAAGGTTTAGCCTAATGCTAACATCAAACATACAGCACTGCTTGATACCAAACAACTAATACCTTTTGCTT
This sequence comes from Cyrtorhinus lividipennis, assembly GCA_019603395.1. NCBI lineage: Eukaryota > Metazoa > Arthropoda > Insecta > Hemiptera > Miridae > Cyrtorhinus > Cyrtorhinus lividipennis. The sequence continues at coordinate 12,290,181 of CM034004.1, forward strand.
GAGGAGTTTACACCTTATGTCATGAGCAGACGATACTGAAATAGTGTCTTGCTTCAATGTTTTCTCTGTTTGATCCAACCAAGCAAGAGCTTGGGTGAGAGCTTCTTGGTAGCTGTTCCATTGAATGCTGTGGGCTTCCACGAATTTCTGCTGAGCTTTGATTCCTTCTTCGAGCGCTTCCCAACTGTAGTATCAGAAATGGGTGATGATATAATAGACGGAGAGTCACCAGGTATGCAACCTTCGATCATGGATACTTTCGAGCACCTAAGCAGAACTGAACACAGCTTACCGCGTCCTGATGTCTCTGATTTGTTGGCGAATGGTTTCACGCCCAGCAGCCGCCGTGTCAGGGTACAATTTATCCGCAGAAGCGTATAAATTAGTCATTTTAGGTGACGTTTGTTCAAGTTCTGAAGACAACGTCTGCAGGACGGATGACTTGGTACTGAAGGCGGACTTGTCTGATTCCAAACTGGCAAGCTTAGCTTCCAAAGGTTTCAAACAGGCACTGGTTTCATTGTAGCGGGCGACGAAACTCTTGTGGTCGTCAACTTGGACTTGCCATCGGTTTATCACTTCTTTACTGAGAATGTGGAGGAGTTGGTACCTGCAAAAATGATCAAATGAGTAGTTCAAATAATTGAATAGACAAAAAATGAAGAGAATTGGTGAAGATTCTCAACTTGGCTTACCTGTTGCTGATCTGCGAAATCAGAGGTTTGATCCTGTCAACGCCACTCGTATTAAGAAGAGCGTGGGACTCGTCGACGAATTGATCAATTTGAACTTCCCTCTCAGTGATGTCATTTCGCTTCTGTTTATAAGTGTTCAAAAGCGCTTGTTTCTCGTCCAAAGTATCTTTTAACTGCTGATCTCTGAACGCCGCCTCGATCACTCGGAACCACTTAGTGTGAGCTTCCAAGTCATCTTCGAACTTCTTCCAGTGGTCCAAGGTCGCCTGGAGTTTCTGGAGGATACCACCTGAGAAGCGAATCCCCAACATGAGACAAACCATAATGGATTTCATCAATTTTATTTCAACGGTGCGGACAGGGCGTGCACGAACGCGGATTCTAAAACAAAAGCGCTCGCATTAATCAATCATTCTTTTGATGAAGAAGCTATGAACCACCTCCACTTACATTTACTATTCCATTTATAACATAGGGTTACAGTTATAACCCTCGTTATGCAAATGAAGAGTGTAAGTAAGGAAATTCAGTGGAGAGGTATGCATTTAAATAATTTGTTGTTCTAATGGCAAAAATAATTCAACACTCAATGCAAAGAATATGAACCTACTCTAATTCTAAAAAACAAAGCACTAAGAAAAACACCATTCCTGAGAAATACTTTTTATTAGCATAAATGTTCCTCTCAATGTTAACTTAACCTATAACCGTATATTCTTTTTTCAATACACATAAAGCAATATTTGTCGAGGATTTTACGATATTTTTTATCTGATGAAATTAAAAATGATCCGAGATTTTGTGGCTCAATTTGATGAGTTCCTCTTCCAAACCTTGTCTAATTGTTTCGTGTAATCAGATAAGCAAAGTTTCATGGAAATATTACGCTCGTCTTGATTTTTCAAAATATCAAGGTAATCAATGTAAATTGAGTAAGTGTCCAAGTAACGGGAGCATGAAAACGTCCCATTTAACATGGGATTTTGATCAGAGCAAGAATGAAAATTGTGATCGGTGAGTAAGTCATTGTAGGTGACGTTTGTTCAAGTTCTGAAGACAACGTTTGCAGGACGGATGACAAGAGGGAGGGGTTGGAGGCAATCTACGTAATACTTAGAACTCACTCAAGGATTCTATTGTCTGGTCCAATTCGGTTTCGAGTTGTTTCTTCTCCCGTTCCAATTGTGACATCCCTTTTTTGGACGTGCTCTTCTTCAAACCATCAATGCTTGACTGCAGGTCGTCGCATTTCTTCTTACCGTTTTGCAGTCTCGACATAACAGCCTGAAAAGGGGAAAAAACCAAAAGGTCGGCCAGAGAGTTCTTGCCAAAAGCCAAAGCTAAAACGTTGTTGCTTTCAACATTAAAATTTGAAACTCCAGCAAGTAGGTACAGATCTCAGAAGACTCAGTGAAAGCACAATGAACCTTTCCTTACATTGATGCTCTCGCTACGTTTGACGATGTCGGCTCTCTCTCCCGTCGTGTCGTCACAAGAATTGACGTGATCGCGTTCGGAAGACAACCAATCTCGGAACTCTTGGCAACTCCTACTGTAAGCTTCATGACTTTCCACGTTGTTTTCCAATTTGCGCATCAACTCCTGTACAGTCGTAAGGAACTGATGTTAATTATAAGTAATCATCATATAATGATATCGGAAGCATAAAATTGAGAACTCAGGAGCTGGAAATAGATTTTTTTTTTCATTTAATTGGTTCTTAGTAAAGATTTCAAAAGTGACAAAATCTATATTTAAAAAGCCCAGGGAATTTTGGCATTAAAATAAATGCGGAAAAAAAATCCAGCGCCAATACTGCTGGTTCTAAGGAGGGCCCACACGTGGGGCACTCCGTACTAATATGATTAAAAATATTGGACTCATTTACACAACAACTTTCAAATGACTCACTTTGGATTTGGACACAATGTTATCGAACAGATCTTTAATTGAATTGAGGAACTCCGAAAGAGACTGGTCTTGCGTCTGATCCAGAAGACTTTTTGCCTTTTCGCATACGGAGGCTACAAGCGATTGGTTTCCTAAAACCTCTTGGTGAACAATTTTGTGATTCTGAAAATATATAAGAAACCAAATTATTGATCAATAGATCGTTCAAACACCTAATCACCTTAGCGCATAATTACCTGAAATGAATAAGACGTACCTGCAACTGGGCTTTCTTCTCTTGAAGCGTGGCTTTGAGTTCAGTGTGAGCTTGCATAGCTTTCTCTACATCCTTCAGCCACTTGGTTAACTGCTCTTGAGCCAAAGTGAATTCAGCCAGTTGAAGAAGGCATTGGTCGAGTTTTTGCATCGTTGTTTGCAATTCTTCGCTTGTCGACTCCCATAAAGCTCTCAACTCTCTTTAAAAAAATTAAATTAGATAAGTTGAAAAAAAGTAACAAAAGTACCTAAAAAATAAATACAATTAAAAAAAATAAATAAAATGATTAAATGCAAAATGAACAGAGGAGTCGAGGAGAGTCGATCTGAAATGTCAAACCTCAATTGCAGACGTATGATTTCCCTCCCATCGGGTGAAGTGTGAGCATAGAGTTTCTCCCCTTCGTCTAGCAGGCTTTCGTAAGCGACGCACTTTTTTGACCGTGAATCACTCAGATCCCTTAATTTTTTCTGTTTTTCCTGAAGAACCATAGACAGTAGTTACCACACATCAGTTTACATACGTATTGTTCTCCATAATAATTTGAGGACTTACCTGAAGAGAGCTCAAATCGCCGATAATCTGGCTATGCTCCTTCAATTCGGATTCATATGATTTGAGAAGTTGAGTGAATTCGGCATGCTTTTTGTCGAAGTCTTCATGTTCCCTCGCGTAGTTTTCGTACCTCGACACCATTTCCTGAGACAGATAAGTATAGGTACTACCAGCTTACTTTCTACCAAGATTTTGTGTTTTTTTTTTCCAAGGATATAGTCCAAATGAGAGGTAGCAAAACGGATTGGTAAACGGAGCCTGAATAAATGTCTTCCACGGTAAGTTTGATTAAGAAAATAATACGCCTACCTTCGATTGAGTTTTTAATGCTTGGTATCTCGACAGGAGTTTGGAAGCCTTTTCGGCGATTTCAGAGTCCGCGTCGACGCTCAGTGAGACCAGCTCAGAAATATTGTCCCCTTTGCATAAGATTTCGCCGTCGAGGGTCTTGAGTTTCTCCAGATGTTGTTTCTTGTTCGCGTGATTGCTCTTGAGACTTTGATCCTTGACTTGAGACTCGCGAGCCTTCAGCCAATTGGACGCGTCTTCGATGTCAGTACTCAATTTGCCCCATTTGTTATACAACTGTCGGAGTTTTTCAACGTTGTTGTGGCACCGAGCCAAGAAAAGCCGCCATTGCTCTTTGTGTGCCGCCAGCTCTTCAAGGATGTCTCCGTGACCTGATGGATCTGTGCTTTCCAAGACCGGTTTTTGGAGTTGGTCGCATTTTTCGACAAGTTTTTCACCTTCAGGTTGGTGAGTGAGTAGGTTTTCAATTATGGCTAATTTGGTTTCTTCGCCATCCTTATCTGAGAGAGCCTCTTCGCTGATGAGTGTTCTCAAAAAGTCGCAGGACTTCTCCAAGGCTGAGGAGTACTCGTCGTGGTCGTAGACAGATCTCTCAAACAACTCAACGCGGTCGCCAGCTCGTTTGTTTAAGTCAGCATAACGCTCTTTGATTTCGTCCAACTTATTCGTCGCTTCAGGATCTGAAAAGGCAGTTGACTTTTCCTGCAGCTGCTTGAAGATGGATTCGTGCGACTGAATGTCTTGTTGGAGGTTTCTGTAGTGATGCAACGCCAATTTCTTGTCTTGTAATGTTGGTTCTTTAGTGGCGCCCTCTTTAAGCTTCTTGTCCGTCTCAATGATCCACTGCGCCACTTGGGAGAAACAGTCGTCGAAGGAGTTTCTCCTGAGCATAGCACCTTCGATGACTTTGGAAATGGCATTAGCGTTGTCGATTAGAGCTTCAGACGCGTTCCTCAAATTTTTCAACCGATTTCTGATGACTTCTCGGTTTTCTGGTGTGATCTCAGAGAAGAGCCCTTCGCCGGATTCGACGGCTTTGTTGATGAGCGCATGACCATGTTCTCGGGACTCATTAAAAGCGTTCATCTGCTCCAACAGGGGTTTGTACTTCTGAAGTGGTAACCTAGTCGACAAGACTGATTTGAAGCCTTCGAGATTGCCGTTTGCTTCCTTGATCCATTTCTCAGCTTCCGCAACATCGGATTCGTACTGAGATTCTTTCTCTTTAATGCCAAGCAGGCGATCCCTATAGGTCGTTGCTAATTTATTAAGGGAGTTAACTTTATTTTTCAAGGTGTTGACGTTGTGAATGACTCGAGAATCTTCACGGTCAGGGGTCAGCTGACTTCCAAGCTCTTCCAAGGACCCGATTTTCGGTCCTAATGTCACCAATCGATTGATGAGTTGGCTGATTACTATAATTTTGTCGTCGTTGCTGGACAAGTCAGTGTGGGTTGTGATCGCTGCTTTCAACTCACTCTCGATCTCCTTGAGCGCCATTGACACTTCATCGTACTGTGTGTCATACTCCTTCCACATCCCGATCAAATTGGACAGTCTTGTCGAGCAGTCGTTGTACCGCTGAACTAATTCGTTGAATTCACCAAGAACTGCATTTTGGCCAGTGACGAGCGTCTGTTGACTGGTCTCGTCGCACCCGATGGCTATAAGTTTTTCCAATGAGCTCTTGAGTGCTGCCTGTCGTTTGCTGCAGTCTGCCAGCCCTTTGTCTATGTCTACCAAGGAAGAAAACTTCGTTTCAAGACTGTTTCGGTCGTTATCCTGTTCGGGTTCGCACCACACGAGTTTGTCGTTGTAGGTGGTAACTTCTCTCTGGAAAGCCGACAACTTTTCCGCATGATACTTTATCAAAAACGCGAGCAGGTTCCCTTCAACTTTCAACGCCTGCTTGGACACGTCTAGATGTCGGTTCTTCAAACTATTTGCTTCCTTAACAGCAAAGGACTGTGTCGCTGATGGGAACTCATCTAGGAATTTATCGACATCATCTTCGATGCTTTTCATGTCCAACTCACATAGTTGTTCCTTCAGTTCCCTGCATTCTCGAAGACGCTCAAATATTACGTCGTTCTCACCGGACAAATTGTTGCACGAAATTACTTTCTCACGAATTTTACCGATTGCGTCGTTAACAAGTTTTACTTTCGATTTGATGCCTTTTTCTTTGTCACTCATCGCACTCATTGATGCCTCAACCTGGTTAGCTAACTTCGTCACTTCCAAGAACTGTTCTTGAATGAGACTCTCCATGGCGCATAGATTTGGCGATATGTATCCACCGCTCAACTGAGCCAATTGTTGGACTTTCTCGGATATGGCTCCTTGCATCTCTTGATAGGTTGGTAGCTCAGTTTTGTACTTTTTCAACTGTTGGACGTTTGCATCAGGGCGAGTCAAGTCTTGTAAACAATCAGTAAACGTTGCATTTTTCTGGTCCAACCATTGCAATAGATTGCCTTTGCTATCGTCGATCTGTTTCCAAATAACGATCTGAGACTCCCTTTGCTGGTGTTCGCGAGTAGACTTTTTGAACAGCTCGTTCAAGTTTTGCCTTGCTTTTTGAATACTCGTTTCCAGATCACTACAGTTCAGATTAGGGAATGATGACGCCAGTCGAAGAATTATTTGAAGCTTGTTATCCATGTTGTCCACTTCAGTTTTGGCTTTATTCGTTAGATCGATTGCCTGTTCTGTTCTGGTGCACAGATCAGACGCTGAAGTCAAGTCTGCAGGGTGTTCATCAACATCTAATCGGTTTTGAGCTTCTTTGAAAAGAGTGTACGTGCAGGCTTCGTGGTCTTTGAATCCCTTCCACGCTGCAATGAGCTCCTTCAATACGATAGTCGATTCCTTGATGCTCTCACCCGTCTTTTCCCAGTTGAGTTCGATCGACGATAAGATGTTCTGAATGACGACGGTGTTCTTTTTGTCTTCGCTCATGAGAGTTTCGCCTTCTTTCATCAGAAACTCCTTCTCGCCAGATCGACCGTTGAGAGCTCGCAGGACAGAACCGATGTCTTTTTGAACTGTCTCCCCTTGAGCGCAATTGGCGAAGGCGTGAATAATGTCTTGGAGGTCGCTTTGAGACTTCAAAATAGCTTGAGAAAGGTTGTCTTGAAGATCCTGAAACTTGGTCCACCGCTCTCCCATGCTCGCTTTCTCTTGTTGCTTGGCCAACAACAATGACCTAAAAATTAAAAAAAAAAAAAAAAAAAAAAAACCACTATTAAACACCTTTAAAAAAAAGAAAAGAAAAAAGAAGCGAACAATGCTCTAGTATTATAGTAAAATATAGACAAAATATCTCTCATTCATCACTCACTTGATTTGTTGAGCTTGCACAGCGATATTCTTCACATCTGACCACGGCGAAGGTTCCACAACGCTCACTCCACTTTCACGACACATATTCTCGACGACAGGGATCACTTTGCCCCATGACTCGATCTCAGCTTCTACTTGTTCAAGTTTCTCGGCCACTTCCTCCAATGGTTGGTCACTTTCCAGCTGGTACTCAAGGTATTTCAGTTGGTCTTTGCAGCCATTGGCCCATTCCGCAGTTTGCCTCCATTTTTCTACCGCTTGTATTTTTGAGCTTAGTCTCTTCGCAAGGTCCTACAGAAAAAAAGAAAAGAGTGATAAGACTTGAACTGAGCAATTGGGAATTCTTTTGAGGAAATCAAGAAAAACACTTCTATAATCTTACATCAAATTTAGCAAACAGTTCTTCAGGCCGGATGGTGGGTTTTATGACGTGGCTATAACCAGACTGCTGTGCTTTGGACATATGTTCTTTGATGTCAGTTATACATGGTTGCTTTTCACCATGTTCGTTCAATGCAGCGTGATAAGCTTGAAGCGTGCTATCAACGGACTCAGGAGACACCGGTCGACTTGTTGTCTTATCAGTTTCATCCACCCAGCTTGACAGCCCTGATAGTTTCGTATTGAGATCCTCGCTGGTACAGAGTAAAAAGGCAATTAAGTGCGGCAAAACATAAATTAGCGAATTCCTATAAACATTGTTTCGGATAAAAAACCCTATTCTTTAGAGCCTCCTCAACTGATATTTCTGATCGCGCGCAACCCGCTCTTCGAGTCTAGGAATTTCGATATTGTGGCTTGAACAATCAGTTAAAATGAAGTAAGTAAGAATGAGTAAGTAATAGACGATAGCTCAAACGAAAGCTCCAAAATTTACATTTTTAAGAAGAGAAACGAGGAAGAACTGATGGGGATTTTGTTGATTGAATAAATAAACATGCACCCACCAAGATATCAAGATTTCACTGAGCAAGTTGGCGCGAGTGTTGACAGCGTCGGACACGTGGACTGCGCCTGCTTTCAGAGACGCAACTTTGGCTTTCAATAAGTTTGCTCCTTCCACAGTGAGACCAGAAGAAATCAGGTCAGCTGCTTGGGCAAGAGCTTGAATGTTGCTCTGAGTCTTTAGCAGTTCTTCCTTGATCGTCTGAAAATTAAGAAATACGTAGATAAATTGATCTACATTTTACTCCTAAAGTTCGCATCGAAAAAATACTTACTTTCAATTGTTGAACTTGAGTCTGAATATTGACGTTGGGTTCGATAGTATTTGGTTGCTCGACGATCTTCTGCAGCACGGGCCGCTCCAACCAGCCTTTAACCTGCTGGGCAGTGTTTTCTAATTCCTGCCACGCCAAAATAAGTTTCTCCAATTTATTCGCTCGTTGTTTCAACGTTGAGTCAATAGCCGACCAACGAGACTGCAAAGCGTCCACAGAACTAGCGGCCATCATTTCCTGAGGAAGTTCACTGCTAAGTCCCTTCAAAAGGTCAATCGAGCCCTTTATGTCGTTGCTGGCCACAATGAAAGCCTGTAATAATCAAAATTAGCCGAGGATGTTTTAAGAATAAACATAATTACATAGCGCAGAATTACACCTACTTTGATTTGTTGATGTTGGTCTCTGGCGTCATTAAGAACGACTGGTTTCGGGATGCCAGTAGAAATTCGAGTTTCTGCTTGCTCGAGCCAAGGCCTGATAACGTCTAGGGACGCTTCAAACTCCTGCCAAGTGGCCACCCCTTTCTGAAGCTCGGCGTTTCCTTCTTCGACGGAACATTCAACTGCTTGTACTGACCGCTCCAATCCTTGAATCCTCTCCGCATACTGCTTGCAGACGTCGTCGTCCTTATCTAAAATTAACAAAAAAAAAAAAAAATCTGTAGCAAGGAAACATTTTTATCTGACATATTCCATAAGGCCAGTAACAATTACCAGTGAGAAGTAACTGAGCATGTTGTTTGATACTGGCTAAATTCTGCTTTTTGATTTCAGTTTCGGACGCGAAAGCTTGAACTTTGATCAGCCTCTCTTGTGGAATAGCGATGGTAGAAAACTGAGCAACTTGTTTGGGAGCAGTATCAACTGCCCAAACGCCGAGGCTGTTGAGGCTAGACTCAAAATCGTTCCAATCCGCAGCCTCTTTTTGTAAAACTTTGATCCTTTGTTCGACCACTGACAACGTGCCGGCAAGACGTTTGCCGAGTGAAGTGACCTGAAAATAATATCAAGAGTTAATTTGCAATTTGTGTCACCACTATGACCAGACACAAAAACCATCGATGGATATGGAAAATGAGGCGAAATTGAAAACTATTCAACGGAAACGAAGACCAGTCAGACCAAAGAGAACAGACTATAAAAATTACTTGATAAGGAAGACTCAATGAATTTATAGTGTGAGCACCACCTAGATGGGGAGGGTTCGCAGTAAGAAAGTCATCGTTTGAGTGAATGTGAAACCTGATGTCAAGCGACACTAACGTCCTCGCTTTGTTTGGGGTCTGCCATGGGGAATAACATGAACGTCCCAGCCTCTAGTCTATACAATGGAGCTGCAGGCCATTGCAGGCCCCATTGCACTGGTAATGTCCTGATTTTTAGATAGGGCTATTAGCTATGAATCAACGCCAGTACTTGAAACCAAACGCGGAAGTGTTAGTTACAAATTTATGAAAATTATATCTAACCTTAAACGTGGAAACTTTAAAGTTGACCTAAAAACTGAGCTTTCATCAACGTAGTAAAGTGGTGAACTTGTTCACATTTTTGAGAAGAAGAAATAAAAATAATAATAGCTCCTCTACACTTACTGACTGTTCACAAAAGAAACCGCAAAGACTACAATGAATTATATATTTTATTGGCCATTAAGTATTTTTAAAATGTTCTTCCAGGAAGATTTCTACCATGTGGGGCTTTGATTGCTGCTTTGATACCACGGGGTCGTTAATTGCTGGACATGCTAGAAAAATAGTATTCAGTTTGTACCTCAGTAGTGATGACCTTTTCAGCTTGAGGATGAGCAGAACATAGCTCTTTGCAGAAGAACTGCAGCTTAGCCAAAAGATTTTCTGTTGCAACACGCAGAGCAACTGCAAGCTCTTGCTTCCTTTTAAGCTCCAACGCCACCTTCTCGCCTCCAAAGCGTTTGGTAACATTTCGTAGATCATTTTCAGCTTTTTCGATCAGAGTGAGCAGTTCAGACTTTCCAGTATTGTAAGCGTTCCATGTCTTCTGAGAAGCTGATGGGGTAGAACTCAAAGCATGTTAGAACAAAACTGATTTTACCACAAACCATGTCCAAGAAAGCCTACTCACCTTTGAGATTATTCAGCTTGTCAACAGACGTATCATAAGCTTTATTCCATTGGGTCTCCAAGGAGACAGTTTGTTGCCTGATGAAGTCAGGGGCTGAGGGCTCTTTTGCAAGGTCTTTTCCACGTTGTATCATGCTAACTACGTTCTGCCTTTGGCCATCCAACTCGGCAACAGCCTGTTCTTGAGCGGCCAACAAACGGTTGATGCCTTCATCTGTTTGAACATCAACCGCTGAATCGCTGCTTGTAATGACTTGGTCCAGCAGCTTGCATATCTGAAATGTGATTGAGTTGGGTTAGCAATACAGTTGTACACAGCAGTGTTGCACACAAGAAATTACTTCACCAACCTCTGACACTTCCTTCGTGAACAGGTAGCACTTGGAGTACAGCTCGGTACGAACTACAGTCATTTCTATGACAGGTATGAGTTTCTTATACCTATAACCAAACAAGCCTGTGAGCCAACAGTGATAACGTCAGTATCAATCGTCAACACCTTCAAAACCTTTGAAAACAATACCTGAGGATCAATTGTTCGAGTTTCTGCTGCTCTGGATTGGTCCTGTCAGCATTGGGCATCAAACTATCCAAAGTTTGCACCATCCACTTCATATCTTCTCTTTTACTTTCTACGTCTCTACAAATTCCCTGCAAAGTACAGCAGGAGGTAATAATAATCGAACGTAAAACAAGAATAAGATCACTATGAGGAGATAAGTAAACGAACTTGGAAAACAAGGCGCTCTTTTTCAAATTCGTCAGCAGTAGCTAATTCCTGAAGTAATTTTTTTATGCTATCATCCACTGTATCCATCCATCTACCCATCGCAATGAACCTGAAAACAACAGAAATAAGTTATAATTGGAAAACGTATTTACTGCTAATTACCAATTAGCTATCGATGAATTTAACTTCTTCATCGCTCTTGTAACTCTGTTCATAAATAGAGGAAGCTGGGAATGGAACAATTCAGATTATGCAAGCAGCTCATGCTGAGAAAACCACAAGAAAGCAAGAAAGGTGATATTATCGAGTTTCCTACATAACTCATACGAATTACGATTCCTTTATTGTAAGGGCCCCATGAACACCGATTTCGTTTTACTGTAAATGCCAGACAATTCAGATAAGAGGAAACATGTATGTATATATGGAGCAGCAATGACATTGCACTGCATAGTTTACCGAATGAAACTAAAAGCGCTGATGAAGGTAGTAACTGAATTGAAGCTTGCCGAAGAAATGTATTTGTCCCATCCCCATACGTATTGTCGAGTTGTATTGTTCGAGTCATGTCGATTTGCATAGCTTTTGAAGTCAAAATCTGATTTTGCATAGAAGTTATAGTATGGACTGTTCTTACTTGTTTCTATACGCTTCCCATTGGTTGGGGATAGTTTCGAGCTGTGATGACAAATCTTGAGCTTTCCTGTACAGCACGTCCCATTCTTCTTTCAATTCGACGATCGTATCTTTCATGATTTTCTCTTCACGGGGCCACTTCTCAGCGCTTCTTGCCGTTCTCTCCATGTTCGCCAAACTCTTTTTAATGTCCCCGTTAATAGAGCTTACGAGGAGTTCCTGAAAAGGAACGAAAAATGTCAAAAACTGATTAAAACAGTTGTAATTCAATCTTTCGACGTTGAGGAACCAAAATTATTGCAAAAATCCACGCGCACGGAGGTGCTCTATCTTTTCAAAAATTTTACTCGGACAACAAGAGAACATCTGCTTGAAAAAAGGTTCAAATCTACCTTTCAAAACCTTATTTTCAAATTAATGTCAAATATCTCACGTGGTTTCGTTTCAGGATAGACTCGACATTTTCGTTCTTGTTGAAGGCCTGTATTTGAGAATTGAGCTCTTTCTCGAAATCCTTGAAACTTTTAGCAAAAGCAATTTCCTCTTGGCGGAATTCCAGAGTAATAAGATGCAACGACGCGGCAGTGATTGTTTTCTGTAACGAGATCAACAAATTTAATAAAATGAAGAATTGCAGTAGTTCGAAAGACGACGTGTGAGGATTGTAGGTACCTTCCACTTCTCTGTGATGATGTTCGATACATTGAGAACATTCTCGTGCTCATCATACGGAAGGCATTTGATCAAATCTTGCACCACGTTGGCCAAATCCTGTATCCATCGTTCATTGACGTGCTCGAAGAAACTCTAGGAAAACCCAGAAACTCGTGTTGAGTGATCGTTTTTTCATAATTTAACGTTATAGGTAATTAAGACGACGTCCCATGAGGACTCACTTTATGATTATCAATGACCAACTTCGAGTCGACTTGTTTCTCAGCCATGAGTTTCTCTGCGGTGTGGAGCCATTCTGAGATGACTCGTTCAACTTCGTGCAAGTTTTGCCAGCCCCTTATAGCTTCATTTAGCTTCTACAAAAGGAAAATAGCGAAAAATCGTAAGATCGGTATCTTGGAGAGTCGAACTCAGCTTAGGATATCCTTTTAAGGAAATTCAAAAAAACTGCACCTGTTCCCATGCTGACGCTCCAAGACAAACATTGCTGAATCTGTCATTGATGTCCGCCATTGTCTTTCCGAAATCTCTTGGGTCTATCCCTTCAGTGTTCTTGAGCGAAGCGAGCATACTGGCGAGGGCTTTGTTTTTGCTCTCAAGCATAGACTTGTAATACAGTGTCCGCGAGAAAAACGCCTGGGACAGAAAACACAGTAAAATTGTACTCATTTATTTATTTTTATACAAATATCGGTTATAATTTGACTTAATGCCAACGTGTACCAAGTCCTCCAAGATAACACCCAATAACTATTAATATGAAAGGCCAGAATTCAGCCTTACTGCTCACCTTGTGTTTGTCGAGGTTGTCTTGTAGCTTCTCTTTGTTTCCTCGCAAACTCATGGAACCCAGAAATTTTTCAGCGTTTTCGAGCCAAGCAGAAATTTCTTTCTGAGACTCCTCCAAAGACTGCTGTTGCACAACCACTTGATGTAAAAGTTGGATTTGTTTACCGATGATGGCTCTCAGTCTGACAATTCTCTCTGCAAATGGGAATCAAAATATTTTACATTGACGTAGGCTGTGAGGAGTTGCCAAATATGGTGCGATCTTTTACCTTTTTCGCCTTTCAGGGTGTTCATCATGCGTTCAACTTCGTCTCGAGATAAATCTTGAATCAAATTTTGGAAGAGTCGGCTGATGGTTTTGAAGAGCTCTTCGTAATCACCGATTTCATTTAAAATTCCCTGTGGTCAAATAAGAATAAAATTACGTACAATTAAAGATAATTAAAGGTAGGCACCTAAGTTACAAATCGTACAACTCAACTTTCTTTTTTTTCACAAGAATTAACAAAATTGTACGAAATTCCGGAGTTTTTCAATTGAGCAACGAACAACACCCCAGGAACCCAGTAGATGAACCCCTGTATGTTCAAACCTGAAGTTCTTGGATATGAGCTTTGATCTTGTCCGTTGAGTCCAAGAAGCAATTCCCTACGGTGCCTTCTGATTTCGTCAACCAAGCTTGTAATCTCTCCATGCAATGCCGGTATTCTTTTCGTTGCCTGAGCATCTGACCGGCTTCCATGTATTGTTTGGTGTTCTGAAATGGTTATAACTGCCAGAGAAAGATCGCCTCAAACGTCAACGCTATTTCAGTGTAAACCGCGATATCAGAACTTACGGCAAATAGATGCTCCCATCGGTTAGACAGAATGCGATATTTTTCTTTGAGCTGCTGCCCGATTTGATCTTCAGACGTAGAAATGAGGAAGCTGACGGTCTCCCCGAGCAGTTGGTATTTGTTTTTCCACAAACCAATGTCCTAAATGAATGAGAGAGACTTGTCATAAAGACGGACAACTGTTGGTGAACTCGAATCGTTGACAAGACTATTTGTACGCACTTGAAAGTATTCCATTTTTGCTTCTTCGTCCAAAGCCAATTTGGGCTCGGACGCGGTTATCCAGTCGTCCAATTCTCGGGAAAGCGTGTTCCAGCGCCTCCAGAATGATATGAGCTCTTCTAGCATGCTTTGGACGCATTTCAATTCCATGCAAACTCCTTTCCATCTATCCGCGGTGTCTTTAATGAATCGATCGACTTGCACGCACTCTTTTTGATCTGGGAAAGCCACATAGCAATTGCGTAAAAATGAAAAGAACCAGAACAAGGATTAGCTCCAGAGCAGTATGCTCTACAAATTAATGTACGAAACTCTTACATAACTGTAGTTTTGAGTAAAATCAAATCATAAAAAATATCCAATTTGGAGATAAAATGGAAAATGATAAATTCAAATTCAGGTTCCGAGTTAGTGGAAGTTCGTCGAAATAATCAAATCACTCACCAATATTCCCATCTCTCTTATATTCTTCTATCACATGTTGCATATCAATAAATGCCTTGTTGAATTCTTGAAATATTTTGTTCTTCGATACAAAATTGTTATATTGGTCCAAAAGTTGTTGCACTCGTTGTTCCGTTCCGTACTTGACAGTCCAAGAACGTACTTTGTTCTCAGTAAGCTCCATAAAAGCTATCAAGCAGCACTGAAAATTTGAACTCTCAATCAATTAAAATTCAGAAAACGCTCGAAGACGCCAAAGGGAAGAGGGGAATGAGGACGCAGTACCTTGTGTTCAAGAAATTTCAGTCTTATTCTTCGAATTGCAGCTCTAGTTGCTACATCTCTCAGTCTTCTGCCCATATTATCCAGCTGTTGCTGAGGAATGAAACCCTGGTAATCCTTCTGATTCAGTCCAGCGATGAACTGATTTTCGACAGTAACTAGATCAGCAAAAAACGCCTGAAACCACAACACCGCATATCGTTCAATTTATTTTGAAGCAAATCAAGTTATCAAAAAATAGTACTTGATTCAACAGTACCTTGTGCTCTTCAAGTTTTCTACTGATGATGGTGGCTGTTTCTTCATTCATGACGGGAGGTATTTCGTAGTCATTTAAGATGATGTCAGCTCGGTACAACCATTCACCCACTTGACAGAATGGAGGAGGCAGTCTTGAATCCAACAGCCACAACCAGTATTTCATCTAGAGATTATAAAATAGGAATGTACGCTGAAGTGTGGATTCAAAATTATTCTGAGGCGAATATATGCTACTACAATGCCTTACCTGAGCTTCCAATTTTTTCCACAATGAGTCAATTTCTCTCCAAGATTCAGAGGCGATGCTGATGGTGCTTTTGCTGTCAACGAGTTTCGCTAGTTTGTGGAAAATTATGGCTTTGGCGTTGACTTCGCTTTCGAACGCAGAGTAATCCTAAAATGAAAAGTAAGGAAGAGTGAACAGCAGAGAAGGAAATATTGAAATGAATGTGACTTGCATGCTTTTAAGCACATCCAAGTTCAACAAAAATGTCTCGTCTAGTATTTGTAGAGTATGACTTTTAAGAAAGAAATGGGGAGAAGATTCGGTAAATAGGTTGAATGATAGTGGATGGATAAGATCCAGACCACGGGCCAGGTAACAAGGCCTATGAAACGAAGCATCGACAATTTTTTCCTCACTGACTTATAGAGCCTCTACTCATTTCGTCAGATCTAGACCTAAGATGATCTGAAATCTATCGACCAAATCCATCACTGTTTTCCCATATTCTGCAAGAATTTCACGAGGGTGAACACTTACAGAATAATTGTCAGGAAGTGTGCTGAGAGATGACAGATAATGGGTGCGATCCAGCAACCAAGCTCGGAGCTCCATGTATTCGGCCTCGATGTATCCAAGCCGATCGCCGGAGTCACTGCGCATCTCTGGATATTTGTGGAGGAACTGAGCGACGTAAGTCATTACAGATTTCTCGTCAGGCTTTTCCACGTCAACATCCTGAAAGAACAAACGTGATGAGGGTGGAAGTCAGACAAGTTACATATTTCACCAACATAACACTGTTTGGGGGTGAATGTAGGCGGTGTGACAACGCTCACCTCAGGGTCGAGGAGTCTGTGGATTCCGAGTTCTCTTTCGGCGACAGAGAATGCCGTTTCCAGCCTGTCCCTGTTCGTAGCCCGACGCAGAGTGGCCAAGTCGATGAGGCCTTTCTTGATGGCATCGACGATAGCAAGAAAGGCCAGACCATCTCTCCAGCTGGGGCCAAAATCTTTCACTTGAAGTCCAATATCCCTGAGAAGACGAATATGAGTGAGATGAGATCAAGCGTACATATTACAGTAAGTAGGAAATGCTTTTTTTCGCCGGCGGTTGGTGAGGATTTGCCAGTTTATAACGACTTTTCAGGATTCCATGGCTCAAAAAGCAAGTCATTGCCTATCAGATCATATAAGACAGATGAACGAGCTCGGTTCAGGTAACACTCAAATGACAAACCTAGTTAGATTAGTGTACGTCAATTGCGTACGAATCAATTTTAGATACTCACTTAGGCAAGGCGTTGGTGACCCATTTGAGAAGAGCAGTTTTGGCAGGTTCTACTTTCCTTCTTCCAGATGGATCAGGCGTTTTGTGACCCTCGAGGGAGTCAAAGCTATGGCCAAGAGAAGCCAGGGCCCTCGTGTTCTCTTCAATCTAAAAATGCAACCGTGTATTACATATTATTTATATTGTATATACCATACTTCAACGAATGGTAGGTATATAGCGGGCTTCAAGACGTGAATAGGAAGTTATTGAAGTAATCATTCTCTTAAGTTGTAATAAATCATAAAACCAATTAAAAATCTTCTGTCGAATTTGAATGTGAGAAAAAGTCGAATTTTTGTTCGTGCAGATGTGAAGTAAAATCAAAACGGCAAATTAAGCTACAGCAATGATGCAGGGTTCAATAATTTGACAATAATAACTGAAAAAAAGTATCAGAAACTTAGGGGGTTTTCTATTTAAACAACACACAGGACGAAGAGAACAAAATCGGACAACCTTTACTGGCTCTTTATTTATGAAGACAAGAAAAACACGTCGAAGGAAGTTGAATCAGCAATAATGGAAATAAGCAAATGAGAAAACAAATTAAACAAGAGGGATCAAAACAAACCCGGCGATGGAAATCTTCATAGATGGGATACTGTAGTACTTACACAGAACTGGTTATGACACTGTCCAGTTGCGAAAGAAAGAAGATGAATCATACTTAAAGAGAGTTCAATATTACTTCCCGCAGATTCAAATAGGCATAGTTTTATTAAATGTTATTTAAAATATTATTTTGAATAGACGGTGAATTGATGCTATGCGCGAGAGTTATCAATTATATTATAGGAGCTTATTTGGTTCTTATTTATCTTTATTAGGAGTAAAACTTCAAGGAGTAAATTCATGTCAAGTAATTTATCAATCGAATATCAGGTAAAGGTATATGAGGTCAGTAACGATCGAACTTACTTGGAAGTACAGGATTATCGTCCATATCAGACCCAGGACCACTGGCGGTCTTCCGTCAACGAGGTCGGAAGCATTGATATTGACAAGTTTTATCTAGAACGCAATACAGGTTTGAAATCTTTATCGTTAGAAGTGCTAGAATCAACGTTGATTTTTCGATCGTTAGAAACTCACCTTTTTACTTTGAAGAAACTGTAAGGCAGTGTTGGCATTGCTTAAAAAATGAGGTCTTTTCAAGTTTCTACCCTTTTCAGTATTCTGAAACAAAAATGGATATATGAAATATACGTGGGCGAGAGACGATCATGTTTACCTATGTTAAGTGCAGTAGAATAAAATGCCAAGGGCAAGTGTTGATATCACCGAAGTACATCAATTTTGATACGAAGCACAGTAATTTGGGTACCCACTCTCAATTTATAATCTTCATGAAGAGTATAATGCCTACCGATCGTGTCGAGGATCACTGGCAAATGAGTTGGTATTTTAATTTAAATTGCAAAAAAATATTATGTCCGTAACAAATAAATTTGTTTGGTGTGTTTAGGGTAATATAATAAAACAACTTCTTATTGACATTTTAAGAATGATATCTTCGTAGTTGTATCTTCGAAGTAGTAAAGCAGCGGTGTGAAGGTTGCTCTCCTATCAGAGCAACCACCCAATCACTGGCAAATTCAAATCCGGAATTTTTCATCTCAAAAAAATATTTCAAAATAGGTACCCCTAATTATTGCAAAAATAAGTTCCTTCTGTCGTGGACATGATGCCAGACGTTCTTCGTTCAACGGATTGTCAATTCTATTTAAACAAATTGAGACCTAGCAATGGAGAGGTTGTTTAGCCCAACACCGAGCACGATTAGTTCGACGGGATAAATGGCCCAGTTTTCTTCAACCGTCAATTATCCACTTGTAGGCCAAATAGTAAACGTGCACACCCGTCATTAAGTAATTTTGTGGTGAAAGCGCTGACATGTAGGTCCTGATATCTCGACAGGAAACTTATCGATTCATTGGTAGTTATTAATTCCGGCGCTTATTCAGATTTTGACCCAGAATATATTGACTTAACAGAAAGAAGTAAGCTTTTTTTGAGGATTGAAATTTCGCTTGGTTGCAAAAGAGAGTGTTTGAAAAAGGCTCATCGGCAAATTGACACCTCAGATTGAGCGAACGTTTACGGTTGAGCAATGCTGACGAATGCCAGACCGTAACCTTTATAAAGGCTGCACATCGTGCTTTAACGTGAAAAAAAGTCAAAAAAGTCACAAAACGGGAGGCTTTTGTTCAAATGTTCACTACTCACATAGATTATAATTGAAGATGACAGTAAAGAATATTCATGAACTTGCCACGAGTCTGCGCATTCTAAACTTACCAGTCTTTCCCCTGAAAGCACTTCCAATAGAGCAAGGAGGTTCGTTCCATCCTTGAGGTCCTCTATCAGGTCATCGATGCGTAGGGGAGGATTTCTCTGCACAAACAAATTCCAAATTTTTACCTACCAATTTTTACCGAGTTAAGGAGGGTAAACTGCTTTTGTTTCTTGCTTTGTAACATTACAACCTTATTCACTAGCCAAGCGATACATCTACCATTTACTCTTGTACGGCTATAATTTAGATTAGAAGGATTGCACATTCAAGATCGCAAGGCCTGTCGCAATTAATCACTTCTGATAAGCAATCCCGCACTTCATTGCACTCTATTCGTTCGCCTTACAGCTTCTTTCGACGATGATCTCACCCGCCCACTAGGAGTATTCGTCCTGGCCACTAATTCAGTGAAGCACCATTTCCTAAGAAGTTGTATACTCACGATGGCCTCTCAAGGTCGGTCACATCCTATGAAATCAAGTGACGTCTCACTGTCCCATCAAGAACCGGCAGTTAGGAGATGGCACGGTAAAATCAAAAATAAAGCTTAGAGCCGATTAATTCAGTCATAAAGGTTCAATAAAAATGAAATGAAGGAATATCACAAGAGCGTCACATTGGTTGAAGGTAATTCCAAGAACAAATGCCAAATTCAACGTCCTCCTGGTAGCGATCTTTAAAATAATTAACGAATGGAAGGAACCTATGTATAAGTATTTTATTCTGCTTAATGCAGAATACCTAGTTACCTATGCGTATTTCAGTTTGCCGTCCGAGTCTATTTAAAATTGTATACCTTTCTCCGCCCAATTTATTGAAAGTGAATACGATTTTGTTTTTCTCCAGGCGCCTCATACCAGTTACTTCCATTTAGTATTCTTAGACGCTCCATAAGTACCCATGAACTATGGTTTTCCTGTGCGTCAGATCATGTTGTGTTAACAGCTAGCTCATTTCTTTTTTTATAGTTTGAGATTCAATCTATCTAATTAGTACATAATCCAGTAAACCTTGACCATACCAGCCATGAAATACCATAAAATCCGTCCCAATTTAATTTGGACGTTTCTCACCTCACCAAGCTCTCGAAAGTGATCTCATCCAAATAGAATATTACCGAGGACGGTCGTAAACACACTTGAAGGCTCCTCATGGGATCCAGTTGGCCTCCGGTGGAGGCAGTTCAACGATTTTGTGTCATCGTTCCGCTGCCACATTTTGGTCCTATGACCTCATACTTGCGGTGAGGTCAAATTCTATTCATTTCAAAGTTTTTGGATGTAATCAGAAGTATCAATTTTACCTACTTTCCTGCTAAAGAAAAACCCCCTTACAAAAAAATATAATAATAATAATGTACTAATTTTCGGTGTTTGCAGTAAGCAGAGGTCGTCTTACCTTCTGTAAATACGAATTTATCCAATTGACAAAAGTTTTCTTTTGCACTCGCTCTTGCTCATCTGGAAAAGAGAGAGAGAAAAAAAACATGTTATAAAATTAATCTACCATGGCAGCTTTGGCCGCGGGTTCATTTACGTCAGAAAGTGATCAGGCAGTATTGCAGTTGGTTCGTTGGATGAAACGATCGTTCTCGCAAAGCCTCAGGGCACCACCAGTAGAGAACCCAAATAGGTTACAGATCACGTTCAATACCCCATTGCGTCATCTTTCCAATCGAGTATAGGCAGTTATTATAAGCAAATAAGTTGAATCAACAACACGCTCCGCTCATATCAATACGAAGGTCTTCGATCATAAACGCACCCCAAAAGAGGAGATCGAGGGCGAACGTGAGTTGGAAATATAGTCAAGAAACCCTCGGAGATTATCATAATAATTGGCTTCATAAAGGATATATTTATATTGAGGTAGTCACGAGGTCATCACGCAACCCAAAAAAAAAAAAAAAAAAAAGAGAATCAATGTAAGGAGAAATTAATGTGAGGAGAAGTTTCTTGAGGGAACCCGAGAGCGTTACGGGATTTCACCCAAACAAAACAAGATGTTGCCAATCGATCGCTAAACTACGCCAAATTGTAGGCTCCTAGGTATGAAATGATTAGCTCCAACCTTTTGAGATTATTTATGAACTTGATTAATTTATAGAATCTAGCTGGTCAACAAGTTTGAAATGGATTGCTGTAAACTCTATGAGAGAAAACAGTTTCCTTGAAAATGGCAAGCCAAATAATTTTTAGAACATTGTAACTGAAAATATCTGATGGAAGAAACGGGTCTTGGAGATTTGGGGCAACAAATTGTTTTGTTTGTGTATTGTTTCGCTGAGCGAAAATATACTTTCAGTTCTGTATTCGGTCATATAGCAATGATCCTAAGCAACAATCGAAGCAAAAAATGTTAGGAGAAAATGTTTATCCTACTACGCAGATCATCGCTAATTGCACATTTTTAAAATCCCATATTTAACATTTTTAGTAAGGTGCATCAATATCAACCAGGCTCAGATTCCAAAAACAGATATATGATCCAATTATTTTAATAATGAATTAATAAATAATAAATTAATGATTAATTATTCACGGCCTCACCCTCTTTCCATAATTTTGCAAGACGAACAGTTCTGCTGAAGTATACACACTGTGCGACGAAGAGAAGGAATCAATTTCGTAAGAGACGTACGATTTAACAAGGGTAAGCTCAAGTGTTTCACAGAATTGTTCTTGGTCATTTGCCCTCCGCGTGAAGGATTTACGAAGACGTTGAAAGAGCGAGGACACATGAGTGCCAGTGTCGGAGCTGGCTATTCATTTCAGATGAAGGGAAACAATCCATGTGAGCTATACTTAGATCAAATGCAAAAGTGAAACTGGTTGTTGCGCTTGGTATGTACGTTTCAAGTTTTAGCGAGGGCTTTGCGTGTCGTCGTATGCTAGAACGGATCACGAAGGGCTTAAAAAAGTATTATAAATTTGGCGTGGAGGTACTTGGTTATTGCAAAATGGTCTGCCATGGCAAGGCTGTAAATCATAATGTTGTAAGTTTCCATTAGATTCTTGTCCATTCGCTCTACAAACTTGCTCAACCACATGAACAACTCAAACCACACAACAATAAACTAAAACCGAGTGATCGCGTTTTTTCAAGGTTTCTTGTGGGGTTCAATACCCATGAGAGGAATGACCAACTGATACAATATATTGTGAAAGGCTGAAAATCAAAAATGCGGCCTCGGACTGGCTCTAGTGGCGGAAAGTCGCGCCAAGTTTGCTAATTACCTACCAATGTTGATACAGCCAAGCCAAAAAAGATGTTGCCGGCGCCCTCGTACTCGTGTCCGATATTTAATGGGATCGTCGAGGAATGTTTATTACGTCAGCAAAAAACCAGCCAAAATTGCTCGGAGATGTTATTATTATATCAACTTCACAAAAGAGGACCGAAGCAATCCTTAAACACAAGGTTTTGGCTCGACTCTGCTCAACGGATATTGTCATAAGTCATATCCATGTTGCCCTATTCTAACATTAATACGTTTAACTAATGATACATTCCTTTACCAAACTTTCGCAAAATTTATTCATTTGACTTGAGACACACTCGACAACTCAACACGAAGCAACATTTGCAAGAAACCTAAAAAGTGGGGGAATTCACAGGTATATACTGAAATATCTAACTGTACAATCAATTCCTAAAGTTGAGGTTTTTTCTATTTTGAAGGGCCACCTTTTTTTAAACAACTTTTCTTGTTATTTTTCTCATAGGAAAAAAAAAACCTATCGCGGCGGCTACTAAAAGATGATCGGTTTTGATAATTAACTTTGCTCCTGAGTATAAAGCTTTAGCAAGACCAAATATTCTTAAATCTAAAAAACTTAGGATTTCGCTAACACAGTTGATTTATTTTGCTAAATTGAAGTATTCCAAAAAAACAGATCGGAAACAGGTGAGCACAAGATACTTCCCTCATTTTTTTTTATCATGAAGACTAGGCTCCTTCAGTGCGTAGGTATTGGAAAAATGTTGTGAAAAATTGGGAACGTCACAATAAACTCCAGATGAGGCCCTTGTCTGTGGGAAATCTTCATCGGAAATGCAGCCTAAGAATGTGATTTTCTCATTTGACTCCTCGACTCATTGGTCGTCTTAAATGTCGAGAAAGCCTCGGCTGCTGAACTGAATGTGACAACTCTTCTTAAAATAGGATTGGGGCCTTTATAGAAGAAGCCCCGAAAAAGCTATTTGACAGACACAGTGTTTTCCTAACCCGTCAAAGCGACGTATTGGATCCGGTTTATGTTGCAACTCGCCGTTTCAGCGTGTGATTTTGCATTATGAAAATGGGTCAACTTCAAAATAGTACGCTCCGCCCAGAGCCGTATCACCGAGATTTAAAACGCAGATTTGAATTCCCTTCGAGCCGGGCTGTGATCCAAAGGATCACTTGGGGTTGCTAATCAATAGCTGGTTCCAATGGTAGGTCGTGTCTTCATTCATTCGATACATCCACGGGGAAAATCCCGTAAATGCCTGACGAGGATTCGACTGCAATCTCGGGGTCGTTACTACTTGCCTAGGACAGGGCAGGGATGCTTAACGTTTCATAATATATATTCACATCAGAAATATATTACTTATGCCTCTGAATCATCAAATTAATTACTTTTGCCAATATGAAATCGCACTTTTGAAGAGCGCAAGTGTAATCATTCCTTCGGCCAGAACGCTGGGTTCGCCCCAGTGAATGCAGGCGACCCGACGCGAAGAGCCAGACAGAAACTGTGCCAGTGCCAGCCCTCTTGCCCGCGACCTCCCCGGCCGAGCTGCCAACCTTGGGCTTTCCGTTCGTTGGTCTCCCAAACCACGTCACGAGTTGAGGTTGAAGACTTGCGAGCGTCTGCCAGGATTCGAGTTGGTTCTTTTGAAAAACGTCCAAAACGCCCACCGCCCATTTGATCGCGTTCACCCGTAAGATTTGCCTCAGTGCAACCTGAATTTTCTTTCTCGAACTTTCACCTCATTTTACGCGCGCAGGCAGTTCAATCAATATGAATATTTTCAAACTCCTCCCAAACTTTCATTCGTTGATCCATTCTAGAGAGAAAAAGCTGCATGTTTGCTCCATAATATGTTGTACTCCCCATCAGTTCGACTATTGATATACTGTTCGGGTCCATCTCACTGCTTTTGAAGGCTTCACCAAGAACTTTGACGTAGTACGTGTACGGGACTGTTTTTACTCTACCCCGAGTCGTTTCCGTCTTTAATACCAGCGTAGGGTGAAAATTATACGACGTGAATACATCTGATTCCAATAAACGAAATGGGAGTTTCGTCACCCGAACGTTTTGAAACAGTTTTGGGTAAAAGTGATCGATATTTTGAAAGTCTACTGTGCTTTGCTAGGCATTCGGGATTGGTATGCTAACCGAGCATCCACCCTACAGAAATGACATTAATCAAGGCTCAGCGTACTCTGATCCTAATATTTCTGTTCAAAAATTACAACAATAAATTTTGAAGTAAAATTATATAAAGAGATAGTTCAGTCACTCGATTCTTAAGCGATCCTTGAATCTATTGCGTTATTCTTGGAGTGATGGGTGATTTCAATAAATGGTGAGAGCTTCAGATTTACGATAAAATTTCATGATTGAATTCAAGAAACGATACCTCTCCAAGAGCCCTCATATATCCAACTTCCGCGCGTCACAACAGAGCATTGACCAAACTTCGTCTCCCCAGGGATAACGTTCAATATAAATGTGTACGACGACCACCGATTCCCCTTCTACGTCACACTGACTTATTCCTACGTAGGAAAGGACGACTGACACAAATCCGACTATTTTTGAGATTCTTCAGCCGTCAGCGTAATTTAAGCTGTCATTTAGCAGTCGCGATCGCTGTGATATACACCATTACGCGGTAGAAAGTGGGTTTACTTAAAACAAATGTATCTTCACGCAATACATTCCTACTGTAACTAGTAATTTTAGAGTTGGTTGCTCACACGCCTTTCAAGAGGCTTGAGTCATCTCATGACGCTAAACGCAGATCTACATGTAATTTACGCCCACTTCAGTCATAAACTGCCTACACGTTGATTTTATCAGCCTTTTGAGGCCATTGGATGATCCCAACACAAAACAAACCTTATCTCTGCATCAATTTGAATTTTAGTTGCCTGTAAAATGAAAGTTAGAGTTGACTTCTCGAGGTTCGTCAATGACGATTGCTCTCCCAACGATAAACGAATAATTGTTAGCCTATAAATATCACAGAGTTAAAGGAGGCAGAGGTCCGTTACATAGTCCTTTATGAACTTGTGGGGCTTCTCTTCATATACACTGATATTTGTCCATCATGTTATTAAAAGTTAGGGAAATGGCAACCGCGAGAAAGAAGAAGAGAAAGGTTGTCCGAGCTCGAACAAAACTTGCGGAGGATTGCAAAAACAAAATGTGTGATTTGCAATACTTCCCAAAATTAAAAAAAAATTAATTAAAGGAAAATTGAAGGGAAAATTTTCCGAAGAATTGGGATACAGCAAAGATGCAGACTCATTCTGATCCGATGGGATGCGCTTGGGATGAAAAGAGGGAGGAAGGAGGCGCCTAACCCTCCTGACACTGAATTGTCATAATAGGTATTCACATTTTCCGAGTAGTGATAGAATTTGTTCAAAAGAGTTTAGGATTGGCATGACATGTTGGGGTCATACGAGCACGGTAGAATACATATTCATACTGCAAAGAGAAGGAGCCTATCAACATACCGGAAACACAGTGTCTGGGACGTGTTGGCGGCTAACAAAGGTGAAGATCAAGAGGTGGACTGCACGCTGAAATGAGAATCCAGGGCTGGTGCCAGGCTCGAGGCAGCACCCTATCTCGATGAGCTTCAGAGCGTGCGGAGCCCTCGACACGAGCGGTGCCTTCCCTTTCAACTAGGTTTGTACTATCAAGACCCTTTTTATACCTTTCGCCACGGGTTGGGGTGCTAAATTGGGGCGGTGAGCGGATTTTAGATCATTCTGCTAACGAAGGTGCGAAATGAATCTGGTCGGGTTTGAGGGGTTGAGGGCGTGGCCATAGGCAGAACAACCCGAAGGAGTCGACAACTCTTCAATGCAGTTTTTAATGGCAAGCTAGTTAGACGACCTGCTCAAGTATCCGCGCATTGACGGAACGATCAACAGCTGAGGTAATACCAAAAATTCCAAATCCTTTGCTAGGGACTGTACGCGCTCCTTCTGGTGATACATAGTGGTGCACAGGCGAAATCAGGGTGAGTTTGATTATCATGACGATACAGGCGCCAACAGCCCCCCCCCCCCCCCTTCATAACCCACGAATGTCCTGTTGCCAGCATAACTGCGGCTTGTTGAGAAGTAACAAGGATTCATTCATATATATCATTTATTCATTCATGTCAACGTGATTCGATCGGGGTGCCTCAACTGCCAAATTCTACAGGTGCATTGCGTTCAATTTTGTTGAGTTTCTTACCTTTGAGTTGTTGTATGTGGTCGTCGAATTGTGTTTTACTCGCGAAGCGTCGACCCGGTGTCGACGAGCTGGCGGTTGGGAGCGATTCCATGGACGTGTAGGGCGAGTTGAGGGGGCTGGACCCCCGAGAGAAACTCGATGGACTGATTCCTTCCGAAGCGACGCGTCCTGCACGTCATTGGACAGGGTATTTGAAGTACTATAGTGTGTGTAATGTGTAGCCAATAAGTGGTTCCAAATTCCTGCTCAGCCATCAGCGGATTCCAAAACCATGTGCAAATACGTCCTAAATCCCAAAATCTACGCAACCCGATTCATACTCAGAAGAATACACTGTTTTCATCCAATTCTCAGCGCTACGTCATTGTGAAATACAAATCACTACAATGTAGGTCTCTTTTTAATACAGGGTACACTTGATATTCACCAGCAATTTAATGTACAGTGAAAACACTGTGAGAAAACAAGTCGTGGGAACTGGAGTTAATGAGTAAATTTTATGTATGCTTACGATAATTAGAAATGTTCGCAAATTTAGACGCTAACATTCCTGTGTGGTCACGCGGGCATTTGACTCTTCAATCAGGTCTTATTCAAACGAGAGCCACTTTAAGAACTTGAAGGTGGAATGATTGAAAGCAGCCGATTAGCATAGAAATAGACTCATTTTACGAATGATGACCTCACGTTTGCTGAATAAAAAATGAAGAGAAGTATCGCTTCGTCGCTTCAGGTAACAATTACCTACGTAGAAGATTCAGTGGGCGAAAAGAATGAAAGCCGCGCTAAATTACATGTGAACTAAAACCTGATACTCCAGCTGCTCTGAAGGCTTTTAAGAGGAGTTATACCACTATTCGACAGCAGATCTGTGTCTACAGAGTAATCGCTTGTAATTCTAACAATGTAGGTATGCGTTTTCCTCGCCTCAAGTACGAGAAACCCTCCTTTTCTTCAATCAAGCTCCTGGGTTGTGAAACTTTTCATTGATCGTGGAAGCCTGACCAGTTGGCCAGTTGGACTCGGCACGCCAGCGATGAGACAGGCCGTTTGACCTAGACACTCGCTGACAATTCTTCTAACTGGATCACCGCCAGGTCGAATGCGATTTTGTTGTCCTTCAGCGTGAAGAGTGAAAGGGCAAAAGCTTGTGTTCCTAACAGTCGAGCTTTTCCGACCGATGGAAAATTTGAGGTCTGAATCGAGAAATGAGAAAAAAAGTCGAGTCTGAGTCAGATCCAGGGTAGCATTAATTAAGCGATTGCGGAAATTCTAAATGAAATCCGGCTTATTATTTCAAATTACTTCTAACCAAATACTTCTCCTCTCTGGTCGAGATCACGAGTTTTGTACTGCGCCAAATCCGTCAGCGACAAAATCTGACCCTCGAAACACAATGAGATACAAGGAGCAGGTCAACCCTGAACTTCGAGATTTTCAAGGATGCAATTATTTGTTCGAACCCACAGCCTTGGTCCTTTTTCCGTCCGACACATCCTCCCGAAGCGTTCGTTGAGTCTGGACGCGGTTTCGGCGGAGGTGATCACAGAGGACCCTCAGATGGAATTATTCAATTGACTCCCTCCCACCCAAAACAACGGGCTACCAACCCACAGACTGGCCATGGATCAGCGGATTTTACGCGGCCCTTTTGTGGCTAGGAAGACGAGAAAAATCCAGGTGTTCCACTGCCTACAGAGGCTAGGGCTATCCAGAATTTGCCGAAAATACACAGGCGTAACAAACCCACAAGATCTAATGCCACATGCTAGTTGGGGCAACCATACTTGGGGAATATCATGGGGGAATATAACCCAGTCGGCATCTACTTGAGTAAAAACAAACAAAATTGTTGCGTCCCTAAGTTCAGAAGGCTCAGGTCACTCCCGCAGTTCCCACTCTGACCCCTCCAGCCCGGTTTCCCACCTACACAGAAGTGGCCGCGTCCAAGGATTCCCAGATCGGCTGACGGTTCGTATAACACAAGACCACGTTTCTATTTATAAATGTGACACCGTATGTTGAACAGGAGCGTCCATCCCATTATGTAACTTGAGTGGGGAACTTGCACAAATAAATTGGAGTTTAGATCGTATGAGGCTTTTTGTTGACCTTTTAATCAAATGAATAAATTTGCTATTTGCCTACGAAATAAGTGGAATACTAATTGACCATTGCTTCAGATTAGGGTTACTCCTCATGCAAAATCCTATCCGTCGTTTGGTTAATCGCCATAATTGATCGAAAAAGAGCTGATCAGCCGCCCAGTTGACCTCTGATCTGATTTCATTCTTGATGACAGCAACACGATCACTAACAAAGATGAGCATGTAATTCACCAAAATTCACGATTATATAATTGAGTCGTTATTTTTTCAGCTCAACTTTTTTATCGACCTATTCAACAGTTTTTCATACATCGGACACTCTAACCCAAGTACGACTTTCTACTAATACTTCTCAGTAGAGCATAGCCGTTTATAATAGCCACACCCTCATTCGCGGCTTTCAGGAAAATCTGTAATTTCATAAATTGAGCCCGAAAGGGTCTTTAGGCAGCGATGTTCTTCCGAATCTTCGATCTTTCACAGCGTATAATTAGGAGACCTCGAAGTCCCCGGGCTCCCACTTGATCTATAATCTGCGAGCGTAAATTCGACGAAGAAAAAGAAGAGCCTTCAAGGGCAAACCATCCCAACTTGGAGACTTGATTCGCCTTTGCAGGAGCTGCAGGATGGTTTCAACTTATCTGCCAGTCCAAATACGTGCAGCAAGATGTAGGGTCGACCGTCTCTTGAAGTAACTATGAGCTCAAGGCATGCAGCAAATAATCGGCCTTCGATTTAGTTCAAGCAGCGAACACGATTTTTCATTGTACCGATATTGCGCTAGTATTCGACAGGAAACTCAGTTCCACACTTGCAGGCATTAGAAAGCAACAATTCAGCATTCAGTCAAATCTTCCTGTAGAAGACAATTCCACTTCGATCAGGTCAAACGATTTGCGTGCCATACACAGATGGACATTCTCTTAGTTGTGAGTGGCCAAGCATCTGCATTGAAGAATGCAGAATGCGTACACTCATTGAATTTTGCGTTAGAAAAATTAAGAGCAAAAATAAGTCCGTGGTTTCACGATCCGTTTTTAAAACTGCTGATTGGTTTTTGAAACTGTTATGCCGACATAACTGCGAGGCTTTAAAGTATCCCTAAAATTTTTTTCTCCTTCGTCGTATTCCTCTCCAGTTCATTATTTCGGAACCATCTTTATCCACGGTCCTTAAAGAAACGCCAGACTGTCGGCCCCACCGGGCCGGAACGTCTCAACAACAAATCATGGTCATTTTTCATGCGATTTACCGTATTGATGTTAAATGACTGAAAGTAGTGGTAGAGCTCGGACCCTAGAACAGTTCGACGTACCAATTTTTCAAATAAACAGGTTCAACAAGAATTGATTCCTCACGTAACGACAATCAGAGGCGGGGATGAAAACTTGATTGGTAGCTTATATACAACTCGGGAAGATCAGTATTCATTATTTATTTTCTTATTTAGACCCCTTAGCGATTTTAAGACCATATTTTGGCAAATGCGTACATGTGTACTTCTGCATTTTTGCCAACAATGCATGAAGCACTTATTATTCCCGTAACAGGAAGCTGATGATGTTCGACTGGAAAGAACGGCTCTTAAGAAGACTAAGCTGGTCATCAAATTCCTCGTTTGTGACTCGTCACTCGATCAAAACATAGGTTGTTTATTCAAGGAATAACCAACCAAAATCACCTCACTATTTTTTGTCCCCGCGTATACTAGAAGGAACCGATTTCCTCAGAAATCCGCCTCATTCAAAGGGAATTTTCAGGTTTTTAAAATAACACGCCGACTAGCCGTAATTCACCATGCTCCCCAGATGTGCTCTATCGCCCCTTGACTTGGAGGAAATCCCAAACTGCCACTTTAAGAGAGAAGAGCAGCAACCTGAGCACTCGAACGTGTCACCGGACAAATTTTTTCGTGTCGGGGACGTCAGTCGATTTGTTCCTAAGTACTCGAGGCGATCTAGCGTTCAGATCTGACATAATGTCTCTATAAAGGTACCTATCTGATTATTGGAATCGACTCTGAGAAAAGCAGAAGAACAATTCTAAGGGAAACAATCCCGGTAAATAGCGAAGCGTCTAAACAGGATTGTTTAATAATAACTTGTAATCAATAATTTCGCTTGATAAGAACTCTCAGCGAAGAACATTTGTTTTCTTTCCGGCAAATTTAATCTCTTTTAGTAAAAAGATGAATAAAAAACAAATTCACATCAATGGAGTTTCTGATGGGGAAAAAAATCGTTGAATTCCATCGTCTCAAGTCTCAGTTATCGTACTCAATAATTCCATCTTCACTAGCTATCTATTAAACCCATTCGATAGATGAGTGGGTGGTCGAGTACCATGTAGAATAAACATTACGTTCCGGATATGATGAGTTTGAAGAAGTTTATATGATGTCGTGTTTAAAGTTATTCAGGTTCATGTCAGCAACCTCTCGACGATTTCAACACAATTTTCCCGGAATACCTACTTTCTGTTTTGAATAGTCTGGAAATTTAGGTTATAGAGACGATTATCACTGAGGACTTGAGAATTATAGGCAATACAATAAATATAAAATATAAGGATAAACGAACGAATATCACTACTAAAGTTTCAAGTGATACCAACTTGCTGTCAGTTCTAGATCCTACATAATGTTCGTCTGAATAAAGCGAATGGTATCCGTATTGCCCTCACTAAGCAGTGTCTACCTACCACCTTAAAAACCATGGCCAAGGAATCCAGCTTCTGACTGAGCTCAGGAACCAAAAATATCGTCTCGTCATTTGTGTAAGTGTGCAAAACTAAGGATGGATTGACAGTGGAAATTCGTACACCGCAAGAGAGGAAAACAATTATAAAAGGAAGAAAAACTTCATCTTAGCTTCCAAACTTTAGCAGGAATACGAAAAAGAAAATGGTACTGTTATTACCGACATATTAACCAGGTGCGTATAGGATTTTTCTAATGTGTGTTTCATGGTTCAAACGATTATCATCAACCAATTCCACATCCAACCAAACTAGTTTTTATAAATTTCCTAAATTTTAATTTCTGACCTAGACAAAAACCAGGCAGCACGAATTTTCACTGTCTGTTTCAATTTTTGAATGGTTCTATAAGGTTCTGCCCAAATATATTTTGGCTGGAGACACATTCATGAATTGAAATCTCTTCGTCTATTTACGTTCTTTATTTTACCATAAGGAGACCGGGGTGACGAGGTTATTGAGGATTTGACTGAAAGGCGGTGTGCTGGGAGAGGACGCGCTCGGAGGCGGCGAGCCCTCAAGTATTCCTTGAAAGAAGGCAACTCGATCCCTCAGGGATCCTCTGCTCTTCTTCTTGTCTTCCTCCATCGTTTTCCCACTTCACCGGAGTCTTCGCGCACGGAATTTACCCCATGGTACACCACTGAACCGACACTGGGATCAATTCGACGTCGCGCACTGCAAAAATCGAAATAAGAATGATAACCATGAGCGGCGTCAGGTGAAAACCCGGCCAAAAAATGCGTCGCTGTCAAACGCCGGTTTCGTTCGATGTTTATTTTCAAAGAGCGACCTGTTGATACCGAGCAACAGTCCCACGACGGTTAGCCCGGTGCGACTGGAGGATTTCGCTATGGCCTAGTGAGGAGCGAAACCTGGACAGAGCGCGCCACTTGCCATTCATCTGATAAAAGGTTATGCAATTGGTGGGAAGCGGGGCCTTTTTTATATTCGAGCAATATGATCTCATCACTTGGGAAAGAAATGCCAACCGGAAGGGGTGACGATTAGTAGGTCAGGGTCCTGGCTAGTGCAGGTCCTGGTCCAACTCCATTCCCTTCTGGGCTCAGGAGTTTTCTGGAACTACGAGAACCAACAGGTGTGGCCGCGGAAGTCGGACCGAGGTCATTGTTCTCGCTCTTGCAATAGCCTTTCGTCTTAACAATAGTTTTGCCCCAAGCACGAGATTGAAGTTGAGGACAAAACTTGAGCCCATATCCACAAAAAATTGTCCATAATCATTAACTAGGTTTCACTCATATTTACATTTGGCGAATGAACGATTGGAACAAACATATTTGCAAAAAAAATAGAAAAAAAAAAATAATAAAATAAAATAAAATAAAAAGTTTTTTTTTCAGATGGAAGGGTTTGAGGGTGATTTTACCACAAGTTAAGTATACCTATTAACCATGAATTTCTAGACTCCCAACCTCGATCTCTCTGAGAGGAGCATGGAGACTCATGCCAATCGATTCAGCGTACTAGAGATCTCGAAAACCCACAATCGAAGTTGGTAGATAGATACACATTTTGATCCCCCCCCCCCCCCTTTCCCTTTCAAGATGGTCTGATCAGGCTGAAAAGTTTCGAGGACCTACTAGAGCCGGAAATCGTAGTTTTGTAGAAGATTTTCTACTACCAAAATCGGCGAGGACGGCGTGCGGCGGGTGGAGATTTGCTTATTTTGATCTAGACACCTTGAAACAGCCAGACACATTTTTTGGGGCAAATCGGAAAGGTTTACTTTCAGCCTGAAAACATAGGTTGATTCAGGAGGGATTTTAAGTAACTATTAACGATGAGAGCTATGGGAGATACGGATTTCCATTACGATCCGCAACGAACTGAACATCAGTGTTTCATGATGACGGAAGCGAAATGAAGCGAAAGCTCATCGAAGGCTTTTCAAGCTTCTGTAGAAAAAATGTTGAAACATTTTCAGGCCTTCAAAATCCGCCTCAAATCCACGAAATCAATCTTCACGCCCAAAAGTTGTGCTAATGAAATTAATTGCGCTCCCAGGAAGTGTGCTTGTCTAGATTTTTCTCAAATAAGGACGTCTGAGCCCTCAGGCAACTGGGACGATTGAGTCCTTCGCCTGACTCGATCCAGGATCCCTGAGCTGGAAGCTTGAAAACAAGGTTACAAAAACCGCCAGCGGAAGGGCCTTTTATTTCGTTACTGAAGAATGGGTGAGATCGTTATTCGGTTGAAAGAGCAGCAATTGAGGTCGGGGGTTCCCCTCCAGCCAGTGAGCCTAAGACCACATGTGCGAAAAGGTCACACGTCTACGCAGTCCAGTACATGCGTTGTTGGAATGAAGTCAGTACGGGACACAGTTTTGGATTACCATTTCAAAACATTAAAACAATACAATGACAATTTGTAATGTCGACTCTGATACCATCATGAGGACCAAACATGAACGGACTCTCAGATTCTTTAATCACGTGGAATGAACAAATAGTCTTTCAGAAGTCGAAAGGGAGATATTTTAGCCGAACACGACGATTTAGGTACCACCCCTCAATACAAATGAAGCTTTAAGCTGGCTCCACATAGAGGAGATGGTACAGAATGCTGCTCCTTTCGAATGAGGTAAGGTTGGTTCAAGCGTTGAAATACTTCGAATAACTTCAACAGAAAACTCAGCTAAGTGGAAACTGATAGAACAACTTCAGCAAACTCATTGCACCTTTCACAAGAAAATTATAACAACTTTGAAAATTATTAAAAGCGTTTCTCCTTCTAGTTCAAAGCGGCGAGAAATCATGAAACATCGGAAGTCAGCTGAAAGACTGAAGGAGTCACTCAATAGAAAAAGAAGAGTGTGTCAATGACTGGAAAACTAAGGCAGGTGGCTAACCGACGAAGGACAGATATAGACAGATTGGAGTTGGAGTTAGGAGTGTTTATATTTACACCTGCGACCAGCCCTCAGTAGAAGAATCAGACTAGCTGGGACGGCCAAGGACGGCAGTTGCGATAAAAGCGGTACCAGGTCAAGCCGATAGAAAGAGTCATTTTCCAGAAACCGCTAACATGTTCTCATTGATGGACACCATTAACTATGCACTACGATACAACTATCATCCATGAAAATACATTGGAGGAAGCCACACTTGTGTGTTTGAAACTCTTCTGAATTTTTGTTGTTTTCATTGACTCAAGAAGCGGATCTAATCATCGCAATTTGATGAAATTAATTTTTACTTAAATTTCATGTGATGGAAGAAAATCTAGTATTGTAGCTGAAAACCTCCCCACACTATTTTATTTTATTAAATCACAGGGGTTGATTATCCCTCAAACCAGGAGCATGAAGACTCATTCCAATCGATTCAGCGTCCAAAATATAGTCGAAAATGATACCTCACACGCCTAGATTGCCGAAAATCTCGAAAATACATTTATCGAAATACACATTTTGACCCCTGCCCACCCCTAATTCGGTCCGATCGGGCTGAACAGTTTTGAGGACCAACTAGAGCCGGAAACGGGTCTCTAACCAAATTTCATATTTTTAGACAATTTTCTACAACCTAAATTGACGTGGACGGGGGATGACATGCGGCGGACGGACTTTTGTTTATTTTGATCTATACACCTTAAAAAGCCCGCGGCACCTGACCAGGTAGTCGGACGAAAATCCAAGGTGAAAGTCCTTGTTTACTTTACTTTTACTTTACCATAAAACGCTCAGAAAAAAATTTTGGGCCAAATCGGGATGATTGGCTTTCAGCATGAAACATTGGCTGATTATTCGAGGAATAACCAACCAACAACAGAAAACTCAGTTTTATCCTGAATGATTCCTTTGTAATTGTGAAACCAAACAAAGGTTCAATATAAACTCGAAAAAAATATTCAAAAAAGAAAATTAAGAAGAAGATTTTTGACATTGACGACAAGAATAATCAAAAATAACTTTTTTAACTCTTCGGCATAAGATAATAATCTGGATTCTCAGAGCGTCATCTCATTCGGAGTCTATGAAAAACATGAATCTCTTCTATTTTAATTTTTTCTGAAACATCACACTACAAAAGGGGATCTCACGTGGCAGTGTCAGGTTGTCAGCGTTTCAAAGCGTTCGGCAACGCCTCGCAGGGCACTCACCTGCCTCGTCAAAGTGGTTCAAGGTGATCTGATATCAAGTCGTAACTATCAAGTCATCCTCACTGCAGGACGCTCTATTTACCCGTTGTTTCAACTAACTAAATTCCTGTGTATAAATATAAATTAGAGGCACGTTTTTTTAAAACACGAATGTACGAATGTTTGCTGGAAGCAAAGTCGAAACTCGTATTTTGGACAAATCAATAAGCTAATCGCCACTTTCCACGAGTCCACGTTAGAGAAATATTCCTTGCGCAGGCGAAGTAAACGCCAGGTCGGTATCCAGAAGATACATGAGAGTGGAAACCTATCAACCGGAGAAATCCTCTTTGACGAGCCTCATAAGTTACTTTTGAGGGGAAGACAGGTTTCGTGAGGGAAGTTATCAGTAAGGAACAAAAGAAAAAGAATGAGGAGATGATTCGTGGGCGCAACCCCTCCCATGGGAATTTAATAGGGAAGACGATAGTTGGAGCCGAGGCAATGGAAGCTTTCGTGTTCATAGCATGTTGTATATCTTCCTATACCCTTAAGACCCAAGAGAAAGAAAAGCCGAAAGAGAGACCAGATTCGTCTGATCGAATTTCACCTGTCACACATTTTACGTCGGTTTTCCGCTAGTTTCACTTCCCGAATAGATTGGGATCGAGAAATATGAAATACCAGTCACGATACCGGTGAACAGCCATATGCGATTATTTCCCTCGCCGAATCATCTGCGGTATTGAATTTTCTCTTTTTAGATTGGAGATTAGAAGTCATGAATAAAGTTTCCATTTTGGGAATAGATTTTAGGTACTTCTGACTTTGAATCGAGTCGGTGACACCTGAACAAGTAAGTATACAAGATGAACGCACTACCGGTGAATACGTTCGGATCTCTTCAAATCTCTATAATGCTGTATTCGATCCCACTTCATAGAGGTGCTAAAGAACGAAACTACAACATTTCTGTACAGAATTAAGGAAACGTTTAAAATGATTTTCTTGATTTGTCTCTCAGATTCTAGCACTCCATAAACTCTTTTTCAGACCAGTTCACCTTGAAGATGTTTGATCCTTAGACCGAATAGTCTTCAAGAGAGAGGCATTCCGCGTGACAGAACTTCACCCAGGTGGGACATGTACTCGCGAAGACCGGTTCTGCCTTCTGCACGTCTCCACAACAGAGTTGCAACGCTTCATTCCTGTATATTTGCACGAGCCTATCGTCAGCCTTAGAAGATTTCTGGTCTAGAAGGGAATTGAGGCGATCTAAATGGCATTCTGATCTCAAGCGGGTCTTTACGACTCTTCTGAGGGAAGGTTAGTGAATCAATGGTTGCGGGGCCGCTCGTGGTCCTTCACCTCTGTCGTTTTTCAGTAGGAAAAGACAAGAGATCGATCAGAGCCAAGCATTTTTTTAAACAATTAAATGTTTCACAAGAAAAAAAGCCACGGAATTAATTCGCTTATTCTAAGCTCGCTATCAATTTATTACGTTGAGATTAACAACCTTCCTGAAATGTCCAGAGATGGTTCTCCTCCCAAAAGTACGTACCGTATCAAATATCCATAAAACGTACGCAAAAGACTATCGAGTGAGGACAGAGCACTGAGAAACTAATGAGTTTTACTCGGAAAACTCGCATTGATTTGACCACTGCAATGGAATACTAATATGCACTAATGGAAAATGCTCTTCCTTTTATAAATAGAGTATTTCCTTCAATCAACGTAATAGTCACGTGAACGAGCAGCCAAACATACCGAGAACACACGCCAAGAAATAACTGCAAACTTAGCTTATGCCGAATCATTAGTCATTTCTATTACGAAGGCGACTGAAAGTCGGTTTCTCTCGTATTTGCGTAATGGAAGACGCATTTCTAATCAGCCAGTGCCATTCGAGCTGATGAGAATTGAAAAGCCGAATACGAAATATTAAATTCTTCACCCGCTTTGAGGGAGTAGACTCCTAGAACGATCTCAGAATGTTGAAAAGTTGTGGATGTTTAAATAAAATTTATGTAAAAATTCATTTAAAAAAAGAAAAAAAATGAGAACGCCTGATAATTTGCAAAATTGTAAAAAGTCTTCATTTCCTCATCAGATATTCCCTCAGATAATTCCCCGAACAAAAACTGGCCAAGGTGCGAGCCAATTGTGGAGGGACATCTATGAATCGTGACATAAGTGCTAATTGCTAATTTGTTGTTGCTCAGTTAAAATTTGCTTCTCATAGAAAACTAGAATACTGTATGTAGGTATGCAGGTGGCAAAAGCCAGAGATATACCCTAAGTTAATCTAAGAACGAAAAATATTGCGGATGTTGTGGCGTACTACAATCGTCTATTGTTGTGGAGGACTCAAATACAGCTGTAACTAGATGGACGAATTTCAAAGGTGGTCTTGTCTCTTATTTTAGTGGAGTGAAGTATTCCAAGTCACTAGCTACCGCTAGACCTCACTTGATCTGTAGGAGGCTACCGTATAAGCTCAAGGAAAGTTAATCCAATGAAATACTACAACCTAAGTGCTGGCTATAAGGCGAAAATCATCATTTTCGTGCGAGTAAAATTTCCCTCTCTGATAATATTACCGGGGAACTAAAGAAGTGGGTTAAATTTACATTTGATTGTCTTCTACCTAATTTCCGACGATGCTCGTGACGTCACTCATGGCTCTCATGCTATGCAGTCTCATAGGGGATGATGAAGGGATAGCAAACGGAATAGTGTACAAGAGGTGCAGGGTGGGGAAGTGGGCACGAGAATGCACAGTGCACGGCACTACACCAGTCAGTTGTTATCAGTGTACTGAGCTTGTCTTATCAGAATTGGACGCCACGAAGAAACCAGGCCAGTGGACGTTACCTCCCTATGATCGATACCGCCCTCGACCGAGCGACCGCCTCCCAGTTCATACAACGCAGTTCGGTGGCTCAAAGGAAGGAATTTCACGTAATCGGATTTCATTTTCGCTAGTGGAGAGTTTCAAGTATTTTTTTTTTTTTTTTTTTTGGAGCGAGAACCGATTTAAGACGATGCGATACAAGAGATGGAAGAAACCCCACATTGTATGGGGCTCACTGCGACACGTGCGCATCATCGAACTGTTTTCCCGCCCACGTGCCACGATTTACAAAAAATTGAGAACTCGAGTTGAGAAGCCTGGGAGCGTCCCATTTATTTGGCATTCTAACCATGTCCAAGATTGGGGGGGTTAATCCGTTGAATCAGGTCGGGTATAAGTAATGACTCAGAGACAAGATTTACTAGTGAGTAAATGACTCAGGTAAGGCTTCTGTATGTCGTTAGAAGAGCTCCTATCGACAAACCACAATATTTGAAAAAAAATTGCCCCGAAGTTGGCTTTTCTATTGATTGCTGGTTATTAGATAAGACTACGGGTTACAATTCTGTTTTTTTTTTTTTTTTTTTTTTCGAAATTGAGCTTGGTACGGTACTTGTTTAGGAGTTGGTGAGTAACAGAATTAAGTTTCCCGTCATCTGAATTGTGTGACGAGGCAGCGGTCGTGAGAGACAGAGGAAAGCAAGGGAACTCAATGTGCGTGACTTCGGGTAGTAAACGTTATCAATTTTCCAGCCAAACCAACAGCGGAAGCACATTGAGCTGCATCACTTGGATCACTAAATCCAAAGCATCACAAGTCTCGGACGTATACTCGTGACAGGGTCCTGGTGGTCATAGTGTTGTCAAAATTACAGGTATTCATATTTTACCTTCCGGACGCATGAGAAACAATATTTAAATGGATATCCGCAGATTTTTGGAAGTTGGGGGTTGGCAGGTTGGACACATTGTCAATCACCACCGTATACCACACCTGATTGCCTCATTAGGCCTAAAATACCCAGTGCTCTTCACGGCCTATGAAATATGGAAGAGCAGGTGGAAAGGATGAACGAATATTTTGATACGAACTGTCTCTGCTAACACGTGAGTTTGAGATGAGTCTAAGAGTGGTCTGTAGCTGTAGCTACTAGCTGAGCACTGCCGATGCCAAAACTGCAAATCGTAGGCGGTGACACAGTTTCGCCCGATAAAACGATCTTTCTCACGAGTAAGAATTTGTAGCTGACTTTGATGGTTCATGAATATTATACGGTTCTAGGACATTATCGAAGTGATTCGTAATTTTCCCTCGACGAGATTTGTGAAATAGGTAGGTATTGACAGCTTTCCGAAAAAACGAAAGTTAGGCACTCACCTTCATAGGATTTGTGTTATGACTGTAATAGTGTCTTACCTTGGAGGAGGTAAATAGTCGCTTGGTATTCGGCTAGTTTTTCGTCGATGTAGTCTTGCGACTGTGCGGCGATGATGTCAGCCGTCGACCGGCCGTCGTGAGGCGGTGGTGGCTGCTGAGGCGCGTGTTCGTATCGAAGGGGTCCGGGGGGCTCGACAACGGGTATTCCGAAATAAGGTGATGGAGGCGGCATCCACATGATAGGCGAAAACGAGACCGGTACAGGGCTCTATAAAAATTACACGAAGAAGAATTACACGAGTGCTATCACACGAAGTCTACAGTTGAACCGAATTCTGGAAGTCATTGAGCGTAATTTCATAGTTATTTTAAAATAATCTACGCGTATTTCGAGGTTCAGATGCAAATGAGTAACATCCTGAACCCGGATAAGTAAAAGTAGAATGGGAGAATATGTTTTATATTGTATATAAAAATACATTACATCCTTCAATGATTGTATACAAAAATCACACGATCAAAAATGAACAAAATTTCTATATTGAAGTGAACTTACTGCATTCAAATAAGAATGATGACCCAAAAGTAAAGTTTGGGATTAATTTCAAAAATAGGTAAGGATAAAAAAAGGTTTTATTATTCTAATAAATAAGATATACCAAAAATTGGTTACTTCTGTATTCGCCTGTCAAGCATCTGACTAGACAATTCAAATAAAAACCCTGCCAATTCTTCCACAGAGGTTGATTTTTTTTTCTTTTATCAAAGTTATGAGGAATGCAGTGGGTGTAGGCTGTCCCGAATTCATTTCAATCGATTCAGCGTCCCACATTTAGTGAAAAATGACAATCGCCTAGATCGTCAAAAATCCATTTTTAAGAAAAAAAAAACACATTTTCTCAATCTTGCTCAAAGGAATATTTAAAAAAAAAAAAAAGAAAAAAAAAACAATGTGAAAGACTGCTTTTTTTACTTAGACATTTTGAATCGCAAGATGTGAAATTTAGGGGCAAATCAGGCAGATCGACCTCTGGCATGAAGACAGGTTGATTATTCAAGGAATAATAAATCAAAACTTACTGTGAAACCTTTGATTTCACTATTCAAAACAAAGCTCCTTGACCCATGGGGATACGATACGATATACCAAATAGGGAGGAATTGGAAACAAAAGCCGCATTTTACGTAAGTACAAATATAGAGCGAGGCGGTTTCTAATCGACGTCGAAGTCGTTCGTGAAAAGTGAAGGTATAAGACTGGGGTTCAATTAAACTTTGGAACGTGCATGCAGGAATTGCTTAACTGGAAAACTTGGTGGACACGGGAGGAGTTAAGTTGATTAAACCAAGCAAAGAACTTTTTCGTGAAACGCGAGCAGTGCTATTTTCAGAATCAATTAACAATCTAAACCTATGACAGCTTGTAAAAAAGAAACCTACGAACTAAACATCGCTTCTTTGCGATTCCCACCTCAACTTCCTGTAGTGGGAGATATAGGAGATTTCATGTTCGGGAAGCTCATGCCCCCACCCATGTAGGACCAAACAAGTATAGTATTCACGGCGATTATTTTCATTCGCGGCTCCGGGTGAGTAGGCCCATTTCAGTGAGTGTTTATAAACCTAGTGATTCTAAATTTACGCAACTAGAACCACCGTGAAGGTCAAAATGGACCCGAAATAAACTTATGAACGAGGGAAATAACGGAAAAACAAATATTTTCTTCATGTTCGAACCCAAATTTTGAATGCAATGATACTCATTTCTAGATTACCCAAATCGTTTGAGTTAAGATTTTGACTCGATGAAGGCTAATCAAACACACACCCTCAATTTAATAAAGGTTTTGATAAAATGAGGATTACAATCACCTGCATGTATGGCCATTGTGGCCGAGGGCACGGGATGTACGGCCGGGGGGAGCCCCCTCTACCCGAGTAGAGGGGTGGAGGCGATCCCCAACGCGGTGGAGTCCCGGACATCACCTGCAACAAAAGGGAAAAAATTGCGTGTAATATTACTGTTGCAACATTATTGTTATGTCCTCATATTCGGAGAGAGTTCATTCTCAGATTCATTTGCGTGTCAATTATATTGATATGCAAGAGCATATTCGTACATGATGATTGATTAGTGATTAATTATTGATCAGGAGGAGTTTGGGCTATAAGGCCCTCTCCTCCACTTCACCTGAAAAAATTTAGTTTCACATGATATCCTCTGATATCACTCGTTAGAAGTTGATGTAATAATAGTGGCAGCATGACTTCCTTTTTTCAAATCTTAATAAACCATAGTACGGAACAGAAAAGTGTCC
Organism: Cyrtorhinus lividipennis; assembly: GCA_019603395.1. Classification (NCBI taxonomy): domain Eukaryota; kingdom Metazoa; phylum Arthropoda; class Insecta; order Hemiptera; family Miridae; genus Cyrtorhinus; species Cyrtorhinus lividipennis. The sequence continues at coordinate 12,332,292 of CM034004.1, forward strand.
TTTTTTCAATATAATTTAGGTAGTAACATAAAGTTTTGTTCAACTTTCTGGCATTATTCATGATTCATAACAGAATAGCTAGCAATTCCTTCCTTGATGTTCTTCAAACCCCTGTTGCATCCTTCGTTTTTCAATTCCAAAGAAATCAATTGAAATTTCAAAAAACCCAGTAGAAAAAAAATCACAAGGGGCCAAACAGGGGGATCGGGCCGGCCATTCCAAGTCGTATGATTGAGATTAGGCGACTACTTCCCCCAGTGTATAGAGAATGGGGGACGTCACCTGACTGATTTGACCTCAAACCCAAGTTTTAAAAAATTCGAAGTTTATACCGATACTATATTAAAAAATGAAAATTTTCTGATTCGTACACTGTGTTTTATCAAGATTTGAAAAACGCAGCAAATTCTCACACACGGGTTGGTTATTCCTCAAACCAGGCGCATGGAGACTAATTTCTTCAACATGGGGAAAATGGGGGAAACAGTGGGTGTGACGGGTCCCGAACCCATTCAAATCGATTCAGGGTCCAACATTTAGTGGAAGAAGATTCCCCACACGCCTAGGTACCAGAAATCTCGAAAACACATATTCAAAATGGGTTGAGATAGCCATTTTGACCCATAACCTCTTCCAGTGGGCGCCAATCGTTCTGGGACCCTTTTCATTGGATCCAGTGAAAAATAATACTCCACTAACCTAGATTGCAAATAATCCAATTTTCTAGATACACATTTTGACCCCTACCCCACCCAAATTCGGTCCGATCGGGTTGAAAAGTATCGAGGACCAACTAGAGCCATGAAAGGACCTTTTACCAAAATTTCAGATTTTTCGAAAAATGTCTTCTACTAAGTCGGCGTGGACGGCGGACGGAAATTTGCTAATATTGATCTAGACACCTTGAAACGTCCAGAAAAATTTTTTGGGGCGAATCGGAGAGATTGACTTTTTGCATGAAAGCATAGGTTGATTATTCAAGGAATTACCAATCAAAAGGAAGTTGCCGTACTCTGTAATAATGAATAAATGGAAAAGTACAGGTTTCCTTCTTCTCCATCATATTTTTGATCTACTAGCACCACTGATATTGTAGCAGCCTTCGTTTGTGAAATTTGGAAGACTCCAAGACTCCAGTTAGGGGAAAATGGATTATTGAGAACGTTGTACTGCAAAAGATGGCGAGAATGATACCCGTCCGATTATTTCATTTCTTGATCAGGGGGATTTAAGGCCATGAGGCCTTCTCTTCCACTTCCCCTGAAAAGTTGAGTACTACGTAATATCCTCTTACAATAATTATTCGTTTATAAATAATGTAATAATAATAAATAAATAGAAAATTTGCTTGCCCCACTTCACTTATATATTACGTCATTTGTTTTTGGAATTTTCTCTGAAAGACTATCTGTAGTTTATCTACGCTTTCTTCGTGAGCCTTCTGGTGCCATCGCTGCAAAGTCGAAGATAGGGAGAATGAGATTTTGCACAAGCCGTTCGTGGGAAACACCATCGCCTCTGGAGATGGTAAATATCTTTATATGCCGTCTTGCCTGTCTCGTCAGGTGGTCCCAAGTCAGTGTATCCCGAACTGAAATTCTCAGGATCTTGGCGGCCCCCAACATTCAATTTGGGCTCCTCCTTGATACGGTTGGTACATCAGCGCCAACATTGACCAGAAATTTTGAATACCCAATTTTCATAGCTTTCCTATAATTACACGGAATGTAGAGCACCCGCCTCTAACTGCGAGAGTAACGCTGGCCTAGGTATACAATTTCCGAGTAAATTACGTAAACAGGTAGCTAGACGAAGACGTGCGAGGCCAACTCCCCGCACGTTGGTATTCTCATGATGAAAGGCGATTATCGTTACCTTTGATAGCCAGCCACCATTCCGAATTTGAACCAGACTGGTAAATTTCCTGTCAGTTCAATCACCTTAACATCGCAATCAGGGGTGACATCATCAGGTGATGAGAGTGACTTCAATTCGGTTTACTGATAAAAACTGGATTATCAGGGAAGACGTCTTATCTCTCCACCAACACTTCCATGGTAACCTGCAACACTTGAACTGAAGTGAGTGGAGGATGTTTCTATGGGTTTCACTGCAGAGAAGTTTCGGCCGAGTAGAACAAGGCAGACCTGGCCATGGAAAAAGATCCTACGTTACTCCGTCGACTGGTATGCTGATGCACTGGCGCTCTATTTGCTAGGCATGCAATTGCAGCACGTCCCAGTTGATGTCGACTTGAGTGATGGTGAATGTTCGTGAGCGGAGGATCATCCATTCTCTTTTCTGGAGGATGTCATGTCATTTCCCGCCTGATAGGATTCGTTCATTAGTTGCCACGGTAACTCATCAGGAGACAAACAACCTCAAAATGGCGCGAACGTGTGGAAAGGACACGGTTTCTCCGAGAGAACATTATCTGTAATTAGTTTATTCATATAACTCCCGCATTTGAACGGTAAAAAACCTTCATTTTTAGGGTGGAGGGGGGGATCACGGCCGAAAACCGAAATGATTCAGATTCCGAAAAGTTCAAAAACTCCAAAAATATTACGGGAACGGGAATGGAGCCTGCACGCAAAGCAGTGTTGCCATTCATACGAGTTTTTACTTTACGTACGAGGTGCCATGTTTATCTGCCAAATGGACGAGATTCACTGAAATTATACAATTTTGTTACCAACTCAATCATTTTTTTCACGAATTTTCGAGGATAACATCCATACTTTGAATCAATCATATAGAACACGACTCACTCACCCTAAGGTCGCTATGTTGACCCTGCCCTCATTTTTGGGCAGACGTGTGTCCGTCATGCGTCCTCGGTTTCCAGCAATCAACAGTGAAAAACAATATCATCAGCGGCGGGATTCTGCTGTCAACCGGAACCGGCTGTCATCACCTGTCCTCTGAGATGAATGTGCTAGGGATCTGTTGTTGCGTTTTAGTTGCAATATAGGTTGCATTTTAGTTTCATCTTGGAATATTTTCTATCTTAATAGGAAAATTGTTCCTTCAGACTCCAAGACGCTTAAACCTTTAAGTAATTCCTACATACCTATAGGTCAATGGATTGTTCGAAAGTATAGCATTCCTTGGGAGGGCCATGATATTTCTGGCGGCCAATATTTTGGAAAATACTGCTGCTGGAAAGTTTATGCTCTTAACCAAAAAAATTATTAGTTAGGTACTTTTCAAGTGTAGAATATTTGCCCCAAAAAAAGTCGCCAATCTAGAGATTTTTCAAAAATGCTATCACCGCAGTACGCAGTGAATTAAGTTGTGTTTTCATCCGGATAGCTGCGAACGATTTCCAATCACTTCTTTAAGAAATATATTAAAAATCGACACGAATAATATTTCTGAATAGTTTGAAAAACCCGTACTTATTGCATCATTAGAGAAAAGGTAGGAGGTCTTTTTCCTGAAATAAAATCTCTAAAAGTACGTAAAAGGCATTCGTATGAACATTTTGAAGGGAAACAGGGCTGTTTGGACTTCCTGTGTTATATTTACCTTGTGGAGCCAATAGAACGCATTGCAGTGGGTCGGTTGACAAAATGAGCAGAGCGATCAGTTTAGCTCCTAAACGCACAACGTTGGACAGTGTGATCATCTCTCAAAAAAGCTTAGTTCTGGCTCAGACTCGAGCTTGCTAACGAGAGAAATATAAATGCACTTGCTTCTTGAGAGATGCAAGTAAGTAAGAACAACCATTATTGTTCGTGGTTCAATAATCAAATCTGCATTTTGTTATGGCATCTGGGACATCATAGGTTCTGGAGTCTTTCCATTGTAAGATAACACTATCAGTACCAAGTAATTAACAAATTAAATATGCACCCAACTAAGCAAGTTAAACCATCATTTACAAGGAACAACATGCCTACGATCGTAACATCATTTCGAACTTTAAGAACTCTGCCGCTTCAGCGTCAATTGAAACTGGCTAGCGCTTGGGACAAATCATTAAAAAAAATTACAAGTCGATTTTCTGGAAAACTGTTCATATCTATGAACTTGGTGATCAAATTCAAGCGTTGTTCGACGAATTGAGTTTGGCGAGTCGTATTTTTGGCATTCGCGTCCTAATTTACTCTATTGCCAGAAAAATATTAGCAGCTACGTAATTGACATGAGTTGCCAACGTTCTGAAAACACTGATTCCCTCAAGCGACGAATTTGCCAACTTCAATCACCTAGTCGAACTTATGATCCAAGAATTGGCGTTCGAAATGCACTGAACGTGAATGATTTGGTCTCATCATCATAATAATAATAATAAATATTGGAAATAATCAATATGAAGGATAATGTATTTGGGGTTCCCATTTGGTCTAGTCTTCGTACCGAACTTGACCGTGAGACTGTGCCAAAATATTCTCTACTCTCGATTAGGCTCGACAGAATTTATCAGATACTGGTTGAGCTCAGTCCATCCTTCTCTTGTCGGCATTAATTGAGAATCACCATTCTCACCTCATGGGTTTAAGTTCAATGAAATTCTCGACGAATCGTTTCTACGGGTTCCAAAATACATCGTACTAGATACTTACTAAATAACATCAGTTTACTGTTCCCCAAAGGCGAGGGACGGTACATTCTTAGTTGAACCGATAAATGTAATCAATGTGGCAACATTCAAGAGAATTCTCCTGTGAAGAGAACCTCTTTACTGTGTACCCATCCTCCTAACTCTACCTACCGACGAAAATGCTGACAATTGATTCGAGGGGCTTGGTTGACGCCCATATAGATTGCACAATCATGAATACTGTCATTTTGATAAGGAAATAAATCATTATAACTAACCCGTGTTAACGCATTAATTGCACTCGCGATGTTGACTAACTGAATATTATAAGTTAGTAACTCGATTGATAAACTCGCCTTGGAAGGTCATCATGAGAATTCAAGTGGCCTGTGGCCAGAGAGTCCTGTTGAAGACCATTAAATTGATGGAAAAATGGATAATTTAAACCGGCAAATTCAATGTTATGATTTCAATAATATAGTTACACCAAAATATGTCAGAAGATGCTGAACTTCCAGTCATAGAGGGTAAATCTGAATATTTGTGAATAGTTTACATTACAACTCACCTAGGAAGGTGCAATATTGCTTTGGAACGTCTGGTAATTGATTAAATATTCACATTTATAGCCTGTCTTGATTTGTCACGGGGGGTGCCAAATCCTCTTTGGTTTCAAGATTTTAGAAAATGCTAAGGGCTGCTGCTGCTTAATAATGCTTCCATTGGAACGTGATTTTGTTTTGATGTTGTTTTGATCTGGCACAACTACCACAGACAAGAAATTCGTCTAATAGGAATTTAGATTGAGATTACTGCTTGGCCTAGTGTAAATACTAATGAGATGGGGACACGTGTATGGTACACTTGGAGTTTTGGAGTCTATCAAGAAGGGGCATGATGGAAAGGAATCACTTGGGTAAAAAGTTGGAATATCACCCAGGTGAAAAAATAGTTATGGAAACATACGATTCATAAAGTGACTTGACAAATTAGCGTGCAGATTGTAAGGGCCAGTACAACATCAACTGTCAGGTATAAAACAGGCATGCGCGGCGAGAACATGAAACTTATAAGAAGAGGTTATTTTGGACTTACGGGGTCCTACGGATTTTCAGGTCCGCGCGCTCGTGCACACAATCACAAACTGAACTCCTAGCCGGCAGATCGAGAGTTAATTTTAAATCTCCACCACTACAAGACCGTCGATGGCATCCAAAATTAAAATTCCCTTATGAGTATATCCAACGTCCAAGAACGCCCACGACGCCGCACAATCGCGCTGGAAGGGGAACGCTTTTACTTCCAACGCACAGCCCCTTCAATTTGAACTGTTTATTTGTGGAGTAGACATCAAACTGACGAGACAGCGCTGACTATCAAAGGCACCCAACCCAGAAAAGACTAAACACTAACGTTGATTCCAAGGAAATGGTTTAGAAAGTCTCGTCTCATGGGCAATTTATGAGACCTGCGTACGGAAAATTTCCATGCTTAAATAATTAAATTAATTTTATATGAATTCCTCATGTGTCGCCAGTATCCAAGCAGTTCACGAACTTAAATGTCGCAAATTAAGTGTGTAATAATTTATTCAAACCAACACTAAAATTGCTGATTTTTTCCTCTTTTTTTGAACAGGGATTGATAAAAGTAGACCACCTTCCCAAAGAAACGAACGACCACATGTATTAGTGCACAGGTAATTTGACTTGTGGAAAAATCTCGCAGTAGAAAATATTTACTAACATTCATTTACCGCCATCTATCAATGCGTAGTGATGTGATGAAAAAAAAAAAAAAAAAAAAAAAACTTAATATTGTAATGCACAGCCCTAGAACACTGTTGTGACCACCTGCAGTCAGATAAGAAAACTTATGAGCTATAAGTTGAGGTCATTAAAACTCCAGGCGGAAAATGCTTTTGAGAAATGTAGCGTATTACGTATGCTAAAATTTTCATGTGAAAATCAGGCCAACCTGGTGGGTACTGGAAGTTCTACAATTAACGCTTGCGTTGTTATCTATGAATTAAAGTTTATCACATAGCTCGCCTTCAGCTCAGCCCCTGTGTTGGCAGTATTTTAAATAAATTTCTGGAAAATGCAGATTCCACCATGTCCCAACCAAAGGCGGAAAAGTAACTTACCACAATTGATTCTTGGTCTTTTCAAGTAAGATTATATTTATCAAGTCCTCATAATATCAAGTCCGGAAAAGCGTAGCTCTTCTCATGATGAAGTAGAATTTTATGACTACCTACGTTGATACCTGCAAAATTCGTTCTACGCTAATTTATAGTATTACACAGTTTTGAAACTGTTTATCAATTAACGGTTAATTGAATGAAACGTGAACGAAGTACGCACAATTTTACTAACCTTGTCTAGTGAGTTCTGAAGTGAGCTTATCAAGGAACTTAAAATTCATACCACAAAAAGTCAGCTGAGATCTTACTCTTTTTATTTTGCATCATTCGTATTGTGCTTTTTGCTTGACAAGTCACTAATAAAAAGAAGGGTTATTAAGTGTAGAATAAAAGGGAAATTAACAAGCAAAGCCACCGGTTGATGCAAAAATAACCGTATTTCAAATTTGAACTTACTTGAGAACCTTAGAATTTTCAAACCGATTTATATTAATTAATGACCAAGGATGGCTGTGGCTTTTAGAACGACAATCTAAAATAAAACTGGATGAAGGAGCAGCAATAAGACCATCAAGAGAGTTCCTCCACCCAGTGCTGCCAACCACGTCACCTTAGGAACTCCCTTATAGAACAACAAGTACCCAACAACCAGCCTGACAAACACCACCTGATGAACATTACAATACAAAAGAGTATATAGTAACCATTACAAAAATATCATCATTTTTCCATCGACAATCTTTCCTAATAAGATTGGATCGGGCTGACGAAATCGTATTACAGCAGAACGCAATGACTAGATCGCTAAGGTGATTTTTACGTTATCTACGAGTAGGTAAGTCATCTTAGTGGTAATGGACGATTTGGTACAGCGGCAAGATGATTCATGATGCTTTTTTAGCGTGCCTACAAACTAAAATCATCCAGTAACATACTGGATTTTCCATAAGTTTGGAAGACAAATAAACTCCTTGGGTACTCTCAACACTCATCTATGCCCTCAAAAATCGTTAAATATATACCGAAATAGATTTTGGAAAAATAATATCGTGCAACGTATAAAATATCACTTCATAAAATTATGAAAACTTGAAATAAAATCTGTTCTACACATAATAACTCGGCTCATCGGCCATAACATGATTTTGATTGAAGCTAAGCGTAATAGTCAATCGAGATACCCAAAACGGCGTCGTACAGTACATTTCAGAAGAATACACATTCTGAAAAATGAAATTTTTTCGAACGTATTTAATTTATTTACAGGCGTTCGAGGTTGACGAGGTTAACAGAAATTCGTCTTGAGAAGTTGAACGTGATTAAAAAGCTGGTGGCACTGAATTCTGCCCCATGAGATCATTCGCTACCTTTTGAATTTAAGTTGGTAGACTAGAACGAAGTAGGTGAGGGTTTTAAAAAACAAATACATCCCCATAATTACAAGGACGTTGGTCATGTAGTTGATGTCAACCATGTCGAGTTCTTTGAGAACTTTTTTGGGGGATTTGAGGTGACAGTAGTCTTCAGACACGCAGGGTAATGGAGTCCGTGAGTAGCCATAGATGGACGTCGCAAGGCCTTCCATGCCGTGTCTAAGGTAGGAAATGGTGAAGAAAAATTTGGACCAATTTGGAGCGTCTCGTTTCTGGATGAAGTAACCCGACATCATCACCCAGGGCATGATGAAGAGAGGTCCGAAAATGACTCCGTTCTATATATCAAGGAATGCAGGTTTTAGAATGTTAACAACTATTAGGTAGTACTGATTGAGATAAGGATATCCTCAGAGAGAACAGGTCTAGCCTAGCGTGCAGCATAAATTTTCGTCCGAATCGAATTTCCACGCGTCCACTTCAGGGAAGAGTGCAAATAATGTTATAAAAGGTCACTCATTGCTTTTCTGCTTACTAAATAAATCCGTTTATGACGGGTAGGGAAACCCCGGAGATGATTAAAAAATATTTACGTTAAAAAAGGAGGAAATCTCGATACACGTAGTACGTAAACATCGTACTGTTACAGATAAAATCGAATGCAAAATGAGAATAATAACTGAAATGATTTCACTTACTGTAACCCTCATGGATGAGCCAACGAAATAACCTATACTTTGAGCAAGTAGAGAAACAATCGTACAGATGAACGTGAACATGAAGAACCTCATAAGCTCCCGTGGTTGTCCAGACATCCAGTATACTGATGAACAGTAGAAAAAGGCACAGCCCACCTGAACAAACCGATAAAGTCAACCACAAGCTCATTAAAAACAATTGTATTATGCGAATAGTGAGCACTGCTCGTGTACATTCAAAGTTGAAGTTGTTCGGCTCACTCACCACGGCTAGTTTGCCGTAAAATTAATACCGACCTGAATAGGAAGATCAGCAACCGTATTGGCGAAGTAGTAAGCGCCAACTGAGTACCACCGATTAAAATATTCTCTCCGTACAATAGGAACTTCTAGCGGGACTGAAACACAAGTATAGCGCCATGAAGACACCATCGACTACCTCAATCAACTCACCATATCACACACTTACAGGATATCACTGTTGACTGTAACGCGGAAAACGCTAGGAAAAGCGTGCTGAAGAACAGTAAACTGAAATTGTTGAATACTCTTCCTGCGTCGTCTCCCATGTTGAAGAAGAAGGTGCCGATGAGTACCCCGATGATAATGTGCATTATTAGCCTACTGTACATGTGGAACTGTAATTGAAGGAGAACGAATGCCTGATACAAATGAAATATAATACATTGGAAATTATTATAATGCACAATTTATTGCAGCATAACGCAGTCTATCGGCCTTCTCATATCTTTTTTTAGCTGTTGGTCATGAGGTCAAAGGTAGATCATGAGAAAAAATGATCAAAAATACAGCTTCACGTATCAGGCAAGTTAAGATATACTTGACAAGATACCTTGACTGGGATTTGTATAGAATTAGTAATGAAGTAAAAATTGAAAAGAAAAAGTAAAGTTATCGTGAAATAAGGTGATTCCAAACCCCCACAATCAAATAGCGCGTGTTTCGTTAAATACAGGAAAAATTAAAAAACTAAGGTTGTAACTCAACCAAACAGAATTTAGCTGGAAGAGAAAAGGAATCAGGACAACTCAAAGCCACAACTTACCTTATCCCTCAACGTGCACCGGACGCATCTCATCGCCAGAGTAGTGAATTGTTTGAAAAAAGATGCATTGAAATTAGTTTCCGTCCTCAAACTTATCCGGCTCACTGTTTTGTCTAGGTTCGTAATGAGGGGCATGCTTGGAGTACCTTTGTCCTCCTGATCTCCTGAAAACAAGACGTGACATTGAGAAAAGTATATAATTATTCTTTATAAATATGTATACATCCATTTGTAGGGAGGAATCAATAATCAATCAACACAGAATATTTTCTAGGGTGAATTAGTAAAGAGTGAATATCGTACAACTATAAGTCACCTTAAAATGGGCTCCTGATAGTTCCACTACTAAATACGTGGGTGCCATTCACAATAGAATAAGCAGAATGCTTCACGCAACAACGATTTCACAAAACCACTTTCAAAGTGCCTACTACACGAGAAAAAATACGACAAAAGCGCGAAGAGAAGCCCAGAAGCCGAAATTTGGCCTGAAATAGAGGATAGATACCAAGAAGGTGCTGAGAAATCCGGGTAGTGACTAAATATATTTTGATTAGTTTTGAATCTGCGACTAGCACTTTGAAAACATGTCGAAAAAGTTACTTTGAATTGTCTACAATTGGTATTGCATCCCTTCACAAACATTCCTTTCCGAATCTAGATACAGTTGGTAGGAATCATATTGTGCACTTTGATGTGGTGGAAGATGTATTAATAGTCAGAAAATCAATTGCGGATCATGATGAATTTCGTAGTAGCCTCAAACGGGAGAGGATAACAAGATAGGATGTGATCTTTTGGGTTGGCCGCTGGATTTTAGGAATTTTAATCTTGACGTTTTACCTCGATGTTAACTAACAAAACCTATAGGAAAGGAAACTGATAGCAATGTTCCAAAGTTCCTAAAAAAACAAAAAAAAATACTAGTATATGCATGGAAATTACAGCACGATTTGTGTTAGTTTCCAATTCGAAATCCCCATCGCATGATTAACTCAAATGGTCTTTCTTCCACCATAATGTTTTATGCGAGTAATACTCTTCTATTCTACTTACTTCTTCACCCAAACGCTACGTCATTCCCAGAAGAGCAACCAGGGAGAGAAGATTGAAAGATTAAGAGCACTACAGCGCTGCTTAACGAAGACATGTACAAATCAAAGCAGAAGAAACTATGCTAGTGCTAGTCCGGGCACAATGGACCCATGGAGATTGCAGCGCCCAGGGGCAGTCCGCTAGTTGCCAATCTTCAGGCTGCCAATGTGAGTAAACGGCGTTTTGTGACAATGAAGACAACATATCTCCCTAAAAAGTTTTACTCACCAGCGAGTAGATTTTAATATAAAACGGAATGCCTTTACATTGATAATAAAATTCAAGTACTAGGATTTTAAAGAAGCCCTTGTCGAATTGGTGTCTTGTCTCCGCTTTTACAAATCGCTAGAGAAAGAAGCGAAGGTTATTCTAATCTTTGCTAGGCAGCGCTGTAGAGCTTACTACCACTGTCTCTAGAGCTGCTCCTTTTGTCACGTGGTGAGGATTAGTGAGTAGAAGATGTTTATCGTGTTCTTACGACCGATAACCAGCACCCGTAATAACGAAATTATTACTACGATTATTACTATAGTTGAAGATCAAAAGCCCTCTTGGACTATCGTCGATGCACTCTGTCCTTACTCTACTGTGTCCAAAATAAGAAAGGCTCACATTCGTGGTAAATGTAGGAAATTTCGGATTGATTTTTACTATTGAACCCCCTTTCAGAAACAAATTTGATCTCTAGGCCAAGTATCCTTGTACGTACTAGACACAAAACAAAAATAATAATTTTTTTAATTTGCTTAAATGATGAGATACACTATAAGTTACGTAGATTTAACAGATTATACTGTTGACTTTCGGTCTCTCAATTTTTATGAATAGAGGTGGCTTCTAGGACGGAACTCTTGTGCTTCGAGGTGCTCAAGAAATCACAGTGACCCTTAGAACCAGTGCCCAATACCAAACGAAACCCTGGCTTCCACCACATTCATAAGTACTGTAATCAGTGGTTTACCATTACATCGCAGGACTAAGTCTGCCTTGCTGGACGAGTACATCATCTCCAAAGCATGTTCGAGACAACACGGTCTCCGCCTTTTCTCTGTAATTATCACTAGGTAGTTTCAATTTTAGTCCTTAATGAGGCGTGTAATTTGTCATTGTTAGTTGCGATGATACGTGGAATATTAAATCATGATCAGATGCGCCACGCAGATTGTGCCGAAGGGAAGGTTAAACTTACTCAGTTCTGAATTACCCCATTCGGGCATGATTTTTCTCCATGTGTGGACTTTGCCATTTTCTATGTTGCTGACTAGTAGGCTATTGTAGTCCCCGAATTCACCTCCGACTATTTCCAGCACTGCAATGAAAAGGAAATGAATCAATTTTATAGTCAACCCTTAATGAGTTTCATGTATAGGAGAATTTTTTAGTCATATTTTTTTAAATTCCAATTTCTTGTATGAGGATAAAATGATGCTGCCCGCAGAGCCTGAATTATTTTTTGAGCGTTCATCCTTTTTCTTGCCGAATTATACTGTTCATTTTATTTAAAGAATTGATTAAAATTCAGTGCACTTCACTTTGGAAATTACTACTCACAAAAATCAGCCGGGTTGTGGTAAGGAGGGCATACAAGCCCAGTTGCCGTAAGAAATTGCGTCACACGCACAGGGTCCCCAGAATATGAACATCTGCCATCCGCCAGGCAGTACAAATGGTCGAACATCTCCAGCACGGAAGCCGCAGGTTGATGTAAAGTGCAGATCACAGCCCTGTTTTGTCTCGCCAAGTTCCGCAGCATCGCGATGCACTGTTTTGTAGAACTGCTATCAAGACCGCTGAAATGGAAGAAAATGCGTTTCTAAAATGAATGTGGACTCTGCACTCGCACACTCAAACGATCATTTGAAAATAAATATGATTTCAAAAAAGTTAGAAATTGGTGCGGTAGTTGAAGGTTTTTGCCTCATCAGATGCCTATTTCCTATTTAGCCCTTGTGCCCCAGTTACTCGGGCCCCTTTCCACAGCTTCCCATCATTAAGGAAGATTTGATCAGTTACAATAGATCGAGTAGTCAGCAACATAATTTTAAAGTCCATTCCATTCTAACAACCGGATACCGTATGTTGTTGCCGTTAGAATGTTCTAATTTACCTAAGTATATATATTCTTACATTGGACGTAATATAATCAAATGTTCTCACAAATTTCGAAGTGAAGCTTATTGATTTGGCTTCCACTCGAATTTCCAACCAAGCGACGGCCACTTAATTTCTCATTTTGATTTCACCTCTCAATACCCAGGACACATTTGATGAGTTCTTGCGCACTCAGAGTAATCTTGACAAGTATTCAAAAATTACGAGTTTCGAATGGTTTGAAGATTACCTCGTGGGCTCGTCGAAGAACATGATAGGAGGGTTATCAATGAGCTCGAGGGCGATGCCCAGCCTTTTCCTCTGACCCCCGGAGAGATTGCCCGTCAGAGTGTGCGAAACCGACTCCAGACCGATCGCATTAAGAATTCTGTTCACCTGCGAATACATTTTAAAACAATTATTCAAGGCATAATGGCGAATTAATTAGGGTTCCTAAGCAAGAACATAATTATTTGTTTCTTCATCGGTTACATAACTATGGAACTCACTCGCATTTTCTTAGCTTTGTTCGAATGGTTGTCTCCTAATTTTAAATGTGCGCAGATATGCATGATTTCGCTAACCCTAAGGAGGGGGTGGAGGCAGTCTTCTTGCATGATGTACGACGATTTTTCGGGGGAGATAAACCTATCTATATCGTTTATCATTACGCTGCCGGTAAATCCATGTTTTCTGAAAAATAAAAATAAATACAATAAAAAACTAATTGCAAATCATATTGCTGAAGGAACCTCAAATGAAGACGCCACCTTCTCCACTCGTCCGGATTATGATAGATCATTTTACTGAAGGAATGCTCATGACAATATAACTTCGGTATATGCGAATATTGTGTAATTTGACTCAATAAGAGGTGGTTTCATCTACAAATCCGTGAATAAGGCCGCCAAATGAGCTTACATTAATTCAGATTTACCTCGCATAGAGTACACGCAAGAACGAGGCAACTTGATCTCATAGGGCTTCCTTATTCTCCCTTCTTACATATGCGGGCATTCTTGTGACATCTCATGTACTTGCTTACAACAATTCCTCCATATTACGGTGGCATTTTCATTACATAAACAGAAATTCTACGATATCTACACCTTAAAACTGACATGAATTTACATAAAACACTGTCATCAAACTTCTACGAGTTGTTGCCAATATAGGCATATAAATGTCAATATATTTTCGTTTAGTAGCGTTTAGCGTGTAACATTAGTTTTAGTAGGTCATTTTAGAGGAAGTAACGTTTTCCCCGAGCTCAATATGACAGGTAAGTGTCTGTTGGCGATAATGATAACGGAATGAGGCAACAAAATTTCACTTTGGCTTTAGTTGTGAGGAACTATTGACCTCTTTCGTGAAACAAACCGTTTGTCTAGAACCCGGGAAAATATTTGAATTTTGAAAAGCTACGTTAATTAGCTACGTGCTCATTGTTTGCCATCACGTCATTCCCGTTAATGAAAATTAAAGTTGGTGCGTTGGGACATGAATCACTCACTTATAACCGGCAAGGATATGAAGTAGCGTGGTTTTTCCAGACCCGGATGGGCCGACGATCGCTGTCAGCTCTCCGGATCGAAACTCGCCGCTGATGTTGTGCAAAATCGTCTTCCGCTCTGTAGAGGAGGAAATAGTACGTATAAGTAAATGCTAGAGTGTAGCGAAGTATTCTCATAATTTTGAAAATTAAAAGTGGGAATTTGGGATTGCAAATGCTTCATTATCACCCGAATTTCAAGTGGATTGTCGGTATTCAATAGGGATAAAAAGGCTCGTGGGAAAACCAGTGCTCTCGAATCCACTATGTTGATGACACAAGGGGAGGAGTGATATATGAGATGCGGTAGAATGTGGAGACCGAGGCCGCTCCTATTAGATCCACCTAATGTTCTCGAATTGAACCTATTGGAGGACAAGAGGTCGAGCCACTGGGTTCACTGAGCGACTTTTAGCGTGACCGATTCGGAAGTCATAGTATTCTGTCGACGGACATCATCACGAGATGGTCATTTTTCTATTATTGCATGACGCATATGTCGAAACTATTTGGTGGAAAAGATAAGTACTGTGGTCAATATTTTTATCTTATCATGAGTCACCGATTTTATGATTTGAAATAAGAAGGAACTTGGAGCCACCTTAACACCTAAATCTGTCCTTGCAATTGCACACACAGAAGGCTGTGGATAGGCTATCGCAACCTCAAGGTCAAAAACGCTGCACAGTAAAAAGGTAGATTATTCCTCGGATCAAGAGTATGGGGAAAACCGTCAGGGTCCAAAACTGATACCATGCGATTCAGCGTCCTAAGTAAGAGAAAAATGAGACCTCACACGCCAAGGTACCCGAAAATCTCGGGAACCGACTTTCGAAATAGTTGGGTGGACGGGAACTCATTTTGACCCATACCAACTTCCAGTGGACGCCAATCAGTCTGGGACACATTTCAAAGGATTCCCGTCCAAATTTTAGTGGAAAATAATCCTTCACATGCCTACATTACGAAAAATCCCGAAAATGGAGTTTCCCAAAAACATATTTTCACCAATACCCTCTTCAAATCTGGTCCGATCGGGCTGACATGTTTCGAGGACCAACTAGAGCCGAAGAGAGGACCCTGACCAAAATGTCATTTTTTCAATAAAAAAGTCTACTAATAAAAACAACGCGGGCGGCGAACAGACATTTGAGTTTTTGATCTAAACATCATAAAACGTAAACTGTCAACTTGACCAGACCAGACCATAATATAGCAGCTCGGCTGATTAATCACATTAGTCACTGAATTAACCCAACATGAATAACGAGGTTTCGAAAACGTCTTCCGGATCACATTGTCGATGATGACACTCCCATAAAAATCTGCGAGTTTCAGTAGAACCGGTTGTTGGACAATGAGTATTGTTTGGCTTCCGGACGAACGTATGAGAGCTTCAGCTAGTTGTAGAGCTACGCACTTCTCATTCCCTTTTGGCCGAAGCTCATGTAAATCAATTTTCAGTTCTCTAAACATATATTGTGTACTACGAACTATTCTCTTTGTTTTCAACAAGCGAGAGCTAATAGTTCAGATTCATTGAGGTAACAAGCATCATGCGCAATAGTCCAACATTCCAAATTTGTGGTCTTTTCAAATTAATTTACACTTGTACATAAATTCTTAGCGAAAATTTCCGAACCAGAAAGGGCATCCTCACTATTGTTGTAAATTATCCTCACCGATAAAGGCGTCATCTGTATTCATCAACTTTGGTATTATGAATAATTCATATTATTGTGTTATGTAGGAAATTATTTCCCCACATACTCAAGGCCCCCAACCGTAAAATATAATCGGAGATGCCGCATCCCTTCACATTGCAAAAAGCATAGAAGTGTTCGCGGCTTGATGCTGGTCCGTTTAAGTAGGAAAAAATGGTCTGACGATATGACTTTGCCTTCATGATTGCTTCCAAGTTCGTTTGCTTGCTTGAAATGACCTCTGCCCAACACTGCATTTTGACGTCAACATGACAATAACAAATGCAACGCTCAAACGTTTTTTTGTGGCTCTATTGTAAAGAATATACATTTTACTCATTCGTCAAGTCTAAAGCGTAATGAATAGGCTAATGAGCTAAATTCGTTTGGCTGCATGAGTGTTGTTTCACCAACTGTTTTGCCAGATTGAATACGCTCATCCTTATAGACAATGAGCTACCACTTCTACAACTATCTGCCGGCTTTGTTTTCAATTGAATCAAGAGCACCAAACACTATGGACTATCAGCGCCTTCAATTCAAAATTGAAATTATTATAAGCAGAACTCACATAGAACAAAGAAATCAACCCCCCCCCCTTCCCCCGAGGAACAACACAAATAAAACTGGCGTAGCTCAGTGAACAAAGGAAGGAACACGCAATTTAGTATTGCGGCACACCCAGACTAACAGAAGTGCATTTCGTTTAACAATCATGATTATCATATCCGTTCATCGTGCTTCTATGCATTAGGTTCAATTGAAGTAGTGTTGCAAGAACAGCGAAGAAAAACTGAAGACTTCTCTCGTGATGAACCCAATATTTTACCGTCTGAAAATCCATATCGATTCAGAACCATTTGCCCGCCGCAAATCACTGCAATCATTGTGGTAGGCGATTTGTGGCCAGTGCACAGTAACTGAACGACCTCGTTCAGCAGCTATAGCCTCATTATAAACATTGATAAGATAATGATTTTTACCGTCTTGTTTTTCTTGAGACACAATCGAAGAGTCACTTGACGCCAGATACAATATCGGGTTCTTGTTTTGCTGAGATCCCTCGACCATTCAAACACATTCCATATTTGTTCACCAATCCGATCGACGCGAGACATCCAACTCAGGCTTTGAGCTGGAGAACATTGTTTGACTCCAATAGACATCTAAGTTCTCACCCTTTTACAAGAATTTTGGGTTATTGAGCGAGTTTAGTCATTGACAAATGATTTACCCCATATTTGCATGATTCAGTCTGATGAAAGTTGACATACAACCAACGTTGAACGCCGTTTGTTGCCGAAAACTAGAAAGGGCGTGGAACAACATCAAAATGTATACAACTATAATAAGTGGTTAACATGCGACCATTCACTTCACTAAATTAATATTAATTAATTATCGTCCATGTCAAAAATCATCTCACAATTCATTGTTACGAGTGAACATCCTTCGTCCCAGAGGAAGAGCGAGCGTGTGATAACTCGCATAATAATACTACGATCCTGGGTGAGGAGGAGGGGGGGGGGGGGGTCAGGGCGAGCTAAGCTGG
This sequence comes from Cyrtorhinus lividipennis, assembly GCA_019603395.1. Lineage (NCBI taxonomy): Eukaryota > Metazoa > Arthropoda > Insecta > Hemiptera > Miridae > Cyrtorhinus > Cyrtorhinus lividipennis. The sequence goes on from CM034004.1 coordinate 12,350,117, forward strand.
TGTGATCTAGAGAGTCCTACTCGTGGGAATAACTCCACGTTAGCGTTTTTCGTTGACAGAAACTGGCCACAATTTCACCTCCTGAGCATACTCGAAACTCGATACACATCCGACCCTAATGAGATCCTACGGGGGTAATCTCTCAAGTTTGGACCCCCCTCTCGCTCAAACATTTTATACAAAGAGAGAGAGCCTTAAAGCTTAGGCAACTTTTCATAAATTCCCAATCACCTCAGCTTAAATTTGATTTTTCCCCATCGACAGAGTGACTGTAGCGGGCACGCTGTTTTCCAACATCCTTGCTCCCTTTTCCGACGGATTAAAACCTTTTTAATGACGTGACTCATAACTTTATTATCAAAACTAATCAAACTTTCTAACAATTCTTAACATTTAATACTTTTTTTAATCAAATGGCTTAATTTGCAAACCAAGGGCCCAAAAATCATCAGTGAACAAAGAAGCCCTTATTCACAAAGCTTCTATGAATTCAAAAATAATAAACTTTAGCGAAGAAAAAACAGAAAGAAGCAAGCAAATGTTTAGTCAATTCGATTTTAAAAACGAGGTGCACAGAGTTGCTACACAACATAATTATATATACGGATGTTTGAGATATGAGTGCGTAAATAACAACCAACACAACAATGACGAAAGGTGAATTGTTAAGTACTGGCTATTGATTATAATCCTGCATGATACACCGTACAGTATTTTCAAGAACACCTTCACCCCCCCCCCCCCCTTTCATTGCAGGCCTGATTCAATATTATAGAGGATATCTTGAGCACTTAGGTTTATGGTCGCGTGACAAGACTACAAACATCGATTATGCGAGGGCGAGAGTGAGTGGCGCACCAACTTTGGTCATGTGACCACTGAACGTGGGCTTCTATAACTTTCATCGAAAACATTCTTTAAGGAAACAGTCAGTCGTACGGTATGTGCATACTTCAATAGGCATCGTTTAGGATGTTGCGAACAAATAATGCGGCAGAAAAGGAAGTCTTGCAAGCATTTTGGCTGAACACAAATACACGACAGGCTCATTATTATAATAAAATCTCATTAACGAATGGAACTGGTATTAGGCACCTTGTGGGGATGCTATTCAGAGCCTATCTCAATCAATTCAGCCAACTAAATTGAACACCACACCTATTTCCCAACCTCCATGTTAGCCAAGCAATGAAAATGTACAGAAATAACCCTTAAATAACACTTAATTAGTGCCTTTTCCATCCTCCTATTTCACATGATTCAGTCATAAATACACATGTATAACAAATCCAGTTAAAGGTAGGTTCGTTGTTCCTGAGTCATCGCTATTAGAACTCAACGACAACTGCTGGGCGACATAAAAGCCTATGTCGCTACAAACTGAGGCACAATGCCAGTGAGACGAGACCCCTAATTGAGCGCAACAGATATCGACTTCCTTATTTCAGTTCCAGCTTCACCATGAACGTGGTCTGTCAGCTGGTGGTCGATCCAGCTCGGGTAAACCGATTTCAAGGCCGGTGAGATCTCGGTATACGTGCGAAATGAATAGTTCGTTGAAGATAAGACGAGGCTGGGTTGTCGAACACGAGAACCAAACGAGCCGATTGGTGCAAGAGTAACGCATCATATCTCACCAGGAACGAAGGGAATAGACAGTTCCAAGAGTAATCGAGCGATCTCGAAAACATTAGGGTATTTCGAAACCCATTTCAATGGGTAAACACCAGCAAGGCACTTCGGTGTTATCCGTCATCAGATGGAAACATTGACCTCTTGGGAAATGGAGACTCCACACTGCCTTACTTTCCATCCTTTACAGGCTCAACGTACGAACCTGATGAACGTACTGGGCATGGAGTAGTTCAGCAGTTGCCGCTCGCTGATCTGAACATTTGGCTGAACCATTTAGGAAACAACACTAAATAAAGAGTAGAGATTCTTTTCCAAAATAATTCAATAATTTTAAAATAAATGGTCCTAAACTCTTGATCAAGTCCAATCCGTGGGATCAGCCGTACAGAACAAACAAGATTCCCAACTGACGTTTGCGATAGGATAGAAATTCAATCCTTGAGGGTTCAAGTCATCACAATACGAAAGGATTTGGTAGTGTGAACTGCATTGTATCGTGCATACAATCGACAAGCTGCAAATCATTATTTCACCATGATTTATCATTGGTGAGGGCGTACCATAGAGTAAGCCATGGTAGGTATCCAGAATAAATAATTCATTATAAATAGATGTAAGAACAAATATTTTTTGGTAAGTGTAAGTTGGTAATTAGAAGAAATGAGGATTTTAATTTTTTTTAAAAGATATATCCCGTCCATATCTTGTCTTGATCCACGGGTGCATCGTTCCTCCAGGACCCTCCTGCATCACTTTTCCACAACGTGTGCGCCATACGCCTAGCCCTCCTTCTCTCCACGTATCAAAATTCGAATTTTAAAGCATACATTTTCCGTTCGCCGCAATCTCAATCGAAAACGAATCGAGCTCAACCAAGACCCAAATGTCGTATACGAACAAAATTTTAGGAATTTTGACCCGGGCTGCAGATGGATTTGGACTTCAAAACGTACAGAATGAAAGTTGGGGAAAGAATGAGAACATTTTCGTAGTCGATACGAATGCACACATTGCATTATTATAATCAAGGGCGGAAAAATTCCAAAGACGGCTGATATTCTACGTCAACTTCCGCTCAGATCGGTTCGATAATGCAATGTTGCTGCCCAGGTACCAAGTGATCTAACAATCTGATGATTCCCTCCATCGTGGACACGACATTGACCGTGCCGATGAGCTCCCGACCCCGGAAAAAGGCGTCAAAGATCGATGTCTTGGGTTGATGCCAATTTTTTAACAATCGCGTGGATCGCTCTAAAACGCGTTTGCCCACTTCAGTCATGATCAACATTTCAGTGGAAAATGTATTTAGTTTTTAGACAACAAGGCCAAAAAAAAATTTAACTACAATAGCAACGTAACTACGCGGCTGAAGAGAAGTTATGCCAAAGGAATTTCTTCACAGGACATTGTTGACAAAATGTTGGTTTACAACCGTGTGTACCAGGAAAATTTTCATTTCTCATCACTGTACGAAGATGGCTCCAAATCAAGGTGTTTTATAATATATGCCGTAGGCAAACCTCTTCGATTAGCGTTTCATTTAGTAGGTATGTATAAGTTTCACGATGTCTTCATCAAAACCCAAAAGACCGCTGTGAGCCGTCTATGATAATGAACAATTTTTTAAAAATCTGACAGTTGGGGTTAAGCCATCTCTTTTCGGCCTTAGTTGAACCTCGAAACTTTTCAGCCCGATCGTCCCACCCAAATTTAGGGAGGGTATGGGTCAAAATGGGCCTACCTATTTTGAGATAGGTTTCGAGATGTTCGTGTATCTAGCCGTGTGGGTTATCATTTTACACTAAATGCAGGATGCTGAATCGATTGGAATGAGTTCTGGACTCTACAAACTGACTGTTTCGCTCCAAGGAATAATCAACCATTGATGAATAATAATAATATCGGTTCATTATAAATACATAAACACCATCGATTTCTTCAGGGATGAAAAATTTTCAATTCAACATTAGATTTCTGGGGATTCAGTTCGAGTTTTTGCGAGGCAACTTGTGGCTTGGATTACCTATTAATAGGACTTGATTACGGTAGCCACTGAGAATTACAGGCTGGCATTGTCAAGTGAAGCACCTTTACCTCAAAGTAAAGCAAGTGATGTCAAACAAATGGCCACATCGTTAGAACTAAAGGCTGTCTGGAATTCATCATTTATTCCGTGTTCATTTGTTGTGTTGACGAATCGGTCTTCACGGTTATTCTAATGTGGTGGCAGACAGAAAGAGTAGATTAGTTCATCAGGCACGATGAATGGATGATGAATGTAAACATGTGCGCTAACAGTGATACTCTGGTACAGTTGCAAGGCACTATCAACCCAGAAGACCGGTCACTGTAATGTTGTTTGAAACGGGACTGCTAAACTGCTAAAAAAAAAAAAAAAAAAAACGAGAAGATCTGGAAACTGAACTAGGAGTCTACACGAGTGGTACTTACTTTGAGAAAATACATTGTATGTCGCTCGAACTGAGTAGCTAACATTTTGGAATACAACGTCTGGCGGTCCCAAAGTGGACGTTTCCGGAGTATCATCAGTCTTCATCGTCAAGAATCATGCATCACCACCAACGGAACGATGGGAACAATCACCGCAAACAGCAGGGATCCCGAACTGACAGATCAGGGATCGAGACAACAAACAGGCGAACGCTAGCCCGGCTCCCTTTTCGAATAAGCGAACAACGTACGAAACTGACTGAAGACGAGGGCAGCCACCACCTGCCAGCTGAGCTACCCCCACCACGCGTCGAGGCCAAATGCCGTCCAACAGCCTCTCATGGGTCCCCCTCCTGGTCTGCATCCCGATTTTTGGCCAAGGCCTCTCATCTCCTCTACCGGCTTTATCTTCACTCGAGCCCGTTCTTCTTGTCACTTCTGACCATATTCCGAGAAATAATACACTTTCCTTCTAGACGCTCAACGAGAATCTAGGTATAGGTCACTGGCTCGTAACCTCAATTAACCGAGCAAGTTCTCATTACGAACAACTACCATATCTATCTGTAGATTCTGATGTATGTACAGATTCTGACAGCGTGAACCCGAAATGAAGTTATGTACAAATGTCTGTTGGTTGTTCCATTCAGGGCAAAATCAATGCCACAGCCCCATTGGCATAATCTTACAGACAATTCAGTTATGGAAATAGCCTAGTCAAGTTATTTCATGAGAAAAATTCTGCCTGTGGTATTATGAGATCATCTCCAAGGGTTTCTCCCCCCCCCCCCTCTCTTATTACCTTTTCACTAGCTAAAAAGGTTGCACCACTAGTCGGCGGACACTACTAAATACAGATAAAAACGCTGCAAATCCTTGGGTTTGGGGTTGGTTATATATCCTCGGACTTGCAGCATGGAGACTCATTCCAATCGATTCAACGTCCAAAATTAAGTGGAAAATTATACGAAAACACACTTTCAAAATGGGTAGATAGATACCCATTCTGACCCATAACCTCTTCCGGTGAGCGCCAATCGTTTCGGGGCCCGTATCATAGGATTCAGCATCAAAAATTTTGATCTAGACACCTTGAAACGCCCAAAAAAATTGTTTGGGCTAAATCGGAGAGATCGGTTAAAATATCCAAACTTTTTGCATGAAAACAGGTTGATTATTCAAGGTATTCCTTGAAAGCCAAGCAAAAACCTAAGTTACCTATTTCGAAACATTCATTGAAACAAAAATTATATTTTCAAACACGCGTTGATTCTGAAAATCTCGAAACCCCGTTTTCAAAATTCCAACGATCGGGCTGAAAAGTTTCGAGGACTAGATTGAAAGAGTTGCAGACTGAGATTTTAGGTTTTTACAAAACTCCCTCTTGCCAAAATGGCGTGGAGATCGGGCGAATATTTCGGTTTCGGAATTTTGATATCCTGTAAACACAATCAGAAGATATTACCAAGAGCTTTTTTTTGGGGGGGGGGGGGGGAAACGCAAAGATCGTTCTCAGGCATAAAAACAGAGTTATTGTTCAGAAAATGATAACCACAATGGGGCTTGGGGGCTGCAAAAACAAAAACAAAACTTGTTTAAGGTTTTATGCATACCAATAAGTTGGGTTGAGACCCTGTAGTCAGTCTAATCACCTCCATCTGAGTTTATTCCGCGCTTCCTCAATTTATTGTCTTTTTACTTCCCAAGGTTGCTAGCCTCTTCGCCAGTACATGCGCACCCGGAGCACTCGAGCGGCGGAACATCTGTGCGTTTACCAGTCGGATTGATATTGAAATGAATCTCAAGGAACCCAGTAAAAACGTAACATAATTTATAGGCTGAATAGGAATACGCATGTGGAATTTACTGATTAGCCTGAAAGAATTAGGAACTTAAATACAAGCAGCTATGCAAGGATACATCCTCTTCAAAAGACGTAGTTCTAGAAAAAGGCTACTTTCATTTACCACAGAATAAATAAATTCTTAAATGTAAACATTTAATTCCTTTATTACATTTAATTATTTATTAAATTTATTTAAATAAATTAATAAAAATAATTTATTAAAATAAACAACATATTTATTAATTTAGCAAGAGGAATTATTATATTCCTTATTTTGCTACATATTTATTAAATTAGTTAACTTTTAATAATTACAATAATATTTATAATTTTGTAATTAATTTTAATTTTGGTCAAATAATTTTGTTTAACTTTGGATATTCTAGAAAATGCTGCGGTACATATACCGTTTCTTATCTTCTATGACCATTGTTACCACGAACAAGAGAGAAACCAGCAAACGCGCTATTAATCCTGATCAAGTAATCGTTGACTGCTAGCTGGACATCGATTTTTTCGGCAGTTGAAAGGTGGATGTTTGCATGAAATTCGGATCCAGTACGAGAGAATTGAAGCAACTCCCTTGATAAAAATTTATCTTCTATGAACGAACCGGTCACTTTTCAAGGACTCGGCGCGATAAGAAAGTCGACGGATTTTATTGAAACGGTAACTTTTATCTAATCATAGTCGATAACAGAAAGACGTATTTCACTCAAGTGATCTCAACAAAGATTAAATTCGGACGAGTCTTTCATTGGGCATGACAGGACGAAAGCGACAGAGGAGGAAAGGGAAGGGGCATAGATTTTCAGGGACGTGATAATTATGTTCGAGAACCGAATTATGACGACAGGCATCATGAAACAGTTTCTGCACTCCGATGATGACCAAACAATAAATTAATCGTTGAAATAAATCAGAATGCGAAGTAATCCCATTTGTTGGCCTCCCTTTGTGAATGAGGTCAAGAAGTACTCTGTATGCGGAACATAAATTCTGAATCAATCGTTTATCTGATTAAAAGAACTCAAGGAACCATAGGCAAGCCAACAATGACCGTCTGCCTACAACAGCGCAAAATGCTGAAGTATCGATTGGCGTCCTTTTAAAGAGGGGAGTCCTGGTAGCAACCGTCGTCAAGATTGCACCTTCGTTATGCAACTGTGGGTGGAACACTGAAAATCCTTCGAAATCATAGCTTTAACAAGCTATTCTCGCGGTACGATTGCCTCGACTCTCTTGAACTCGACTCCTCCAAATCAATTTTGAATTCTCTAGACGAATGGAGTGCATTAGACCCAATTCGCGCATACGATTTACACGGTCGAATAAGTCGGGAAAAACGAAAATCCTCGACACAGAAGTATTTGGATGAAAATGCGTCTTCGATCCTTATATTATGGAGGTATAGGGTACTAGTAGGTTCCAACAAAGGGTAGGACAATGTAAGTACGTGAATCGATGCCAACTTGCCTTACAAACAGCTGATATATAAACCATAATGTCTAAAAATATATTTAAAAGGAAATATTGGAATGTTGGATTCTGAATTATGCTTAAATCCCGAATCAGATTATGAATAAGTTTAAATTCTAAGAGTAGCTACATCTAGTATTCTGGCTTCAGTGTATCTCTATTGTTAACCGCTTTTCAATCTGGCATTACCGAGTCCATCTCTATCTACCATCAATTTGAAATGATGGAAGCGAACGGCCTGGATAGGTCCAATGCCTATAGGCCAGTAAGATATTACACGGCATAAGTACAATTAAATTAGTAGCTGGAAAAAAAAATTAAAAATATTCACTGAGATGTATAATGAATGAATCAATAAATGATAATAATAATAATAAGTGTTAAAAAGAGCTAATTTCCTGTTCGTAAGATTTCATTCGTTCTAACACTCCAACAAAGTCAAAGAGATCGTGTTTGCCTTCATAATGAGAGCTAAGTTATCTCTAGCGTCGCAGAAGAAGTGTGAACATTTGCTACTCAATCTGTGCTGAATAGATACGTATAAAGGATTTTTTTAAACCCAAAGACCAAATAACTTACTCATTTTCAACGCCGGGAAAATTATATTTTAAAAAACAGAGTAGTTACGTAATTACAGTGAATGAGCTCCAGCACGAGACGGCGGCAAGCAACACAAGTAATTTCAACTCTATTAGTCCGCTCAAGAATGTAGTTCACATCACTTGAGCGGAGGTCGCCTTGAACTGTACACGAACCTCGAGACTTCATTTTAAACAATAGCAAGCAAAAGCCGACGAGGAACGCAGTGATTCAACGATGTAGTCAACATAAAAAGTATACCAAGCGTCTCAATATTAATGAAATATTGATAAGAAGTATAATTCATTAATAATGAATAAGACCTGGTGTGTTGAAAAGAATAATTCATCAAAAATACGTACCGGCGCGTGAATTCCTGATTCTTTTTTGTTACCTAGGTACAACCGAGCGGTCATTAATCCCAAACTACAAAGGATCCCCATTACGTTGTTGTTAAAATGTGGAACAAAGAATCTATCGATTAACCTAAAAGCGTATGATGACAAAAATACCATTTCCTACAGATAAATCATTTAGCGAAAGAAGAAACGACTACAGGTAATTGAGGACGAGCGTATGAATGGCAGAGCCATGCGTTAATTCGAACCGAATATTCACTTACCTTAATAGAGAATTAGCGAGATTGGTTGATTTGATAGGTGTTAAAAGTCACGAATGACGGACATCATCATGAAATAAAACGGAGGTAAAGTAACATACCGGCAGCATCAGAAGGAATGTTGGGAAGATCTAGATACCTTCTAGTAGGCTCGCATAAACACCCAGCTATATGGTTTTTTAGGTACCTGAAAAAGTTAATAAATCCAGATGAATGGGGTAGCGACATTTAGAACTCGCATTTGAGAACAGATGAGCGACACGCGACAAAATGATTCCCCTTCGCTCAATCGTTGTACTTGTCTCGTATTTGGGAGGGAAATCGGACCGTTCGTCACAAACTGGCACGTGCCTCGGAACATCGGCAAGGTTTCTTTGATAGTTGAGAATAAACTCTATCAAGGTACTGAACACGGAACACAATGCCAAAGTACTGCTTCAAACATCAGATGGCAAGTTTTTTAAAAGACCGACAAGTGCATGGGAAAGTTGACCGAGAGCCAACTGGTTTTTCCAGTATACACATTGGTGTGTGAGCTGAACAAATTAATTAGGGGTGGGGATGCAAGAAAATAAATTCTACTTCGCATGATTTGAGGATATCGAAAATACGAACTGAATAATATAAGAGCTGGGATAAAGGGTTTCACTATTCGAACATTGACACAATCATAAGAACATCATTGTCCTATAAAAATGGAAACCAAGGGAGTTCATTTCAGCCAAGTTGAACAAGAATCACTTTTGTCGTTGGTCCAATTCGCGAACGCAAAGCGCACTCATTATAATTGATGGCTTGAAGCAAATTGAAGGTATTGCGTGCCAAGGAGTAAAAAGCTGTTATTTGACTCAATCCACACATGGCTCCCAATGATTGAGCGTTTTGCAGGCGCCAGGTGATTTTCCGTACTCAACCAATTCATTATAGGGGGGGCGGCTGATTTCTTTATATTTTTGACAATCAACAACCCTGAACTAGCCTGATTTTCATTATTAAAACACTGCAAATAATTCCACAATGGTTGATTATTCCTAGGAGCATAAGTATGGGAAAGTGTAGTGTCCATCAATCATTCCGATCGCTTTAGCGTCAAACAATTAGTGGAGAATGAAACCCCACATGCCCAGTTTCCAAAAAATAACTTTCAAAAAGCACATTACACAGAAATGAGGACCCCACCAAAATATCAGATTTTTATAAAATTGTCTATTACCAAAACGGCGTGGACGGCGGACGAACATGTGCAGTTTTTGATCCAGACATTGTTTGATCATTGAACGTATAGAGTCAAATTTTTATGCAAATCGTAGAGCCAATCGTCACCTCTGGCATGATTAAGATATATATGATTTATTTTCCCATTGGTAGCTTAGAAAGGTAATACATGGGTTGATTATTCAAGGAATAACTTACCAAAATGCTCTCAATATCAGGTATGTAAATACAAATGGGGATTATAGTGATAAAGATTGGTCGAAATCGGTAGATTCGGTTTGTTGCGGTAAGAGTGTACGTAGTATGAACTAATCATCCTGAATATCATCATCAGAAATGAAGCAGTCAATCAAATGTAGAAAGTTATCTCAGCTGATAAGGATAGCTTAGCGTGCTTACCGATTTTTAAAGTCTTCAGTAAATGAATCGAGGTGGGTCGCTTCAGAAAATTGGTGGATAGATGCAAATCTGCTGGGGAAAACTATGTAAGTGTGTCAACGGTAGAAGAAAGTGGGGGAGCTGATCAATATAGAAGGCCAAGTAAAGCAGTCAGATGTTAGCAGGCGGCGTGGCATGTGCTATCGCGATGGAGGTGAAGACCCGCCCGGCTGAGAGCGCCAAGGGCGAGTACCGGACTCCATCGACACCCCTGAGGCAACGGCCGTCCACTGGAAAACTGTTGGAGCTGACGCCATTGTGGGAGGCCATCACCAAGTACAATCGGTTCCCTCAGAACGTGGACAAAGTCAGCGTTTTTACAGAGTTGGCCGTGCGCCTCAACGAGCCCGAGTGGGAAGTTAGGCAGCACGCTCTTCGCGTTCTGACGGATTTGATTCCAGTGATTTCGAAAAGTTTCAGCCCGGAGGACCTCGACGCCTTGATGGTGCCAGCCGTGTTGACTGACGTCACTCACAATTTGGGACACCCAGCTCCCGCGGTGCGCAACAGTGCTCTCGACGTGCTTTTGGCTTACCTCAAATTCACTTCTGACCCAGAATTCGTGTTGAGGTCGATTGTCAGCACGGGACTCGAGTCACCAGCTGCGTCTCCCAACCTAGCCGCTACTGTTGTGCAAGTTCTTCCCCGATTGATTGACCAAACATTGTCTATATCGCATCAAAGTTTGGTCCATCTTGTGACAGCAGTTTCCAAGAAGTTGACTCACATGCCCTACCAGCGACAAGCAATCGAAACCCTCAACAGGATCAAGGACCATGTTGGTGATTCTCGTTTTGATCATTTTTTAGAAAGTTACTACCCCCAAGTCAAAAGGGATTTGGATGTATTGTGCCAAGTTTATCAGGTTGAGCCCAGTCTGAGAGATTCAGGTATTGACTTGCAGAGCCCTCCACAGACTGCACAAGACACCTGGAGTGAATCCAGCCTGTCTCCCACCCAACCCAAGATGGAGGAGGTGAAACCCGAGGAGTACGATGGCGCTGAGAGCGATCAGGAGTCAGATGAGGAGAAGCCACCCCTCGAAGATGACCCCATGATGCTCAACAACAACTCCGTGCTGGTGTCTCGCGCTGAAAACGAGCATAAACGGACTGAAAACGATTTTGACGACGAAGAAGAGGAAGAACAGACGTCTCACAAGTCTCCAAGACGTGTACGATTTGGCGGGGAAGTCGTCAAACTCCGCACCCCTGACTCTGACATCACGGTCGACGGTCAGAAAAACGGCTCAGTAACGTCGGAATCGGCGTTTTCCGACACCAAAAGCGAAGAGGATCCTCCCGAACACTCTTTCGAAGTGATCCCAACCAACCAGAGCCCCTCAGGCAGGATCAGGTCAAGCCATATACCCATACCTATCCACCCTGTGAGGAACAGACCTCGGAAAAGGACTCCCGAGCCTTTCATACCAACCTATGACGGTGGCGATTCAGTGACGAGCTCGTCAGAAGGTGAACAATTTGCTGTGAGGGATTTCTACGTGTTTCAAGAACGAGGCGGCGAGTTGGCGAATCTCGGGTTCCTTCCTTCTGACTTACTCCAACTCCTCGCCAAAAAGGTGAGTCACTCATATAGCAGCAATAAGGCCAATGTAGTAAGAGTGCTTGTCAATGAATACGAATTTTTTGGGTCCAAATGAAGTAGATATTTACCGTCTGAACCTATTTTTTCCTAAATCTAACAAAACGAAAATGAGGCTCAAAGCTTCATGTTGACGCAGTATATACTAGACGTAACTGAATATTGATGTGGAAGGACACGAGATAATATTATTTTCCTTGAGAAGCTGAAATATTCAGTTCCATTAGAAAGAATTAAATAAGTACTTCTGCGGAAGATAGCTCGTGCTGACAAGGAAGTTTTCTCTCCCCCTCATTCAACCTGTAGTTTGACTGTGAAAACGCAATTGAAGTTTAGAAGGGAAAAGTTGCTCGGCTAGAAAGAATTCGGCCAAGGTTTTCTTTTACAGTTGTGTAATAACGATTCAACTCAGGATTCAACTTTCATAGTGGCGATTTGGTTTTCTTGGACAAGACTCGATGGCTGGCTGTTTGGAGCTCTGTTTGAGGAGATAATTGTGAGAAGGAAATGCACATTTTTGAGTTTAGACATCGAAAATAATTGGTAATGTCAACACCAGCTGCAGGAAGGGCGAATGGAAACTATTTGAAATAAATTGACTATAATGAAGAACGTCTTCCGTTCGACTGGGCCAGGATAAAATAGAATAGTAAAACATAAAAATAGAGGCCGAGGTACGCCGACTACTGTATTTAGGTATGGAGCCATCGTTCTACTCCCATACCCTCGTTTGACGCCCTTTCATTGTCCTAGAAGAAGCGACAAAAGAAAAGACGTGGATCAGTTGTTGCCACCTGTTGGCCTACTCGTTCGATTAGTGTAAGTGGCTCTTGGGGCTCAGTGTTGAGCACAGTCGTTGAGAAGAGGATGAAGCGTTCCAAGGCCGTTGCCGCAATATATCTTGCCATTCCTCACCTGATTGTATATCGATTGTTCACCAAAAACCCTCGGCGTACTTCAATGGTCGTCTTTGGGGAAGGTTCGGTGGTAATGGAACAAGAGATAATCCTTTTTTCGAAAAATCAGAAGTGTCTGAATTAAATACATTACTATAAAATATATAAATACATTACTGGAGGCAGATCTTATCTGTAACGTCTTTAAGACTGATATATACAAGTCTGGCTATGCGTTCTTTCTATGGACAGTTGAGCTTGTTCAATTGTTGCACAATGGCATCAGGATACATGTGCCTGATGTTGGGATATGGGGGGGGGGGGGGGGTACATGACATACATATACTGACACAACAGTTAATAAGATACGCGAATAGGAGACGGGTGGTAAATGCCAAGAGTTTAAACGAAAGTTTACCTACATTGGTGTCTTGGCGACGGGTTTTCACCCGGCAGACGGTACGGTTTATGGACGGTACCGATCGTAAATATGCTCATCAAAAAGTTGACGAGCTCGCGCAGAGAACCCTGTGAAGAAATTAGAAGTTGAGATCAGATACAATTAAGTCATATAGAAAAATTGAAAAATCAGATCACTTTTTTGTCAGGAGAAATAGTCCCAAACTCTGTGTCACAATACTCATTCATTAAAAACCTATTATTCGATTTAGGACGGGGAAACTGGTGCTCACTGAGAAAATGGCTCAACACAAATCAACTGTAACGATAAGTTTATGGTAAGGGGGGGGGGGGGAGATCTGAACATGGAAACGTAGAGAAAACTGGTTTTTTACTGCCACAAAAGGGGGTGGTTCAGAAGCTTAGCAGTTTTGTTATATAAATTGTAAATCAATAAATGAGATTCGCCCTTCATTTCCATTTTCCACTGACACACTATTTCTTCCACATAGACCGAATCGGTTTTCATACAAATCGGTGGGTGGTCTAATGTATTATTTGCGTCCGCCATTGATGCGATGCCCATTGATTTCCCTTCAAGGGTAATAACATTGAATGTGACGTGGTTTTAAGTGTCGACTCTCATCAAGGCTGAACGATTTTGGGCAAATAGATGCCGAGTCAGTTTTTGACCAGTCGTGATCCAATAGTGGTGTTAGCTGGGCATTTTGCTTCTTCTCTAGTCAAAAGCAACTGAAAACACGGATGCTTGAAACCCGATAGAGACACGGACGATGAGGTACGTGAGTTCGATATTTTCCGTTCGCTCCGTTAGCAACCACCAAACAACCTAGAGATGACTTGAAGTGACTAGAGACATAGCCCAGATCATGAGACAGATTTATGTTGACATCCCGTGAGGTCCACGGTAGCTCTAGCTACAGCTCGGAATCGTAACACCCTCTGTTAAAGACCTCTAGGTACATTGTTGCTCAAGTGACCCACAAGCTAGAAGTGAAGTGAGGTGAAAAAATTCTAGTTAGCATCATGATAGTCAAAACCCAGCGTTGTTAACGGCAAATTTTAGATCGATTGACAGGTGAATTAATCACGATCTGTAAATATAGTAGTAAATAAACGAATCTGTCATGACTGATGGCTGAATACTACTATTCATTCACTTTAGATTACTCATTCTATAGGATAACCCTCCATAGGATTTTGTGGAAAACTACTCAAGTACCTCCATTTTAGAAGTGAACGGTAGTTCAATATCAAATCAGAAACCACTATTGCGCTGACAGGACACGCCAACTTGTGAAAGATGATTCATACCAGTTCCCTACACCAGCAGCAAGCAAAGAGCGTGATTTTAGACGAACGGCCCAAGAAACGCAAATGACCCTTGGCCGCCATAGTATCGATTCCCATTGCTGCACTAAGTAACTAGGTCGAACAAAATAAACGTTACACAATATCCTTCTTCTTGGACGTGAACTTGAAGTGCGTGATTGGTAGATGGGTTATGAACACAGCGTCAGGGAAACGGATATCGTGAGCCGAAGAACTGAGGTTGACTCACAATCTAGAGAAGTACAGCCTGTGTGATAGGAAAGGCAACGTTAACTTCCCTCTACCGAGAGGCAAAACAACTGAAGAAGAAGATACAACAAGAGGCGAAACGAAGTTTCCACTTGAAGATCCGGTAGAAACCACGGTCCGTCCCTAGATGTCAGCATAATCTACGGAAAAAAAAAATCGTCGCGAGCGTGAAGAAAAGCACTTTGATCAACTACTTTTTAGCAAATACCTATCTGCCGGGGAAATGAAAACCCGCCAAGATAAGTCGTTATGAGTGTTCACTCACTATAAAAACTACGGTGCGTGTTCGTCTGAAACTAGGCCAAGCTACCCCCTCGAGGGTTGACCTCAGCTATTCGCCGCCATCCACCAACTTCACGGCTAATTCATCCAAATTAATGAAGCAAAGAGACGACTAGACGAGTTTTTGAGTATAGTATACCTTAAATTTTACGATTATATCCGAACGAGAATCGGATGCAGTTTGCCCCATGCAGTTCACCTCCCATCACTCATGGCACTCAGTCATTCAATATAGCGTTCATTCAATTATACTGCTACTGGGGAAAACGTGTGTCTCGTTTATTACAACTGGTTGCCAACAGAATGATGAATGCAACGGAAACACGATAATTGGAGGTAACCAGGAGGCAGAAGGGTTCCTCATAAATGTTACATATATATCATAAAAAAATCTATGTTTTGGCGGACATCTAAGTACCTACCTAACTGTATCGATCGTGATTGAGCAATTGTCTAACTAATTGAAAAATCTTGTCACTGCTTCAGTTTTAGCTCAGCGCAGCTACGTCAGACGGCGTCGCGTCTGACGGCTTACCCTGTTGCATCAATTAAAAATGAGTTTATATAAAAGTTGTCTAACATCGATGTGTTTAGGTCGGTGTGATACTCACATCGATGTTGAACGTCCGATGTCAACATTGATATTCATATCGATGTTTGTCTAGAACGGAGAAGTAGTCCCTAGGGAGTGGACGTCCAAGTAGACTTTATGGCTCTGGGCTAGTTCTCCGCAACGGCGACTCATTATTCTGGATTTGACTAAGTTCTGGCCCAGTTTGTGGAAATACGTCAAAGGAGCCACCACCACCATGAAAGAAAAAGTTTCATTTTTCTCACATGAGGAGCCACAAGATAGCAAGTAGCAGATATCTGGAACAAAAACCTTTGCATATTATAATATTGTATCCTTGTCCATTGAAAAATGAAATGTCGAGAACTTAATTGTACGTACGGAACAATATAGCAATGAATTGAGGTAAAAGAGCACAGCAGCTCTGTTCTCTTGAATACTCACACACTTTTACTCAAACTCAAACTAAAGTGTTGATATCTAACCATGGCGGACACACCCACTGTTCAGATGTGTAGTACCCACCCATTCCAGTACAACATGCTGAAATAATCGTACCCAAACTGGGTAAAATTCCTATTCTACAAACATATACAAACATATACAAACATATACCGTCCACAACCACACTTTGTGGGGTTCAAATCCACAAAATTAAGAAGTAAGGATATATGAAAAATGAAGTCACATTTCCCAGCAACAAAGCCAAAAGGCAATGATCAAAACTGGAGACTCAACAAATAAACTGACCTTTGACCAACTACATAATGCTCAGTCATGTCATCTTCAAAGAAAGCAAGTGCTCAGCTTGTCGGTGCTGTGTGTGCTAGCAGTGTACTAGTATGATGTGAGCAGACTATTTCTTGAATAATCAACCTATGTTTTCATTAAAAAGGTCAACCTCTTCGATTCGGCTCAAAAATTGTTTCCGGGCGTTTCGAGGTGTCTAGATCTAAAAAGTCAGATGTCCGGCGCCGAACGGTACGAGTATGATGAGAGCACGTACCTGTTCTGGTCTGACTAATAAAATGATGATGAAACAGGTTTTAGGTATGTATTGATTTGGCAGGTACTGAGCAATTTCTGAGCATACCAAATCTCCAACTTTCTGGTGTAGTGTCAAAACTTTCGAAAACTATTTGTGTTGCACGATCATTGCTAATTTCCTCAGTTTCCTTTTTAAAACACAACGTACTTCAGTTGTGTGGTGTAAACAGGTTTTGTGAATAATAGCTTAGTCCGCTGGATCTGGCCGTCCAATAGCCTTTGTAGACTTGAGTCGATTGAGAAGAATGAACATCCCTTGACGCAAGTTCTCCCCTAAATCAACAGGGCAGGTGCGTCAATACTCGTAGTAGTTTTAATTCAGCCATATGGAATACCGGCCAGGACCGAATCATTTGAGCGTTGGTGTGTTCATGGAGTGAGCGTTAGCCAAGAGAAGGTAGAAAATAGACTTATTGCGGAACCTTCTGCTGCGTGGTGTATTATCAATGCGAATTGATCGGACCCTCTCTCCATTTTCGTGGATCTGATAAATTATTTTAAACGTATCATGGACATCTTCCGGCTTTGCGGGTTGGCGCAATTCCTGGGTGGCGATCAAACGTTCTTCGTCATCGGCCACATGCATGAAAGCCATCAGTCGTCTCGTGGCGTTCTCTCCAACACGCACCTAGGTGTCATTCATTTGATAAATTGAGTTTCCGTCTAACGCTCATTCCTTCGGGCTGCCTATCGAATACTGACGTACGTAATGCCATTCTTAACCACAGGTTACTCAAATCGTCGTTTGCCTTTGCAGTGTAGTTGTTGCATATTACTGTACCCTAAAAGTAAGTACACCTACCTAGCTGATGGCTACAGGCAGGAAGACGAGAAGCAGGACACTTCCAACTATCCAGGAAGGATTTGAAAACTGGGTAGTGTGTGAGTGGAGAATACTGTATCTAGAGAATCATGATTAGAGTCATTCGTGTCCCTTCTTTGTGCGTGCTATTCCTAGGTGTGTTCGATAGATCCCACCATTTTTTAGTGCTCCTTAAATAATCAACCTATGTAATGATTTACTATGTCAAAAAGAGGTCAATCTTCCGATTGGCCCAGAAATTTGACAGTACATATACGTTTCATAATGTCTGCATCAAAAAACCATCGGCATGATTACATAGATAGGTTGGTTATTCCTTTAATAATCAACCAAAAGGCAAATGTCCGAACGCGTTTTTGGTACTAGGAAACATTCCGGCTCTAGTTGATCGTCGAAAATTTTCAGCCCCATCGAACCAAATTTGGGGAGCGTGTTGGTGAAAATGTGTTTTTGGGAAACTCCATTTTCGGATTGTTGGCATGTGAAGTATAGTTTTCTGCTACATTTTTGCACGATTCCATCGAGATGGGTTACGTACCGATTGGTGCCCACTAGGAGTATACGAATGGTTACCTACAAATATATTTTGAATGTGGGGTTTCGAGATTTTCGGGTACGTTGGCGTGTGAGGTATCGTTTTCCATCAAATGTTGGACTCTGAATCGATTGGAATGATTCCGGGATTCTTCACACTCGTTGTTTTCCCTTTAATGGTCGTTAGGAACATGACTTTACGAGCTTAGACAACCTGGAAAATGGGTTATGTTTAATGGATGGAAAGGGGAGGGAGGGCTGCTAGTTATCAGCTTCATCTTCCATTCGACCTCCAGGAAAGTTGGGGTGGGTTGATGACCCGGTTCCCTTAATGCCGGACACGGCGATGCTCGTCATTTATCGATCATCCGCCCATAGTAGCAGCTTTGGTCACTAAAGCAAAGGTCCTTTTTGCCGTTAAGACTGTTAACGGTTGACAGTGTAGCGTTGAAGAGCCAACGTTTCGTCGGTATATGGAAAGGAGTTGAGCGTTTTAAGGATGGGTCAACAGTTTATTGATTTCGCCGTAGACAATTTGTAAGCAAACAGGAAGTGATGTCCTAGTCTCTTTGACTTTGAGGTCTTGGCACTTGGTGCTCAACATTGATTTGTTGTGGACTGGTTTATTCAGGGGCTGCCTCCTGGCAACCTCGATTCTTCAAAAAATCGAACGAATAATAAAATGTCAGTACTCCGACTCTGAAACCAATGTGCTACCGGGGATGTGAACATTTGATTGTTCGTTATTCCACTTCCGCATGCTATTTTTATGTGTTCGGCCTTGTGTCAAACAGCTTGAAAAGAGTTCGAAGGCCATCAAGTTTCCTACCATTCAATTTAGTTGTACACGTACCATGAGAACCATTTAACTTCGTGGTTGTATGTCTCATCATTTTTGCCATCGCCGATTCACTCTAATGAACGGACCTCTCGTACGCCTCGGGAATCTCATCGTTAATGAAGATGACCCGGTAAAAAATCGCCAATTGAAGTAGGAATACACTTGTAGATGAGCTGTAATTGTGTTTGTCACGCTATTATTTTTTTCTTGTGTGATATTATCGAGGTAATTTTGACCAATGGTTATTTGATAAATCAAAATGATGATGGATGGTGGATAGCTTCACTATCTACCCTTCCAATTTGTTATCTAAAGAGATATTTTAAGCCAACATTGAACTGCAATTTGCTTTCATACTGCAACCTACTTCGATTAGGAAGCATTTTATGTTGAAAAGTTGAATCGTGTTTGTAATTTATTGTCTACATGGTAATGTCTGCCTGTTATGGCGCATGAACCCAGAAAGTGTAACTGTTGGGAAGAGGGTTTTGATTATGTTTGCCCTGTTTTTGCACTTTTTTGACTTTTTTGTGAATGTCGGTCAGACGAGAAATTTATGTACGTGCGCTCTTCGTTGCAGGATGACTGGCGAACGCGAGTTAGAGGATTGGACCGTGTTGCAAGTTGGGTAAGTAATGGTCGACTGACGAATGAGCAGGGCAGCCATCTCCTGTGGTATGTTATTGGATGTTTGAGTGAGGAGCCACGCCAAGCCCGTCTTCTAGCTAGTCTTCTCCGTGCAACGAGATCTGTCATTGGTAAGTTGGATCTGAACATTGCTTTTCCAAGTTAGATCATACTGTATGACATCTATGTGCGGCTGGGATGACTACAATGTTCCACAATAATTCTACCTGCCCTCTCAGGCACAGTGAAACGTCTACAACGACTTAATAATGAAAGTATATTCTTCAATCGCAGGCCAAAGTCCTGGTAACTTGATTAGCGTGCTGCCTTGGCTCGTACCTGGGATCTGCCGCCATTTGGCGTGCGGCTCACCTCTGCCAGCTCGTCTAGAGGCGGTAGAAGCAATCAAAACGCTTATGCGCATCTCAACACCTGCAGCAGTCATCAACATAATCTTCAGCGATAGATGTATTCACTCACGAAGTTCCAAGGCAAGTCTCATTCTCCTAGATCTTCACATTTCACCTCGTGAGAAATCGTGGGAAATACAAATTTCTTTAACTCACCGTACAATTTGTGGCCTTTTGGAGTGTCATTCTGTGTTGAGAAGTGAGAAGGTAACCATAATTAGACAACAATCTGCAATTTTTGTTGCTGTGGTGAGCAACACCTCGGTTGACGGTGACAAGTGACGTCTGAATGAAAAAATCCATTTTTGCATTTTGGTTTTGGGCAAAAATAGGCATTTTGAAATTAAATTTTTAGGTTGTTTAAAGTAGTGTTTTCCACCCTATTTCGGGTGGAATGAATACTTACCTGAATTCATTCGGGTCCCAAACCGATTGCCGGCCAAGAAAGGCATTATGAAAATACGTCATCTGCTGATAGTTTCAGCTTCTTGCAAATCCAGATTGTAAGATATCGGTCCAATCTATCAGTATCCCCTGTCCCCGAGCTATCTTGTGCTCCATATATTTTACCGGAAGCCTCATCTAAAAATGAAATTGATAGAGAGAGAGAGAGAGATCCTATACCATTTTCAAAGAGCCTAAACCCTCAAAACATTCCCTCTAGGAGAACCCCTTGAGTTCAAATGAAATATCTGGCCAATATCTTTTCAGCATTCTTTGGGTCATTCAACCACGTGCTCACCTTGAAAAATATTGTCCTGCCTTTCCCACGGTGAGCACTAACAAATTTGACGCCACAGAGTGAAAAAGCGACGGCTTTTAAGGCGATCCCCGGTTTTCACCTTAACTTCATATCCATTGTCAGTCTTACGTACATTATATAGCTGCTATTCATCGCCTTTCGAGGTTATTTAGGCAGTGGAACGGCCCCGCTTTGTTCAGTGGTTCGGGAGCCTCACCTATAAATAAATGGCAATTAATGTGTGTTGAGAAGCGTCGTGCTGGAAATAGCGAAAGAACACGCAGTCTGCCATTGAGACCTTCAACTTCGTCGTTGTACTTGTACGTTGACGCCTGACGTCCTTGAAATGAGATCACAATACATCGAGGATGTATCACCGTGAAGGCAGTATTCTATTCACCCTATCGATTTTTTTCGATTCACGGCTGAGTCTATTCCAGCTGAGCCTCTCAGACGCCAACTGGATGTTAATGGGAGGGAACGACGCGTGGAAAGCTCGATTTTTAGGGTTTGTCAGACAATCTAAATTGAAAAACGAAATCAGAAACGCTTTGTGGGAGAGAGTAAAACTCAGTTTGGCCTTTCCGTGATGTCGTCCGTCATGGCAATTGACAATATCGAAAATTCATCAAGTGGGCACTTTACAACGTACCCGAACATTAAGCGGCAGTGTTGTTTCCTTAAAATGGGCTTCCTTTAAGAATCTTCATCTTCTATTCCGGGAATCAAATGATTTCCAAACCCATTGCAAAATATCCTAATGGCCCCAGTTAAATGTCACTTTCTTTTGTCTTTCCTTAAATCTGCAGAATATAGTTGTTATTCAAAGTACTGTTCATCTTCGAGCTGCTAGGACGGGACATTCGAATTTTCACGCACGTTCCAACTTCTCTGGGGTGTCGTATTCTTCGTGTAACTATTCAGGAAGAAACCTCTGTAATTATTAATGAAAGCAATTAGGTCTCAAGAGGTTGGGGGTGCCTCTTTCTATGTAGACAAAGTCAAGGCCAGTGCCCATTCTCACGTCAATATAAGGCAATTTTCTTCAGGCGCTTATTCGCGTTTAATAATCTCTCATTCATCTAGTAATAAATGGAGCATAACTAGTGGTTCGCTGGTATCGTTTTGATTTGTTTCAATTCGTTGAAATATCCCCAACTTAAATTCATTAGGTTGTCACATCCAAGTTAGCGTCTGTTCACGAGCATCTCCCAGAATTCTCAAGTTGTTTTGCACCCTGTAATTCTACTTTGCCATTAAATGATATTTCTACGACAAGAACGACACGAACAAAATAATTTTCGTAAGCATGCCGAGCTGGTTCCGTGTGATCAATGAACGAGCTTGACCTGTATACAGTTTGGCCAAGGTTCAGTCTTATCGAGATCACGGAAAAATGGAAATCAAACTTGCATAGACATTCGACCTTATTGTTTCTCGGTCTGTCCTTCGTCTTGAATGTTTCTTGTTCTATTTTTTCACCTCTGTGCATGCATTTCGAATGAAAGATGTATGTTTCGATGTCCCCGAAATAGCGTGAGGCGTGCAATTAGGTTCAAATAATTGTTTGGCGCTTGGAAAAATTGTTTTCATTTCACTAGAAAAATAGTTACGAATAAAATCAAACTGCTCGACTCTCGAAGAAGTTGGGAGCCCATTTGAGCAGTGTGGGATAATGGGCGACTCCCGTGACGTCACTCTTGTTGTTCTTACTCTCGCAATGAGATGAACATTTATGTGGGAAGATGACGATTTTTTGTTGTATATTATTTTTAAAATATATTTAGACGCTCAAATACATAGTTTGCGAAGCTAGCAAGGAAAATTTTTGTCTCCAACAGTGATTGTGGTTGTCTTAAATTTTGTTTCTCCTCTAAATGTATATTGCCCAATTTTAGATAATTTTCTTGAGTTTTTGAGGGCGTTTTTCGAAGTAATAATTCGCATATTCAAAGGAAAAAAAAAAAAAAAAAAAAAAGATCACTGAGTAATTACCTATCTGAGCCTGGAACTTTCAGAACCCCATTCCAACACCCTAAAGAATTTACAAAAATCAGGCATTCTTAATTTGAGACAAATGCAGATGAATTAAGTACAATTTTAATAAAAAATAGTAACATTTTATGATTGCAGCTTCGAGAAAACTCCCTCCTGTGCCTTCTTTACGCTTTGATGACATTTCCGAGCAACGAGTTCGACTGTGTCAACTTGACTTCTCGAATTAAGGAAATCGCCGTCAACGAGCCCAAAAGAAGAGTTCGCCAAGCCATCCTCGAAACATTGGCGGTTCTCTCTCAATTCGTTCCAAGGTTAGATTGAGCAGGCAGGTCTATTATACAGCCATGTCTGAAGACTTGAAGAATATAAGATATTATAGGGCCACGTTTAGGATGGGTTCCTCTCATTTTGTCTATCTAGAGGAATGATCTGCTGACTTTCTCATCAACCGGGTCATCCTGAACAGAACCCCTCTTATTACCTCATTAGGTAATGCCTCATCCAAAGAAATAGGACTTTCAAACTTTACTTATTGGTTCTTTCAAATGACCAGAACGGTACAATGTTTTCATTTCTCATCAATTTTAGGACTGCCTTGACGATAGAACCGGATGAATACGACAATCCTGAGGACGCCTTGTTCTTTTCTGACGGACTTCAAGGTCGCCTGGCTCGCCGTCAGCTTCCAGCAGTGTCTCACGAAGGCCTAATCCTGTATGCTCTGCAAATTCCTCCTATGACCGGTAGGTTGATTAATTTTGCTACCAGATGATTTCCTAGGAAGTCACCAATTGCTTATATCTTCAGAAATTGAAGAAGCGGCATAATAGAAGTGAGGCCTTTTTGCCGGTCTTTATTTTGAAATCTTTTCTTCATGAACCGTCTCCACATGTGCTAGGACACAGCGAAGGACGTGTGTTGTATTAACGCTTAACGCTGATCTGTGTGCCTTCCATAACACCAAATGGCTCGGGTATGAGGCGAGGGACCAGGTTATAGCTGCTAGTCCAAAGTATTTAGCCTCTGTTATTTGGGGCTCCCCACACAGCTTCCAGCCAGTAGAAGTAAAAGGAAGCATTTTTGTGGTGCTTTCTAGTGAACTTATCTTAGCCCATTCCGAGTATGTTTTTTAACCTTGAAATTTTCTTCATCCAGGTACAGACGTTGATTGGGTTCTAGCTGGGATTGGTTCTTTATCTTCGGGCTCCGCCAGATCGCGCTCCCAAATGGACAATCAGAAGTCTTTCCTGTCGCAGTCTTCCGAAAGCATGTTCAAGTGAGTTTCAAAACCAACTATACCGATACGGTCTTTTATATTGTATTATTCAAGCAGTTAGATACGAATACTGAATTTTATTTTGTCTCATGAAAAGGGAAATTGATGCTTTTTCCTCCTTGAGCAGCACTTGGAGCAAGGAGTCTTCGAATCAAAAAATGATGGCCGTCGGAACAGCTATGCCTCAAAGAAGCCACGAAAACGTGTACAATAACAACTATGTGAGTATATTTTTGACCTACAAGTTGTTCTACAGAATATATTGTAGCCTGAAATTAGAAACAATTTAGTAACGTTTTTTAAGAAGCTGCAAATTATTCAGAAATTATTTATTATTCTAGGTGGACCTAAACCGTTTGCAAAAATTAGTCAATTTCAATCGATTCAACGCCCAAATGTAAAGAAAAATGACACCCCATACGTTTTGGTCTCCAGCTATCTCAAAGACAATTTTGAAATACCCAGTTTTAACTGAGTCCTGCCTCTGTTTCCGTTTGTTTTTGTTTTTGGTACGATTGGTCTGACAAGTTTCAGGCATCGAATAGAGTCTTGAAGGAGTGTCTGACAAAAATATCATATTTTTTAAAAAAGTACCAAAAGCAAAAAAAAAAAAAAAAAAAAAAAAACGCGTACGGCGAATGAACTCTTCAAGTTTTTGAATCTAGAGACCTAGAAAGGAAAATTTGAGAGTTCAGTGCAAATTTAAATTGCACGTGTCAATGTTAATTTACGTGAATAAAACTTCCTCGTATGAATTACTTTCTATAGAGGTAATCACTCAAATGGTTTTGGCGTTCAGGTCCTCAAGTAGAAAACTTGTGTATAATTTTCGAAGAATAAAAAATCAAAACAGCATTTGAAACATGTGTTTGTTTTGTATGTGGCTTTGTCTCGGTTTGTAAATTCATCCATCCTGTTTATTGATTCCTCTCTGTGCCATTTTCAACTTCATTTGATTTGGCGGAGATCAGTTAAGCTGTAGATGAGCTTTTCCAAGTGCCGGATTCTTTCTCATCATTCTACTGCGTTTGATGTACGAGCTTTTTGACGGGTTCTTTCTGCCGGCTTTGATATGGCTCGAATGTTGTAACATTATTTGTTGGTATTTACTCGAGACAAACAGTTTTTTGCAAGCTCTTCTCCACTTTCTCACCCATTAGTCTCTCCTTCTGTCAAGGATATGGAGAAAAGCTTATATGAATATCCTAAAATGAATAAATGGGAATATTGAGGACTTTCAAATTTTACGGATTTTACCTTCGTTGGGTACCTCTTTTACACTTTGGATAAAATCGGAAACCTACTCGTCACAGTATGAAGAGGTCAAGGGAGTTGACTTATGTTTCCTTGATGGAATCTCTCTCTTGGACCACGATTCTCACAGAAGGGCATTTTTATTTGATAGGGAGGATTATCACTTATTTAGAAGAACACACCTTGAGTTCTGTGATTCCTACAGTTCTTCGATAGCGATTTCCATTCACTGTAACAGTGGTTACCGGATTTTTTCATTCGTAAAATACCCTGTTTAGATAATGTTGGCCTAAAATAGACATTTGGTTGGTAATTGAGAATTCGAATGTTTTTGGACCAGCAAAACATTTCCTACAGGTTTCTTTTCAGTTCTAATATTCTTCTCACTATTTAGATATCCCGTTAACTATGGAAAAAAATAGATTTTGTGGCATATAGCTTTTTCATACCGGATTGCTTCCTGGAGGGATAATTCACGGCGCGGATGATACCATTCCTAACTCACAGAACTTCATTGGTGGCGTAGCCTACCTCGACTAGCCCAGGCGCTCCGGGCTACCCCTGTAATCTGAATAATTGATTGGAGTATGAAAATATTTTACGTACGACTTAGGTTCAAATTAACTCATCTCAATCCATCTTTTTCAATCAATTTTGATTTAATCTGACCAAGTCATTATCCCATGGTTATTTTGGATTGTATTTGACCTAATACGTAGAATAATGGTGAATTAATAATATATTGTATTATTATGATAGAAATTCTGACAAATTCAAACATCTATGTATTTGTACAGACAGGCTTCTGAAACCCTCTCTTTTTACGTTTCAAGGTTGGATAATCCTCAGCTCGATCGCTGCACACCGATATTAGTATGGGCCAAAAATCTCCCATTTTAAGAAGTTCTTAACATTTTTTTAATGTACAAATAATGAAGAGACATTACGTCTATGAAAGAAGGAAGGGGTAAATATGGAGTTCAGTTCCGATTCGTTATAAAAAAACGTAGTGTCAACAATTCTCTCTCTCTCTCTCTCTCTCTCTCTCTTTTTTTTTTTTTTTTTTTTAATGACAATGGACACAAACATGCCGCCTGATGTTGTTTTTCTAATAATTTTTTATTGACGGGGTAAATGATCCCGCCGAGGGTTGTCTTGTCCACAACTTTCTTGAAGACTTTGATGACCCATTCGCCGAGATGATATTCGACATCGATTATAATTATCATATCGACTGGTCGATCACCCCTCGTTTCAGACCCCAGGTCAACGAACGTTGAATTACTCATGAGACTGTTGCTCTGGCTGCGTGCAGCGATCACGACTATGAGGCGATGTATCGGTAGACTCCAACCTATCGAGGCGGGTAGTTTTTCGAGCTGTTGCAGAATTTGCCCGAAAAGAGTCTCCACGCGGGAGGGTGATTTCACGCGAGAAAAAACTCCAATCAGTGTTGGGCCGTGTTAGCATGACAACCTGATCAATCGATTGAGCTATACGACCTGTCGCTGACTGACCCTCGATTCAAATGCTTGCATATCAACCTCTCAGCACTTACGGAGAGCTGCTCATTTGCATTCGTGCTTTCAAGAGTGACCCCTAGTCTACCATAGTTCATTGAACTCTTCCAATTTTTCCTGAAAGCCATGTTGGTCTGCAAAATTTTAGGCGTTCGAACTTGGCTAGTCACCACTTTCGAGGTAACCGAAGTCCTTCATCGCCTACTTAGAATTAAATCATTTTTCCTTCTTTTGTCTTTGAGGTGTCTTCCTACCAACATTATAATTTTCTGTTCCCCAATTCTACAAAATTAAATGTAAATTTAAATATAAAAAATATCTTTGGAAACTACGTACCTAATGAATTGCATTATCACTGTAAGGTGAAGAAAAAAGCTTGGTACGGGGAAATTATATTACAGTAGTGTCTCATATATATTTTGAATCGGAATGAAGAGGTTAGAAGAAAATCAACAGTCTAATGACTATCATTTTTTGCCTCAGTTACCAGTTGAGCGAACAATTTTTGTTTTCACTTTTTATATTATGTTGAGTGGTGATAGTTGGCATGCATGAGCTATTGTGTAGTAGAGTTAACATGGATAGAGTTGAAGGTCTGATTCGGTGGCTGACGATGAGCTTCATTGGTCTCCCGAAATGGCCCTAAATAAGTCGATTAAAAACTGTCCACTTCGTCAGTATATTTATTTTCACGACGTCCAGCTAAAAATATCAAAGGCAAGGGTCAAAATTGAGCTTCTGCGCTATTTTATTCGTTCCCTCCTCATTAATTTGGAAAATATCTATTTTGGTGGCCTCAGGCGCAACCTTAAAAAATAGCGAATTCTAAATTACTGATCTCTGTATATTGGCTAGTGACTGAGGAATGGCCGAGCGTTGTGTACTGGTAACAGACTAAAAATATTGAAATTTAACTGTTTCTTTTTTGTACTATCTGACCTAAATGATATTGTGTTTGTATAGGATGAAAGGTACTACTACAACCAGACATGGTCGACTGATCCCAGGCATAATCACCCATCCAACACACAAGGTACTGACTAGCTATATCTTTACCTCACTCATTAATCTCATGCCTAATAGACCGTAGTAAGACGTTTCTTATAAGACTACAATGGTCCTCCAGTATGTTCGAGTCCAGTTATATTGAATGGTTCGACCCGTTGGAGGCTCCCGGAACAATTTTCATCGTTCATTAAATCATAGTCCATCAACTGAAAAAAGAATGCCTAGTCTGCGTGATTCTCTTGAAATGTATCACGTCGGCTGGTTACCCCGGATAAAATTCAGGTTTAAGGTGCTACCACCTGGTGAGTCAGGAAGGGACCTCAAGCTTACTGCGGCACCAGCACAGTTCTGAACGGAACACAACACTAGAAGGAGTTCTTGAAAATATTTTTCTTTCACTACAAGCTCCAGTTGATGAACTATAACGGATTTCGGAACCATCCGAAACATTGAACACAATAGTTATACAATTCGCAACATAGAGTTGCCCAATTCTTGAATATGAGTTAACATTGTTTTAGGTAGTCTGACAACCACTCTGTTATCGTGTGTAATGATAATGGAAGTTTTACACGTAGGCGTCAGACTGATACTTACCACTCAATGTGGGGTTTATTATTTTAATACAGTGTATTAATTTATGGTAATCCTTGTATGACTCAATTGAAAATTCAAAAGAAATATAAAATATTGGTTTATATTTCACATGATCAGTCTATTCAGTTGTCTGATCTTTCCTGCTCTCCTGATGATACCCAGACGACCTTAACGTCGTTATCCCAGAGAAGATCGGTTAATAGTTGTTTTGGTCAACCAAGCGTACTTCCAACTCTGAAGATCTATTTTCTTTATTTTCCACAATTTGCATTTTTATTGCAGTATTCCCTCATCTGAATATGAGCTACGCTGGTAGATTTTCAACGAGAACGAACAACAACCGAAATGATCTTAGTCAAACTTGGTCCGGGTCGAAATGGTCGCCACAAACCGACGTCCCGCCACACGTAAGCATTAAACAGTCCGTCCTCACTGGACTTCCTCCCATCAACGGAACACATGTGGCTGATTGGCGGAACAGGAGGGACAACGTTGAGCAGGTGAGGCTATATCGTCACGAAATCACTGTAGTCATTTTAGATGTACTGTGGAAATTAATGATGAGGATTCTACTACTGGAGGAACTTGAAAGATTCATACTGCAGTCAGTATATCAAATAAATTGTTTTCCAAAGGCTATACTCAAGCCTGTGAGGTCAGTAATGTGTAGCCAAAGATATTTACTGACACAAATCGTTCACAATGTTATCGTTCGTTCGTACTACTTTTCTTGAGCTATCTTATTCAAACACAAATCTGAGTTTGGAGCAGTCACGGCGGTCAGTGTCGCCTATGTAGTGATAGGACTGTATTCTAGAGAATTCGAACTAATTGTTTTAATAGCAAGAAGTCACGCGATTCTGCGGTTACGGTTTGGCTTCTGGAATCGCTTATATCGCATTCATTTTATCTTCGTAGACGAATAATCTCCATGAAATTACTTCGTGTTGAGAAGTACGCTTATTTTGATGTAGAAAGTAACTGTGTGTCATGTCGCACAACAATAATACTTTTTTGTTTTGTTTCAGCCAATGTCCGGCTATCGTGTTTACAATCAAGACGAATACAGGAAAGGGAGGTGGGACCGGAGGCAAGATAACTCGAGCTTCCGGAGGCCACTCATGTGAGTACTCATTTGATCATTGGTCGCTGTTCAGGTTTGACATTTACTATGTCATTCCTCCTCATAGCAATGACGGTTGTTCAGGGAATACTACAAAAGAATTTGCTGATCAATTGCCCCTTTGCCTCTCAGGGCCACCAAGACAAAGACTTAATGACAATGATCTTCACACGCTGAAGAGGAAACTATTAAACTGCAATCCAATGTAGCGACATGCCGTTTGCCCGTCAATTAATTTATTTTCGAACCGTTATATTTTTGGCCCTGCGATCACTTTTATTACGGCTTCCTACTACCAACCAGACCAGCTATTTGGGTTCGAAGTTGCCGGTTGTGTTCGCCATTCCGCCTAGTTTGTGATTTATAATGAAACTCAAGCTGAAGGAAAATCAAACATTTCGCCTGTAATGTTCTACAGTAAGGACAGATATTTTATTACATCCCAACTCATCTCAACAATAAGTTGGTTCCGTACGCCAGTGAAGCAAAGTGCATCGGTATGACGTTCGACGCAAGGCTCAGATGAAGAGCCACGTTAAAAAGAGAAAGGAAGAACTGACCCTAAAATTCAGAAAACTGTACAGATTATAAGGCGACATTCAAATATGTCCCTCCTCGACAAGATGATTCTTTACCAGTAAGTCCGAAGGCCTGTATGGACTTATGGAGTGCGGTTGTCGGGCTGCACCGCTCAAATCAATCGAGACTTGATACTGGGATTATCCAGTACTCAGGTAAATCACAAATGCTCGTGGAACTTCAGATACGATCGGCTACCTACGATTCGTGACATTAAACGAAACCATCGAGCAGCTGCCCATCTCCAAAGGCTACAGAATCATGTCAATGAAGAGGCAGATAAACTTCTTGACGTCAATGATCTCCTCAGAAGGCCTCAACGCACGAAACGCACAAAACAACATGAATTAGTTCGCTAATGCAGAGACAATGAAATCAGTTAACAGAATAGTTTTAAGCTGAGCAGTGTACCTTGGCTGAAGTATATAACCTAGATAACTTAAGTCATAGATGTATTGCTAATAAGTCTTAATTTGGCGCAATTTAAATAAACGTAGACAAAAATATATATCGAGCAATTATGTACCTTCGTACTGCAGAGTTACAAGAAAGCAATTTATAAAAAGCAAAACCAGTTATTTTGCTCATGAAGTGGCAATTGAAACTGTGACTTTCTTTTGTTAATTGCTGCTCAGCAAATCGCTCCGTAAAATTAGCATTTTAATGACTTGACCGAGTGAGATAAGAAAAAGCTAGATATTTTGAGAGCAGCTTGTTGTAATTTGAATATTTCAAATAATGGTGCAAGAATACTACTGGGTCAACTTAGTTCAAGTATACCCCTCAAACACGGAAACCCTTCGTCGAACACATTATGCTCGGTATACCATATTGCCTTACCTCCGTTCTCTGCAGAGGTCCAAAAGTAGCAAGATTTATTTAAGATTTGAGATTTTGTCGGGTTTCCTATCTTATTTCATAAAACCGTCACTATCTCTTTCTTTTCCCAAGTTTTTCCCGAATCTTGGACATCCTTGAAAAAGGCGTTGAAGTTTCAATCAAGGCCTGGTATAACATCAAACTTTATTATTTTTTTTATAGTCAATTTGGAACTCTCAGTAAATAGCACAAAAGACTGATAGATGTTAAGACCCTTTCCTCCGAATACAAGAACCGCTTTTTAATTGAACAAGCCTCGAAGTTGGCGATCAATTCGAGACTCCAGAAAGAAGATAGGTACTTGAGTAATTTTAAATGAAGGTCTGTTGAATGATTGCTGCCGCTACTTACGCCCAATTTAGATAATGACTCGGCCTTGAAAGACGCGCCAGGTCACGGGTCAGGCACCGCAGGCCTCAGGAGAAATTGTCGTAAGAATTGGGTTCAACAAGAGGCTGGAATTTAAAGTGACCATAGGTCACGGGGATCGATGGCGGCCGCCTTCTCGAGCTAGAAACACACGTTTGCGTGACGGGGTTAGTTAATTATTGGCACCCCCAGCCTTCTACCGCTGTGCTGAACTGCCTCTTCGCCCACGTTGAAGCCACTTGAAAGCCAACGATCTGTGAGAATCACGAGTCCTCCCACGCCATTCCGCCCTCAGCAGCGCTTGAGCTACCGCTTCCCTTCTCTCTACTCACCTGGTGCAGAAGGTGGTTGCGTCCTAGTTTTCAGGTGGTCTCAGAAACTACCCAGCGGACGCCACCTGTACTGCGACCCCATTTCGTTATCTTGATCAGCTGTGACGCTTTATTGCTGCAAAATTATTATAGTTGGCTGTTCACGGCTCGTAAACCAATAGAGAAAAAGTTCAATATTGGAAGTTTTAGTATGCCGTGCTGACCTAATTGCAGAGTCACATGATTCCATTTAACGAAGATATAGGTAGTTGTGAACGTAAAGAAGAATTAAAGAACATTATCCCAAACCTTTAGCCGGACCGTTAGATTTGTAAGACGACGGTACACTTTCATAACAAGGACACTAGTTTTGCGAATGCTCATCAAATCCCGTTCCAAATTCCTCGTGCTATTGATGGAGTTTTATCAGGTTACGACAAATAATGTTTTCGATTTTCGGAATGTATGAGCTAGTTTTTTTTAAACCTGATTTAACCTGAAGATGCTTATACCATTGTACTAAACCAATTAGTACCCACCTTTTGAGTCTGCACTGAGACAGTACTTACTGGTGGAAAGGAGCGCAAGTGAGGCACTGCCGGGACAGTTTAATTAGCGAAAAATAGTTGTAAGTTGAGCAGAAAAAATTTCTATTACACTAGGTTTTCTTGTTATTGACAATTTTCTGGCCTAACCGTTCGGAAAACACCACCAATCGTTGCTTGGCAGACGTGACGGCACCAATAACCTTTGCCGAGGCAATCACGAAGAAACAAAATGGAAGGGAGATTCTCTATCACTATAAATGATATTGCCGGTGTAATCATTGAACGACCTGAAATCGTGGTCAATTTGAATAACAAAAGGCTTGAAGGAGAGGACTGTTTCAGATCGTCCTATTCGTGAGAGAAGGTGCGGTGATAGAGGTGCCCTTTGCATCAAATTAATTCCGGTTTCCGGAAACCAGTAGCAATAAAAAACAGAGGGAAGCCCAACAATGAGCGTATGTTGGGAAAAGCGTGCAGCAGGAGTTTACTGTTATCGACCAGAGGCCAAAGGCGAAGAGTGTGCGGTATCGAAGGCGGGTTAGTCGCGTGAACAACGGTGGTCGGTGTGCTTCGTGCCGCCTCGCCTGGCAAGTCAGCAAAACAGGAGGCCTTTTTGTTCTCGAAAGGAGCCATTGGGCCTTCGTCAACCACCCCACAATTTTCTGCAGCAGGCGCCTCTTCTGTTTGGACGAGAGTCAAGGGACGGTTTTGGCCAGGATGTAGCCTCTTCGGGGGAGGATGGTACTGCCTATGGCGAAGGATGTGGTTCAAATGCTGCTACAGGAATAGAGCCGTCGCCCCAGCTAGTCCGGGGCCTAATAACGACAACAATAATTCCCTTCGAAACAATTGGATAGTAAAACCCAAACTTCCAGCTTGGTTCAACAGAAAAGCCAAAGATGTCGACGAAAAGACGCCCCTTTCCAACAGTATCACTCTATTACAGTTGCCATCGCCACCAAATGAGCCCGTCAGGTAGGTAAAAAATATCTGATTCTAACTTTGCACCTGCGTGGCGTTAAGAAGTTTTTGTTGAGGATATGCGATCTGTGATAAGCTGGGTTTCCTGCTGGAACGAGACCGGTGTGTTCATAAGTAGCACGAGTTCGTTGTACCGCCCAATCGATCCGAAAACAAGTGTCCCAATTTTGAAACGCTTTCGTACTGCTTGAATTGTTTGTGTGTTCAAACAGACGAACAATTCTTCAAGTGTTTCATGGAGAATGTTCCACAATTTGCTCATCATAAAACGTATGAAGAAAAGTTTAGAATACATTTTTTAAAGTACCTACGAATACATGTGTGTATTGTTCGGTTAGGAGTAATACACCAGAAGTGAACCACATTTTTTGGGGTAAGCTTTGAGATGAAAGCCCCTTCACAAACCGAAATTTAGAATGTGGGTGTTAGCCACAGATGGATGGGTCTGGGAAATCTCCAGTTCGTTGTTTTTCTTCTCTTAATGGCATCTGTCGTGCTAAGGCGTATCACGTGAGTTCGTTAGTAGTTGCAAACAACGGCCCACGAGTTCTCGACCTTCATTGTTCACTAAGTTTTGCTACCCGTATTTGAAATCTCCATGCCAATCTGAATCGATTATTGAACTCTGAACGGTTTGTTAATCGAAAACGGATTGATCGTGATTATCGCGGATGATAATATTATCCGCATTGCTAATGGTGTTTCGAATGAAGTCCATGAATGGTGTACCCCGGAATGAAAACATAGGTTTAACCTTGGTTTTATGCACTTGCTAGGGCGTTCATCACAGCATTTAAGTGATTTGCGTTTCCTCGTTCTTGCTGTATTGTTGTCGGGCGCCCTAAATTGTAATGTTTCAGGACAACAGTTATTTTCTTTTTCC
The DNA here is from genome assembly GCA_019603395.1 of Cyrtorhinus lividipennis. NCBI lineage: Eukaryota > Metazoa > Arthropoda > Insecta > Hemiptera > Miridae > Cyrtorhinus > Cyrtorhinus lividipennis. The sequence goes on from CM034004.1 coordinate 12,384,084, forward strand.
ACAACCTACGAAGAGACAAACTAAATAAAAATAACGGGATTTGTTGCATGATTTTTTTTTTTTTTTTTTTTCAGGAGTAGTTACAACGGGCACGAGAATGGCTTTGTTCGCTCTCCGATCGTCAATTCTGAAGCGTCCAGGTCTGAGCCCAGCCTGGCTAGAAGCCCAGAGTCTTCGCCCGTTCGTTCCATCCACTCGTCGTCCCTGTCCGGAGCTAAAAGCATCGAGAACGGACTTGCAGCCTCCTCTCCATCTTTGGGACTAGTCGAACCTTTTGACGAGCCTTTCTCTGGACAATCGCCTCGGGCTGGGACACCTGCGAGGGACTCTGTAAATTCCAGCCTTGTCAGTATAGTCAGTCAACCGCACCTGGAAAATGGATCTGCTGAGCAAGGTAGATATAAACGATGCCACGTATATTAGTGGGGAGAGAACTCACCAACGATTTTTCGATTAAAAGGAGATATCATGAATCATGTACTCGTATTATGAAATATTGGGTTATTACTCGTATTTGAAATAAGAAAATTCTGGGACCCTTAAGTATAGAGAGAGACCATAATTATTATGTAAAGAGAAAAGTTTCAGCTCCGAAATTGCCTATTTTAGTGGGAGGGACGCTCGGGACATCTTCAAGGTCAGCCCAGGTCAAATAGGTCGCGCTACAGCTTTTGCTTAAAACTCATTTTATTGAATTTTTTCAAACAACTGACAGGTGCTTCATTTCCCTCAATTTTGTCGTTTTTCATTGCTTGATAATACCTACCTCTCTACTCTCCTACTTCGTTTCTCTGAAATATTAAATTGTCGAATGAAAAGTGAATTGTACAAGGCGATTTCCATGTAGGAAATAGTTTTTTTTTTTAACAATTAGGGTACCTAATAAACATTAACCATTAAGTAGTCGCTCAACTAAGAAAAGCTTAGTCAATACCACAAGCCTCGAAGCGAGTAAACATATCTTTACGGTCAGAAAATACTATGGATTATTACTTAGACTAGTCACATGGTTGACGCCAATCGATGGAGACAAAGGCGGCCATCGACCCAAGGGCGAGTCGAGTGAAATTTTTATCGTTAAACCCCGGTAGTTAGCAAAATGTCAGCTCGCACAACAAAAGTATTTATTTGTATTGTGATTATGCAGAGGTGTTCATTCAATTGAAACAGGTATTCGTCTTGCGTCACTTTATTGATGTGTCTGTACTTGCCTGTTTGTTTTGCTAATGTATCGGGCCTGATATTAGCGTGAGGAATTCATTCTAGTCTAGTTTAAAGTCTTATTTCTCAGATAAATTGCATCTAGTTTCTACTTGCGACTTTTTAACGACTTTAGCTCGGCTCAAATACATTTATTCAACAGATTTTCAAAAGTAAAGCAATACAAGAATTGATATAATTTGGTCAATTGGAAGACTTACTCCTGCCATGATCCGTTCTTTTTAGTCTCGGATTAGTAAAGATAGGTATGTTAAGTTATCCAAGCTCGTGGATGAATTCAGCTGATGCGTAAAAACCACTGATGAATAACCCTACGATCCCAGAAGACCATTTTCAATCGATTATTCATGGAGCAGCTAAGCTGTAAATAATAAACGATATCGTAGCAATGCTTGATAAGAACTCCTCAGCCTGCCAATTTTCTCTTTTTGATCCACATAGTCCGATGCAGGGTATTTGTCTTATCTATGCGGAAAACCTAGTAAAAAGGAAAGCTATATAACTTTAACTAATCCGCTTTTTAAAATATTAGATTTTGGGGAAGATGGCAGGAGCTCGAGAACGTCAGGAGGTGGTGAAGATAGGGTTGATCGTCCGAAGACGCCGGGGAAGCACGGGTCCACACCGCAGACTCCTGAACGTAATGGAAACAACTCCTTGCAGAATACAGAGCAAAATGGGTTGGGAAACCACGAAAACGGCACATCGCCGTACACACCTCACGTGAGTTGATTCATGGTAGAAATTATTTTGAAAAAAAAGGCACATTATACAATTATTATGAAGGACGAAAATGTCACAAAGATTGTCCACCAATCTTTTCATTATTTGAATGGTGGTTTTCTGTTTTGCTAACTTGTTCCTGGTGATGTTTAGGAACAGAGTGTGGGGACACCCAACAGTGAAGCATCAGAGGTGACCAAATCTACAGAGAGCCTAAAGTCTGTCACGTTTGTCGATGACGTCAGGCCTCGCAGGAGAATACCCAGAGGATCAGAGTAAGTTGCTGACGCCGAAGAGTTTGTTAGCCTAAAGAAAAATCACACCTACAGACAAGGAGATGTTGATTGGTGGACAGAGATGGATTCCGGGAAGTTCACGGGGATGTGATGTCATGTGATAGCAAAGAGAAGTGGATTTTTAGGAAAAATCCGAAACGACCGTCCGCCGTCTGTTGTCAACCTTCCTGTCCGAAAAGGGTCTTCTAAGTGCTCCAAAAAAATTGGAGCTTTTTTTGGTGTTAGTTGGTTTAACTCATTTTCAAATCTCCGTTAACAAGGGCAGCTTATGTGTAAAAGTGGGAGGGGGGGGGGGGGTATGCTATAACTTTCTTCCAAACTTCGGACGCTGAATTAATTCAGTTGGATCCCGGCCCTAATTTAGAACGCCGGAGCGGACATACATGGGCAATGATGTGTACTTGAAAGATGAATGCTCTTTTCAAAATTTGTATTGTGGGTACTTCTCCTTTGAGAGGAGTGATTAACTGTCTGGACGTGGATTGCCGTAGTTTTCTAAAAACCAACTAGAGAATTAGCGCCCTTGATCATTTTCCCAGGCCAAATAAGCCTTAGATTTGTTGTTGTTGTTGTTGTGTGAAATACTCGATTTACTTGCAAATAATGGTAATATGATTTACATCATTGGAAAAAGCGTGAAATTTCTCTGGTGGGGAATATTGATTGAATCTGGATGGGAACGCGCGTAAAGAAATTTCTAATTTTATTCCTCGAAAGCAACCGCCCCTCCTTCCCCCCTGGCAAAGGCAGAAGACGCAAGTCCATGGCACGAGTAACCTTAACCCTCACGAGGCCTTTCTTGTTGGTCACTCGAGTCTGAAGATGACACCGCATCGGGTGCCCTCTCTGCCGTTGATCACAATTGGATACCCCTCCTCTTCAGCCGTTTCATAATAGGTTTTCATATCAGCTCAGTGCTACCGCGCAAAAGTTTCCTCGTACATTATGAACTTAACTTGAGTAAATAAGTTTCAGAAGCGTAATAAATAATATAATTATGTTAATCACTGAGTCCTTTTTTTTCTTTTGTTTATTATAGCATCAAGATGCGCTCGAGAACCGCAGGGAACGAGATCAAGGGCAGCGATAATGTAAGTTCTCTCTACCCCTCAACATTGGCGCCGTTTGAGAATTCTCGTGACGCCATCACGAAGGCAGTTCTTCAACTAGAAAATCCTGAATGGTAAGTGCCTTTCTTTTTCATTTTCCCCTCACAATGAATACGATTCGAAAATGATTTGAATGAGTTGTAGAGCAAAAATGTCTGTTCAACAAATCGTGACTGAACGTCCCGTCAGTTTTTCAGATTCCTAGGCCATGCTTGGAATCAAATTCATCTTAAGACAATGTCATAAAATGTATTTTTTAAAATGAACCAGTGAACAGTGTTAACCTGTAGTACAGCACTGACTGTCACCTGTGTTGGGCACATATTTACTTATAAGTAAAGGTTGATGTGAACTTGAATTTATTCATACATCACCTATCTGTAAATTTAAATTAATTAATTCACATTCACAGATTTTTCCGAAAGTCAAAATGCCGACCAAAATTTCCCAACAGGAGTTATGCAGTTATACCCACACAGGTTACCAGAAACCTGCGGAGTTTTGGGGTTTCTCTACAGTTTTGGTTGGTTATTCCTTGAATAATCAACCTGTTTTCATGCAAAAGGTCAACCTCTCCGATTCGGCAAAAAAAAAAAAAAAAATTTTTTTTTACGTTTCTAGGTGTCTAAATTAAAAAAAAAAAAAAAAAAAAAAAAAAAAAAAAAAAAAAAGCGCCGTTTTTGGTAGTAGACAATTTTTAAAAAATCTGAAATTCTGGTCAGGGACCCGTTTTTGGTTCTAGTTGGTCCTCAAAACTTTTCAGCCCGATCGGACCAAATTTGGGCGGGGCAGGGGTCAAAATGTGTATTTTAAAATATGGATTTTCGAGATTTTTGGCGATCTAGGCGTGTGGGGTATAATTTTCTACTAAATTTTAAACACTGAATCCAATGAAATGGGTCCAAGAACGATTGACACCCACCAGAAGAAGTTATGGGTCAAAATGGGTATCAATCCACCCATTTTGTATATGTTTTCAAGATTTCTGGTACCTAGGCGTGTGGGGTATCATTTTCCACTAAATTTTGGACCCTGAATCGATCGGAATGGATCCGGAACCCGCCACACCAGCATTTCCCCCCATGTTAATGAAATGAGTCTCCATGCGCCTGGTCCGAGGAATAACTAACCCGTGTGAAAGAATTTGCAGCGTTTTTGATATGTTATCGCAAAATTACTGATTTGTAAGAAATTTGATTTACATTAAAAAATTCACATTATTCTCTACAATTTTTTAAAAGTTTACCAACTATTCGAGAATTGAGAAAAAATAACCACAGCTTTATTTTGGAAATGATTACGAATCCCAGGTTTTTATGAGAATTACAAATTTTGTGTGAATATACAGGAAAACATTACTCAATGCTGACCAGTCTAGTGGGTTTTGCAGGGAGGTGATCATGCAGGGGCTCCAAGTCGTGGTGCGGTTGGTGAGACATCACGCCAAAGATGTGCAAGGCGGAGTGACGCATTCGTTCGTAGTGCCGCTCACTAAACACATCAAAAACTTGAGGTCACAAGTCTCACGGGGCGCCTGTCAATGTGCCGGGGAGCTCTTCAGAGGACTTGGAAAGCATATGGATAGCGTAAGTGTGAATTTCATCATTTTTCGAACGCTCATCGTGGAGAATCGCCACACAAAGCCCTTATCACTCGATCTTGGACGGGCTCAAGTCGCAAACCATTCCCAGTACCGCCGTGATACGGTCCACATCAAGGTCGTATTAATTTTGGGGTATTTCTTCTATACTGAAGAATATGGCTCATGATTAGGATATCCTCCACTTTTATTTCTACTCGTCTTCGTCGTTATTCGGGTTTGAATTCTCGTCCCTTGCTTGACCTCAAATTGGATGTTCTTTTTCTAGGAAGTGGAGGATCTGACGGGTTCCTTGCTATCGAGAATGGCCGACACGAACAAGTTCCTCAGGGGTGATGCCTGCAACGCTTTGGAAGCAATGGTGGATCATGTCAGCCCTTCAAAATCCGTGTCTGCTCTTGTCAGCAAGGGCTCCAAGTCAGTCCATCCTCAAAGCCAGGCATCTTGTATAATTTAAGTAGAAATGATGACCAGCGAGTTGACTAGGAATCATTTGGTTTCAGGCATCAAAACGCAGTGGTGAGAGGAGCGACTTGTCGTCTCCTGCTACGACTATGTAATCGACTCGGTCCGGACAAAACGTTGGCGCTTCCCAAAGACACTCGCGATGGTATTCTCCTGACCGGTGCCAAATTCCTCACGGAGGGCAGTTTGGAAACGAGGTGAGGAGCCCGTACTGTAGCCAGTTAGCCTATTTTCTATCAGTTGAATGCTTCTTAGAGCCTTCCCATTGACTGCTGTTATATTTTGATTTTTCCGACTTCAGGAAATACGCGAAAGAAATGTTCTCCTTACTCTCAACTAGCCACCGCCTGAATGGCATACTCGCTGACGTAATCCCGCACAATATAATGAGGAACATCCAGAAGGTATTGGCGCGTATCACAGCCTGATGATCTCCATAGTTCTATGTCCTAGATGGTCACTCTCTCGCGACTTGGTCAACTTTCCAAATTGAATGTCATATCAAAATTTTCTAGGATTCTCATAGTTAGTGAAGACTTAGCAGGTTTGTTTGCGGTCCATCCCGACTCCGCTGTTCATGGCCTTTTCTCAATTGATTTTCAGTCGTTCGTTGTAATACAAGATGGAGTTTGATGTTAAGCTTGTCATACAGTGTTTACAAAAATCGCCAGATAGATTATCAAAAGTGCAACAATATACGCGGATGGTACGGCTGCAGTGACGTAGAATTGGTGTAATCCTGGTGAAACGTGTTGTGTCTGTGCTAATTTTTTCAAGTAAACGAGAAACGCAAAAATCACACATTTGACGCGTAGTGTCCTAGTTCCTATCGAGGACGTAAAAACTACATGATTGATGGCCCACGTCCTAGCAAGAAATTGAAACTTGAGAATTTGAAGAGAAATACATTAAGGTACGAAATTTTCCTATTTATCTTTTCCAAGAAATTTGGAAGGCGGTATAGAAACGCTACCGGTCCGTCACCATCTTTGTTCACGCTGACGCAATCAATGTTTCCTCATTTTCTTTCCTGGAAATAGCAACAATTTAAAAACAAAAACATAGGTTGATTACTCAAGTAATAACCAACCAAAACGAGCAATACCGTTGATGTTTGATTGCAATCATATTATTGATCCTCGGCATATAGGTATTGAAAAGAGAAAAGTCAAATTGAATTAAATTGAAGCCATAAATTATTCCCCTACGAAATTCACATATACTTAATCGAAGAATTGAATAGGTTTCCATGATAACACGTTCTATGAATTTCATGGAATATTTCGTTGAATACGCCGTAATAGGCAATCCAATTACTCCGCCCATATTAATGCCTTATTAGCTCTCTCTAATTCTACTATTAACAGGCATTTTTTGAACCCTGTCGGATTATTTTTCTAAACATTTTCAATAATGTTATTCGTTAAGTAGATACGTGTTATTTTGTTTAGATTACTTGTTCAAACGCAAAAATACAAATTTCCTGTTATACTACGTATCTAACATAATTGTCAAGTAAGTACGCCTAAAATTGACTTATTGGTAACTGATTGGAACGCTTTCGAACCGCTCCAATGAGGAACTTAAAACTGGCTCCGCTAATCTTTATAGTCTTCTCTTGTTTTGTTGTGAACAAGAATAAACAAAAGCACAGCAGCTAACTAAATATTGATTTTTGTATTGAAAATACAATAACGTACCTTTAATTTTAGATATTATTTATGATTTACATTTTGTAATTTTATTGGATGCATTTAAACATCGAGCGCTACAAGTGTAAAACAAAGTTCTTCATTCTCCATTTAATTTCAACGGTTTTTTTTACGAGCGTTAACTTAAATTATACTCGGAATAAAATTTTAAAAGTGAACTTGTTGAACGCGTATATTTCCGACTCCCTTCTGCTCTGCATTGTCCGTGTAAAGGGTATACAGATTTTTGCAAAATATAGAAAACATTTTTATTGGAAGATATCTACTTAAACATACATTCATTCCACAGACAATATACGTATAAACAGAGCTATTGAAGTCACAATTGTTATGGGCAATGACAAGGTGACTATTACCCCCTCTATACAAATAATAATTGTAGTCGCTTCATATTATCACAGATCCACGCCGTTATGTTCGACGAGGCGGAAAAGAAGAATTTCCTTGCCGATTTTTGCCTATATTTGACCAAACCTGCTACCTTTCACCTGATATGTACAAATCAAAAGAGGAGGGATCGATTAAATAGGGGTTCGACAGGGGGGGGGGGGGGGGGGGGCGACTAGTGAGCATTAATATTAGTCAAAATTACTTGATTTGCGATCAACCCAGCTCAACTTACAATTATGAGATAGGTATTTATAAACACTCACCTATTAAAAAATTGTCTATCGTTGAATAGTTAAGGCAAACCTTTCAACTCTTTCGAATAAACAGAAAAGTAAAAGAAATAAATAGTTATTATTCTTATTTTTTCAGCCTACTTGTGACTTATGTTGGAAGGTCGGCACTTGTATCCTAAACTAATCAGAGACAGAGAGAGTTTCATTGAACGGAAAAATGAAGACGACCTAACTCACGTTTCTATTAGTTCATTTATATCACTGATCGTTTGTTACTTCATCGATACCGATTTCACGACTCGTTTTAGATATTCCGAAGTGTACAAATTCATTCAAAGCCAAGAAACCTTACGGTATTCGCTTCACGCGCCTGCAGGAAAATCAATCATATGCAGTGCGAAAGTCAAGGCTTGGAGAGGTAATTTTAGGAACAAAATGGGAATTTAAACCTTAAGTTTGATCAATAAGTAGGAATATCACGGTTGAAAAGTGAATTATGGTTCTTTGGTCATGAAAAATGTATAGACAGCTCGGTGTGTGGATCAACTTCCCGGTTCAGCAATGCTAAATCCTCGCTAAAGGAACGGGTTGGCTAATTCCTCCCGAAAGGTTATTATGCGACGTCCCTCCCTCTCCTACGACGATTTGATGCGCGTAGCATTCTATCATTCCTCCAGATACCACTCTGGCCCCCAAATCAATAATCGTATTTCGTAACTTGTATTTGTAACGAAGAAATTCCTCGCGAACTACTGCTGTACGCGTAATAATGATCAAATCACAGAAAACGATCATCGCTTATTAAGACGAAACCACACAACTATCGCGGTCAAGACGTAAGCGACGCAACCTACAGCCAGAATGTATGAGACTTCCGAAATGGTTCGAAACTCAGAAAATCCCATTTCCTGAAGGAACTTTTCAGGTTTCTTATAGTGGCAGTAGAACTCGCTGTTGCAAGGTAGATCGCTCCTATTGTAGCCGTACAGAGATAAGAAAGAGCCTTGGAACGCCGAACGGAAGTAACTGATGTTGTACAGAGGACGGAGAGGGGCCGTGATGTCCGTGTATTTGCTCGTGAAACCAAAAACGGAAAAGAAGCAGGCGAAGACCGGAGCCAGGAAAACTGCAATCTACAGGTACAATCCGTAAAATTTAGTTAATAAATACAATTCAATATTAATGATTTCTCTGGTGTGAAAAGTTTAAACAGGATTCCTTAAACCTGAAGTGTCAATAAAATGCTAAACGGTCCTTACCGTGATGGGGAAAATGGCTCCAGCGAGAAAACCAGTTCCCTGGGCGGCTACTGATATTGCCTGATTGAACATGACAAACCCGAGGAAGCGGCCCCATTCCAAAGGTTGGCCAGTCAAGTAGTAACCAAAAATGATGTAGGACATGGCGCATATAGCCTGCAACCAGATAATCAGTAAAGGTCAGTTTAATTTTTTAAAATTATTTTTCTTGTTTGTTTTTATTACAGATTATATTACAATCTAATTAATATGATGATTTATTATATTAATCCTATAATATTTGATTAATTTAAATTATACTTTTACTATACTTAACCCTAAGCTCTGAAGCAGAGTTAAGTAAAAATTACTGCAACATCAGAAAGTCGGACGAAACACTTTTACCTGCATTGGAAGCTCCACCAACAATAAGGCTAAACAGTAAGGAGGCAGCGTGTACCATCGGTTGAAGTGCTCTCGTGTGAGAACATCATACTCGAGAGGAACTGTGGGAGATAAAACGTATGTATTAGACACCCAATAAAAAAACAAAATTGCTATGTGGTGGTTATATCCTTTCTCAAATCTAGCTACAAAATCCATTAATTTGTGTTCTTATTAAAATGCGATTGTTCAGCCTTAATTTTAGAGATATTTCAATAATCTTATTTTTAAGCAGTACTCACACGCAAGTAGTACGGTCATCTGACCAGTGTAGTGGAGGAAGAGATTGGTTCCGTAAACAAATATAAAGTTAGCCAAAAGAGTCATGGAATTGTTGCCGACGTTCTGGTACAAATACCCAAAAATGACGCCAATGGCAATGTGAGCAACCAGCCGGAGTACGATGTTGAACTGGAAAATTTATAGAAAAGATCATAAGAATGTCACTCATTTTAAATGTAATGTGGGGATCAATATTACAAAATTCCCGTCTTCGTTGCTAATTTCAAGACACCCATCAGCGTTGAAGGAAGACTGCTTTCAGTTTCAATTTCAAGATGATGTTAACTATTATCACATTTGTTTCCGCTGATCCAGATTATAATAACTTTTGGAATCAATCCCAAAAGTGGGTGCCCTATTCAATAACTTCTCCAACTACCGATTCCCAGAATCCAACGGTACCCTCAGGCCAAATTTGACCAATCGTCTGTCTTTTCCCCCACAAAATTGGAATCAATCTCAGTTTGTTGTTCTGTTCCCTCCATCGTCAATAATAGAGTATGTTACCTCATTTAAACAATGATATAGGTATTTGATAATCGTAATTACCGCGTCTCTTCTCAGTATGAGGATGTTTCTGTAGTACAGGTGAAATAACTGAATCCATCCCGACGCAGGCTTGGGCAAACAATTGCGAACTCCGCCCAAGTCAGAGCTAGAAAGGTCGGGCTTTTTCTCAGATAGGTTGTACATTTCCAAGCCTGTAACACACGAAAAAGAATGCAACAGAAATTACAATAATAATTGCAATAATGTTTGTGAAAAAAAAAAAGTTTATTCTTCGCGTCGTTAAATTCCTTCATTCGTGGCTACGTATCCTCAGAATAGTTAAGAGAGAATTACGATTACTTGGCTTGATAATGACGTCTGCACAACAAAAGCGCTCACCCTCTTCACCAAAAATACCAAAAGGCTGTTCTCTAACGAGGTTGCTAATAGCAGATAACCTCATATAATAATAAATATTAATGATATTCACTACCACGGCTTAGCCAATTTCGGGTTTTAACTTAGTTACCGCTTACTATCCGCCAAAGCGGTCTTGTTAGACAATTAGCTGATTCATGAACTATGTCGATTGACATAGATAGACGACGTAGATTTTGATACTGATCAGCGAAAATTCGCTAGCTAACAGAATCCGGGCTCCAAACATGTCCACCGGCTAATGTGATGACAGATAGCTATAGAATTTATAACAGTAAGAGTAATACCAGCTCACGTTCAGACTTTAGCCCAAACCTTCCTGTATTTACAAGCAATAACAATGCAATGAACAACAACTGAATTAAGAATGTCCGACGTTAAGAGGGACTTAGCGATTCGTGATAACCAACTTACTGTAATCAAAAGATAATCAATTTTATTTTACTATCGTACCGCGAATTCGGTTTGTTATCATCGTATTTTCCTTCAATTATTTTTCAAGGGTATCTTCAACGGGATTTCGTCATTGGCAGAAATTGAATTGGCATCACGGAAATTTTTAGTCATCGAGATAATTAGATAATTAATAAGTTACCACGTGTCCCATCTAAGCTCGTAAAACCAACCACGGTCAATGCACGAAAACGACTTACTATTATTAGATATACCTGCTTCGAGGGAAATGAGAAAGAACGCAGTTATCGATGAACTGTACTCATACGCACCTCTATCGCTTTTCTCGGCATTCCAATTCGTTATTGCAAAATCTTGTCCGCACTGATTGGCTGCCTCTGCCAATTTGAGAAGATCCCTTGGATAATCGCCGGAGGCGATTTCGATAACTGCAATACAAAATATTGAGTTTTAATAATAATAAACTATGGATAGGTGATAAAGAATTCGTAGTATGTTTGCATTATACGCGAGATGTAATCGTCAATCTCAATACGAGAAGGGATAAGCTCTTGAAGCCTGCTGTCTACATAATGTTCCGGCAAGCGCACCTTCTACTTGAATATTTCATGAATTAAAAGTACATAAAAGTTGAATATTATCTCCATAAAGATTTGCTTTCTTAACATGATTTTTTCTTCAGAATTGTTGGGAACACAATTATTCAATTTTCATTCAAAGTAGCTAAGCCATAGATTCCTAATGAAAGTGTAAGAGAATTTCTTCAGTTAAATTCCTATACTTGGTGACCAAACGACATGGTCTATTCCCGTAATTTGCCCTCATAATTCACCAAGGAGTTTTATAGCCCTCGCGCAAATTAGAATGAAAATACTGAAGAATACATTTAATGATTACGTGCATACGAGGGAAAGTTAGCAGTATGCGACAGTACCTTAACTGGTGAGTTTTAAAGCAATAACATGATTGAAACTTACAGAACAGCTTATTGAAGAATGAAGGAAGTAATGTTTACTTCACCCTAATTAGAAAATCTCAAAATGCCTACGTTAAGTACAAAGTAATGTGTAGGTATACAATCTAAATAAAATAAAGAAATCAAATTAAAGAAGAGAGAGGAGCTAACTAGAGTGATGGCTTATTGTTTACCGAATATTTTGCTAGTAATCAGGACTTGATGAAGGAGGACCAACACATTCGCCATTCCGATTCAAAGCTGTCATCCGTAACTAACGTTCTCTCTGACTAACAAGGGGTGAATCCTTCGACCCATCATACCTGGCATCTTTAAAAGCCCCTTGCCCAAGAGAAAATTAATATTATTAATATTATTAAATATAATTAATATTAATATTAATATAATATTATTAATATTATTTCCTATTTTGTACAAGTTAGGAAAAAACAAATTATCCTATGGTTTCACGCTTCAAGGTGGGTTTTTTAAAAATTATTTGTTATTCATACTTTTCACAAGTTCTTGCTTTTAGGCTTGAAAATCAATCGAGGGAGCTAAAGTTAAAAACAAACAAGAGAATTAAATGAATGAATGGGGTCGCAAATGAATTGATACTCATATAAATCACAAATTTCAACCCGCATAACTACTGTTAACAAACTTGTAAAATATCCGCCTTATGATATATCCGCCTTGTTGATGAGTTAAGGCTTACCTACTTTGGAAAGAATATGTCGGCTCTAGCTCTCTAAAATCGAATGATGCTCTTGTTCGATTAAAATTGTCTGCTCTTGTCGTACAATAGATCTTCTAATGGTAATATCCGAACAAAAAATAATCGTTAATGTTTAGCACGAGTGATTTAAACAGAATCAGATTTGTATAGGCACTAATTGATCTTGTTCCCGTTTTGGTTGGTTATTCCTTGAATAATCAACCTATATATTTTTTTCATCACCCCACGGCCTTGGTTTTGATTAACTAGTCCTTATACAGAAGGAAGGAGCAAATGACTAGATATCTTCAAAGTCTGTTATGTACGACATTCATGCTTCCGTAACGGCTAATCGATTTTTACGGTATTCAACTTGATGAGACTCACATCCGGTGATGTTGTAAGTGTGATTGTGAACACGTGCTGGTTCTTATAATGTAACCACGTGAACAGGGAAATGTATGAAGGGGAACGTCGGACATTAGGAAGCGGTATTTAAGTATGAAGGAACACTGCTTATTGCTTCCGCCAAATCCATGAACTAAACGGGATAAAATGACTGATGCGGGTGATTAACGTACAATTAATATTTTCGCACATTCCTAAATCTTCGATTCACCTATTATATTATTATCACCTATCTGTAATTGTTTTCTTTTCTTCTCTCCTTGTCCAACCTTCGTCCACAAGCCGCTAAATTGCAGGCATGAAATATTGAAATTATAAAATTAATGGCTCTGTGTGTCTAACAAGAGATGAAGAAAAAGCAGGTGGAAGGAATGAATTTTGGCGGTATTCAACAACAGTTGAGAAAAAAAAATTGGGAAAAGAATGGTCTGAAACGCCTGAAGCAGCAATTTGAATCTTGGCGGGAGATATTATCTAGGGCGACCGCAGCGAACCTATTTATCTTGTAGTTAACCACGGAACATAGGGGCTCACAGTTCTCCACGAAGCATAATGGGTATTCTCACTAGACGTTTGTGACATCTCTAGAAAAACATTGGCGCTACCCGGTGGACATTATCTCTTCCCGAAATCGCAATGAGCGCAGCGAAAATTAGATCCACAATTATTGTAAGGTAATTATTACCTAAATCTTTTATCACAATCAAATCAAGCTTTTGTCACGAAACATAATATTAGGGAAAACTACGTGGACGCGGGACGAGTTAAGTGATATGAAATAGTTTTTGAAATGGCCGCCATGGCGCGCCACCAATGTTTTGAGAGATGTCCTGAGTGTCTTGTTGTATTTTCTGCTTATGAACTTTAGTTCAGTCTACTTCCATGGAATAAGTACCTACTTATTAGGACTACTTCCTGGTCCTGCTGTTCATTGGTTGTGGTTGCAGTGTTCCAAATTGACTGTCCTTGTTTTCCCTAATTTTTCAATCTTCTTTCGCGTTTGGCAAATTTTAGTGTATGTTGGATATACACTATGATAATAACGAATCATACTAGTTCAGTACCCAAAAAGTATGAGTGAGAAATGTGCCTCAGTTCTGGTCGTCTTAAGAGTTTGAGGATGATCTCCTTCTCTGGTTCCCTGGTAAGATTGGCTATTTTGTCTTTTTAATTAAAGATACCTATTAAGGCCCGCATACATGGGGAACATTTGTGGTAAAGTTGGTGTTTGTCCAAACGCCCGTTTGCGCAAACATGAGCACATGCACGTTGCAATTTGTAGCGCAAACTGCAGTTCGGTTTGTAGTGTGTTTCAATTCCCAGCTCAGTTATCAAGTTGTCTGATGGACGGTTGCTGTGCCGCAATTATTCATGCCCTTGCAAAAAAAAAAAAAAAAAAAAAAAAACCCTAAAAAGAGAAGTAAGCAATGAGGAGAGTTGGCTCGTCTTTTGTTGTTCTGGTATGTTATCTGCTCGACACTTCGAATGTCTATCCCGTACAACAGTATATAAAATTATAATTTCCTGATCTTCTGAGGGTAGTAGGTATTCTAATTACTATTAGGTATATAGGCACTCACTAAAATCCGCTGGGTTGTGGTAAGCCGGGCAAAACAAGTCGAATTTCGCCATGTAAGGTGCCACGTTCTCCGGCGTCCCTTGATAAATAGATAGGCCTTGCGCAATACAGTAAACTTGGGAAAATTGTTCGAAAATTTTGGCCGACGGTTGATGCAATGTGCAGATCATTGTCCTCCCTTGTCGTGCCAGTCGCTTCATGAGCGTCACGCATGCGGTCGTCGAAACGCTGTCAAGGCCTCTGGAAATAGGAATTTAAATTGGAGTATTAGAGCGAACTATTTAAATCTTATTGGGCATAGAGTTTCTCCGTTTTTGGAAGTACTGAATGAGGAAACGATTGTTTGCTCAATGTCAGGATTTATCCCAGAAAGAAAAAGTCAAAGGACCGCCAACTAACGGAAGAGTTATCTAGATTGAATACCTAATCGGGTTTCCTCTTTTCGCTTATCTAAATTATACAAATCAACCCAGCAAAGAGGTCTTGCGTCGACTACAAATGCTTTTCTTAAAAATACAATTGCGTTTGAAGTCAATTAGCTGATAAACCATACAAACAGGCGGTACAGAAAACCGCAGTTTCTTAATGCTCGTTCAGCAATATCAAAAATTCAAAAAGAATCGCCCTTGCAGGTTAAGAGATCATGATACTTGAAACTTCACTTAACCACTTCCGTATTTCCTCTCAGAGTAATTGCGTTTTGGTCATTTTTAACGATATCGTTGAACAAATTAATGTGCAGATAATTTCGCCTTGAGTGACCCCTGGAACAATAATGTGGTCTTTCTGAGATGGATGATGCCGTAAGTGACAAAATGAGATCGCAATTAAAAAATGTAGGAACAAAAAGTTTTAAAAAGCGTTGTTTCGAAAATGTTGTTTCCCTGCAGTGTGAAGACAATGACTGCTGATCCCAGGATAGCGAATTTTAAATTTAAAAAATCATTTAAATCACTTATTTATTTCATTTTTCAAGAAAGTTGGCCCCATTCGATTTGGGTCAATTTACAGCTGGAGGACGCACTGCATGTAAATGGTTTGAGCCCTGTTAATAAATCGTTGAAGGCAGAGCCTAATAAGAGAGGCTGTTGATCATGAGGACGTAGTTAAGGGGTCATGGTTGACATTCAGGAATCTCAGTAATCAATGACGCCCTCGGGTAAACGACTGAGTCAATTCCTGAGAGGAGGTGGACGGAAAGTGCGAGAGGCGAACCTGCACCTCTGAGGGTCTGATACGAGATTGGTCGCTCCGACGACAAACTCTCTAGGTCAGCCAAGGACCTTCGCTGGACTCGAAAAGCAGAACCCCAAGATTTATCGACCCCAACCTAACTCCCGTCTGGTGTAGCCACCATAGTTAAGAACTGCTGACTGTGGGAACCTTTAGCGCCATCGTGTAAGTAGTTTTTTTGGAAAATTACTCTGAATGTCCGTTTTGGCATCAAATATTCAGACGAAATCGTGAAAATTTAAAAACCCTAATTAGATTGTGATTGTGGAAAGCTACCTACCGTATCAAGAAACTACAGAAAATGTTTGCAAATTGGAAAGGCTGTGAAAATTTGTTTACAACGGACTGAACTTATTCGGATGTTATTTTGTATGTCTTACTTTCGCGAAGACGAAAAAGACCCTCCCCCCACGGACACTTTCATTTTGTACACTGTTCCACGCCATTTTGCAAAACAAAAAAATATTTGATCACACGGAAGTCATATATTGCTATCTTGGGCCGTCGATTAGGCCAATTACACCTTCAATAACACAGCTTCAATAATGCGTATGCAATTAAAAGTTTAAGAACGGCGAGGTAATGAGAGGCATTAAGATAAATCCTCGTTGTGTTGGCAGGAAATTGCGAGGATTTCATAGCAGTTTGAGATAGGTTCGTCGAAGGTATAATTATGCCTCATCAGGAGTCTGTTATAAGCTGAGCAAACCTCCCGTCAAAGAGAACACCAACCGTGTCCTGGAGCCTTCGTTGTCACGTGAGAATTTACCTCAGGGCCGTCCAAATGAAAACAACCTGTTTTCACAACTGTGTTCGTGATCCATATCCATCTCGTTCATTTTGATTTTTTTATTCTCTGGATAATGGTAATGTGGATGGTGACTGGGGATCAATAATGTAGGCCTTAAGTTTTCATGCCCGTTTTGTACATTTTAAATTTTGTAATCTAAGATGTCCAGATGCAAATGAGAATGACCTGAATGTCTACGCCGTTTTTGATAGTCGGAATATTTATACAAACTTGAAATTTCGGTCAGCGTTTTCTTTTGGGTTACACTTGGTCTTCAAAATTGTTCGGTCCAAACCCCCAAAAAAGGTGGGGTTTAGGTAAAATATTTATATTGGTTTCTTGAAAATTTGGGGAACTTAGGTGTGTGTGGGGTATCATTTTCTCTGAATCGATTTAGATTGGCTTTGAACCGATTGCAGAAAGCGGGCATTTGTGAAATGTGAATTTTGAAATCTTAGTCTGGGACTTTTCAGCATTATGTTAGCACAATATATTCAGTTCGGTATATGTTACCAGCTGACTCAAAGTTTGGAGAGAAGTTTCATAATTTTTTTCCCACGAACATGCGTCTACGAACAAAAATCAACCTCAAATTAGGCTAATAGGGATATGGTTTCTTGTGATTCCCGTCTACACACAATTACTTTGACATTGAGAATTTCGACAAGTCATGTTTTATTCTAAAATATCGATGTTGATTATTGAACGACCTTGACCGAGAAAGTTCAACTCCGGTTTTACCGATTTGTAAATTCATCGGCAAAGGGCAAACAATACAAAATTCAAACAATGGTGGGATCTTGCCATCCTTGACGCTGCGGGCGGTCATGTCAATATTGAGCCTGAGATTATATTTGGAGGCAGATAGAGGGAATTGGCTGGGAGGTGATGGATGTTTTCAATATTGAATCAGTGGATTAAAGCCACAACCTTTCCATGCGGAAATTTCCCTTGATATTGAGGGAGTAATGGGGTCGACCAATGACGACGATGAATTATTCGTGTTGACTTTTAATTTTTGTCTTAGCTTTGCACCCGTTTTTGATAACTCGATGCCAGAGAGTTAAAACCAAGAAGAATGTATTTCTGAAATTATTTTTTCTTCTTAATAAATCACTAATAGACGACATCTCACGTCAGGCTGGTCGAACGCAAGAATTTTGCACACCAAGAGACTTGAAAAAGAAACGATACAACGAATCGAAGAGATTCGCTCAACTTTGATTTATAAAGACTGATGATTACTTCGGTCTCAATAGGAACCACTTTACGATTCGTTCGACTATTAAGCTTCACAAGGATGGGCTCTTCCAGTGCGTTGTTTCTAGTTGAATCAGAAAGCTATTAGCTAATCGCTACCAAAATTACAATATTTTAGCTATTAGTAAAGGTCTGGTGATCGGGAGAAAAAAACACAAAACAACGCGACACTATGTAAAATAAATAAATAAATAAAACACTATATTAATAAAAATGTTAGTAGAAATACTTCTGCGGATAGCTTACGTAGTTGGTTCATCGAGGAATATCACAGGTGGGTTGGTTATGAGCTCTAACGCTATCGATAACCGCTTTTTCTGTCCCCCAGATAATCTGCCGCACATCGTCAATTCGTGTTCTAGTAACGACAGCATCTTGAGGATTTCATGAATCTGAAAAATAAGAATAGCTTCTCAATATAGCGGTCAGTCCTGCCTGTAGAGCGCAGGGGTGCTGTGATTTCGGGATAAATTACGAAGGCTTGGTGAATTTGATTTATCTGTGACCGGGAGTGCCTCCATCATCAAACCCTAACTTATCTCAACCCTCAATCAAGTCGGAAATTAGCAGCCTTGATTACTGCAATTTCATTGAAACTCAATCTCCGCAGGCCTCTTGGCAATTTGAAGATCGGTTAGAACAATAGAGGCTCTCAAATCGCACTCCTCAAGTCGAGATTGTAACAACGCTCCTTTTTCTTACTGAGACCTCTTTAACGGAATTATCATGGACAATGAAACGTGCGTTCAATTTTCCCAACATTATTTTGAGGCACAATGATCAGAGGTTTTCATGACGATAATTACGGGTAGGATTCTTGAGCCGAAAGGTCTGTTCTGAGAAAAACGATGAAATACACATATATTTGATAAGGAGAACAAGGGGTCTCCTAGGTTGTCAAAAGCAGCTGACTTATGGTTTCCTTAATTAAAAATCTATGCGCAAACCATACAACAAATGATGTTTTAGTGTAATGTATGAAGGCCTCACTTGATCCGCTTTTTATTCCTATTTTTAATTCAATATCCCAGAAAAAATTTCGTTTCCCAAAAATCCCTTAAAAAAAAAAAAAAAAAAAAAAAAAAAAAATATTGAAATAGGAGTGTGAGAAGTTGGGATTTTCCATTATTTGATCTTGTTGGCGCCGATGTATTACCTTGGCGTGCTTTTCTTTAGCACTGAAGCCGCAACCCAGCTTGAGATGTGATGCTAAACTCATAGCCTCGTAGACTGAGAGCAATGGCCTCACGACATCCTCTTGCTGGATGTAGCAGGATACTTTTTTGAATTCTTCCAACCCGATGGATTCCCGGCTCGCACCGTTGATCAGAATCTTCCCTCTACTTCCCTTCACACTGCAACAAATTATTGACACATTTCAGCTTTGTATAGGAATGTGCATTAGTTTGATGATGATTTCATCATGGTAATGGAACCCACGTATTTCACTTCTTCCTTGGTACGAGCGGTTAGTGGTCTCGAGATTTTGATTAATGTCAGTCCATTTTCTCGTAGGAACGTAATAGATGCTAAGAGGGCGTGTGAGAGTGGTGAAGAGGACTCAGGGATGTCAGTGGCAAACCGAAAATTGCTGAGTAGTTCTATTTTATTTTTTGAAATGTAATCCCCTCCTGATCTGCTAAAGCTAGTACTAACTACTTAGTTACCTTGAAGAGGGTATTCATCTGGGAGAACCGGGTCGGTAGGCAGTTAAAATAAATTCGAATTCTTCCCGCCGCAGGGCCACGATTCTCGTATAATAAGCATGGCACATGGCAGAATGAATAATGCTTTTTGAGCGGCCAATTACTGTGGGCCACTAATTCCGCGTTGGGTAGGTTGAAAGAAGACTCCAGGTTCTCAGGTTCAATTGACAATAATGGTGCCTCGGATCCGTGAGTTAAACTTGATCCCTAGCTTTTATGAAAATTACTTAAGCGTTTGAAACAAAGTGGGCATAGCCGAACTTTCGTGAAGCTCTTTGAAATAAGTTCGGCATCTCACATGTAAAATGGAAGCATTTGAATTTATCTTCGCGTTTCATAATTATTGTGAGATGGAAAACGCAATAGGGAAGATCGACGAGCTGTTTTGAGAGCCTGCTCCCCTTACGTGACTTATAATATGCTTGATATTGCTTCTGAATTTCATCCTCATCCGCTAACGAGCGTAAATGGATACCTACCGTGATTAGGTTCGTCAGTAAAAAATCAAGATCCGTCGGACTATCCGGTACTCTGCAGCCTTGGTTTATGGAGTGATTGTGAGAATCAAGATTCATTCTCGTACTGAGGGAAATGTAATGGCCGAGAGTGTTTGTTGTTTGAAGATATTGTTATGCATTTTGAGTTCCGTGACCCAGCGGTCAAAATTATCAGATAACAGGGCTGCAAGGCGTGACAATCGAAGTACAATCTAGATTGTTGCCAGATAAAATCTTTCCTTTAGCACTAACAAGGTTAACCTGAATTACTCAATCTCAAACTCTTGCTTCGTAGCTGATACAACCATGTCGTGCCGAACCCATGGGAGCTGCAACTCGTGAAGTGGGAATGGTGAATTCTATATTAAAAAACTCAAATGACGCTCGAGCTTCCCGATATTTTTTTTGAGGTTGTTAGTCGTCCTTCAAGATTCATCCGGAGTGGTAGAAATAAAACATAACAAAAGGTAAGATTAACTACACCTCTGAAGCATGAAACGTAATTTTGGCGGATTTCCGGAGATTCCCGGGGCTAATGTTGAATCCTCGTTCCCTTCACGTGAAATATCGTATACACTGTGAAATCGACAATCTTCAACCTCAACCTCTTGACGTATTGGAATTTTACCTTTAGTCGTCACTCAAGGCAACAAAATGACGGATAAACGACTTCTTGAATACAGGATTTTATTTACTAATGTCTCCTCCAAACTTTGTTAATCACATTACGACGTTCATTTCAAGTCCCACCAGAAATCGTTTCCTGTAGCTTTAAAAAAAACCACCCTAGCCATTAGGTTATCGACCTCCAAACACAATTCCTGGGTCTTCGACGGAAGTCTGTTGTTCTTGAACAGCTCTACCGTTAGGCCCCAACGACGTGGAGAACAATAACGAGTGTCGTATTGTCATAATGCACATGTCTAGTCTTTTGTTGTGGTCCTATACTTTTTGTAGAGGGTGATTTGATCAAGTTTGGCCTGATGATGCTCTACTAGTCTGGTGTGTATCGGTATGGGGTGCCTTATGATTCATCTCAATCAAGTATAGTCGAATTGAGGATGTACTGTACCTGTCAACAGGTCTTCAACATGGTGCTTCGCGAATGGGGAAGCGATCCAGTAAGCTGTATAATAATGTGAAAGTATCGCGTAACACACAGCTCTTATGCCGATTTGATACCATCGCTTGACTGCACAAAATGAAATGGATTTCACCGTTATCCTAGCGTTATTAGTACTTACGTGAAGCCGGCTAATATGTTGAGCAGTGTAGATTTGCCCGCCCCAGATGGTCCCATGATGGCCGTCAGTTCTCCAGACCTGAATTCGCCGCTGACGCCATGGAGGATGTCTTTCCTTCCTGAAACAACCAAAAATACGAAACCTTTGTTGAATTGGTCCAGAAACGTTACTAGTCACCCATGTCACCGAAAAATGCGAAGTCGTTAAACTGCGGAAGGAAGTCGTTAAATTCTTTTCACCACCACTGAGCGACTATAACCGAGAATGATGGCGAATCTTAATGAATATGTGAGTTGGAACGCTATAAGATTGAGTTCAGTTTAATTAGACGGTCTGCATCTCTCACCGCCTATGTGAAAAAAGTTAGTGCAAAGAAAACTGAAGGAAACTTCAAAGAATGAGAGGTTTGTGTTCATATGAGAATATGAACACACAATAAATGTGTATTCATCACATACCAGTATCTGAGTGTATCCAAAACACGAATTTTCGACGTACGAAAAAGATGAAAAGATTTTTCATACAAAAAACATCTCTAAGGAACGTCTCGAAGAGATTGCAACTGTGTATTTTTTCCCTACTTCCACTCCGCTTCCGGTCTTCGTCAATCTGTAATAACTTCTAAGATGAGATGGAAGGTAAAGTAAAATTCTGCAATAGCTAACTTTCCCTTCTGCAGAAAAGAGAGTAACGTTTCGCCTCCGTTTGACCGAACAAACGGGGTAAGCAGACCGCAGACACTGCCAACCATCCGCAACGACGTGATAGTCAGCGAGCCGAGAGCATAATTAGGGAGCGAAAACGCCGCGGTTTATTATGGGCGAACCTAACGAAGTATAAGGAGTCAAGACGTTTTTGAGGTTCAACACGGGGCGATTCTGCTGCGTTTCAAGTATATACCCAAGAAGTAAAAAAAAAAAAAACCTCAATAACATTAAATTTATTCAGTCCTAATAATTGTTTATTTTATGAATAATAAGTACATTTCGGTTAAAATACTCCTCCCCCCCCCCCCTCACTCTATTGTGACTGCCTCTCGCCCGCCCGATGGCCCCAGGCAACGAGAATGTTCTCTTTCACATTTCAATTAATATACGCACAGTTTGCGACCTTGACCCTAGGCGACCGATGAACTGTGCGTGGTGTACTAATCTGTACTGAAATGCAGGTTATTAACTTCTTTATCAGTTACAATGGAACAAATACTCAGCGACATCTCCAACTTCCAATCAACACGAATTTGTAGGCTACTAATACACAAATAATAAAAACACAAATAATATAATATAATTGAACCCGTGCTTCAGTGCTTCAGATTTCTAAGGCACAAATGAATTTTATGACTCCCATCTCGCTAAGTGAAAAACAGAAGATGAGCCTCATTTTCATAATAGTCTTAGATAACTTATGAACTCCCGAGTAAGGAAACGATCAACGACTTTTTTAAGGTATCGGTTGGCGCCCCACACCACGAAGTCGTATGTCGACCTTCGCGATCACGATGGCATCGGTTTCATCGGTATTCACGCTTTGATGAGTTAGTGTCGTTGATCATTCGTAATGAAGTTAAAACCCGATGAGTGAGGAATATTCTCCATATGTAATGTCACTCGACTCATCGCACGCCGCTCGAATGCTACCGGAAGAGAAGCACTTACTAGGAATATGTAATACCCGCGTCATAGATTCTCTAATTCGACGAGGTACCCGAGTATCCGAACAAACCGTCACTGGCGTCAATGTGGCGGTGCCCTGTTTCAAAAGTGGAAAATGATAAATCACTCGCTAAAAATATTGATAATCTATTTTCAATGCCTTGGTTTATTGGGCTTTTAATTTTGACGATTTTTCGGGGCATTTTAAAGGCACAGTCGGCAAATGGAAACAGAAGCTTGAACGGCGCCGGTGCGCTGTAGCCACGACACAGAATAGAGGAGACAGCATGCCTTGCTTTTGCAGTTTATTATCGCAGTTGAACCGGCGAGCGCAGCCATAATGCTTAAAGTTATTAAATTTGAAATATTTCCCTGGCATTTCGGTGATGAAATCGTTCATGCTTCCTCCCCATATATGATACACTGGCTCATGTGTCCATACTGACGCCCTGAACATGATTCCCGGTCGGAGTTTTACAATATTTCACCTGTTTATGTAACCAATATTGGGTATATTATTCCAATAAGAATAAAAGATGGTGCAAAAAATGATGATAGATGAGTAATTACGATGTCATTTCGTTTTTTTTCGACGATTTTTTTTTTTTTTCATATAACCCGTGGCATCGTATCTTTAAACATTACGGAGTTTCTGAACCACCGAGGTTCCCAGTAATGCAAGGGCAGATTCCAAACTAAACGATTCCAAATAACCGGATAATAAACAACCCGATTTTTTTGAAGAGGAATCGAGATGAAATTTAAGTTGAATGACTCGCGACAGGCACGTGGCCTCACCCCCTGAACAGAATGGTTCAATTGTATAAGCTGCCACTGCCTCGTGGTAATGACACGGTTTATTGCCCTCTGACGCATTACTGATCGTTGTTGGAATTCTAAAGGCCACTTTAGAATGGCGTCTCTTATCACTGTCAGAAAAGAGGCGATGACGATTAGACCTAATCACGTCGTGCAATTTGTAAGGGATCACAAAACAATGACCGCCAACATTCTGCCGAAAAGATCAGGTAATTAGTTAGCCCCCATTTACAGAATTACGACGTTTGTAACAAGATTATTTTGACAAATCACTGGGAGCAAAAAAATAAATAAATAATAATAATAATAATAATTAAATAAATATAATTAGGTAAGAATTTGTTTTGTGAGTATGCAGTAGGCTGACTAATGATACCAAGTAGGTATCTCATTCTTCAGCTCTGTAACAGGGATTTTCCTTCCGTCAATTGGCTACTAACTTCTGGTTGGTAATTCCTTGAATACCTATGTTATCATGCAAAAAGTCAACCTCTCCGATTCAACCCAAAAATGTTTTTTAGGCGTTTCAAGGTGTCTAGATCAAAATGAGCTAGTCTGTCCGCCGTCCAGGCCGTTTTTTGTAGAAAACAATTTTGTAAAAATCTAAATTTTGACCAGGGACCCGTTTTTGGCTCTAGTTGGTCCTCAAAACATTCACCCTCAAACGTATTTTTGGTAAAACGTTTCAGCTCGATCGGACAGAATTGAGGGGGGGAGGGGTCAAAAAGTGTTTTTTGAAAAATGGATTTTCGAGATTTTTGGCAATCTAGGCGAGTGGGGTAATTATTTCCACTAAATTTTGGACGCTGAATCCAATGAAATGGGTCCCGGAACGATTGGTGCCCTCTGGAAGAGGTTATGGACGCTGAATCTATTTTTAAATTACCCTCCGAGGAATAACCAACCCCTGTGTATGAATTAGCTGCGTTTTCTCATGAAACCTACTTGCAGTTTTGTGGCCGAAAGAGGGAGTTATTGAGCAACTCGTTCCTATTTCTGCATAGCACCCGAAATATATATATATTTTTTAATTTGCTGACCTTGAACCTCCCTTGGCCGTGATATATCATGGACCGTCGCCTCCCGATTCGATCTCAAGATTAGTAACGTAATCAACGCAACCGACTGCTCTCATGTTTTGGCAGGGCAAACCCGTATATCCAGTTGTCCATCGCGCCTAGTAAATTCCGGCTCTCGACTTTTTTTCCTGTTGCGGATTTACAGGAACTCAAACCCTTGAACTTGTCAGGTTTGATGTTTGAAAAAAAAAAACTGAATGCATACACGCTATGGTGGGATTCAGGTCCTCAACAACAGTTCTATCATGTTAATACTCACTAGGATATACTCTTAGCAAACTTCTGATGATTGAATTTTCTCTGCTACAATGCTACTCAGCCTACCAGCTCCATGCACCGGATGCGTGGTGGAATATAATGGAAATATACGTATGAATTATTTAACGTCTTCTACGACCGATCTCTTCTCAATTTAGTTTCAACTCATTTATTCACAAATTACGCGAGAAAATAAATCCTTTGCTCGAAGCCTTCCTCTGCATTTTGTGGATGTCAATTACAAGTTTCAAGCGAGTTTTAACGGGTGTTGTCTATCAAAGAGTCTTCAGAATTTATTGTGATGGTAGTTTTATGCTTACCGGTCTTATTGAATATGGGCTCAGTCTCACCTACAAAACCGTAAACATGCCGCGTCAACCATTTTCGGATAAAAAATCTATTTATTATTATTATTTGTTGTTTTTTTGTTCTGCCGATACAAGTACATAAAGTACCCTATATTGTAGAGTACTATTGCAATTTGAATAATTAACCAAAAAGAGTTGCAATAAATTAAGTGATTATTCGTTACTTTTGCTGTGTAGTATCAGTTTTGACGTGTACATCAGTATTATAATATTATGTTCGTGCCCTAATTCTATGCCGCATACAATGTCCGGTATACAAGAGAGAAATTTTAATGATGAAATAATGTGACTTACTTGGAGGCAATGTTCGCCACGAGACGACCCTGTATTTTATATCCTTGAAGGCGATGTTGACTGGCGGACGACGAGGGAAATGGTCCATGTTGAGACATTCGCCACCGTCGACCTAGCTTTTCGTCCATGACAAATGGATTTTTAAAAACCGATATTCAGTCAATATGCATTCGGTACCATCCCCCTGCAAAACAAGAAAAATAATCAAGCTTAGGACTGACAACTTGAAATATTTCTTTTCCGCGTTTATGTTCTGCGTTAGTACGTATTTTTCCTCGTGATCATTCACATGCTTTTTTTAATTGTATGTGTGATGTTCGGTCCACGACAAAACTGAAAATACAAGTGTGGCAATGAAACGATTGCGTTCAATGGTCTTTGGGTTGTCCTTCCTCCTCGCATCGATCGCAACAGCGCCTGAAGGTCGTACAATCCTCGGTCGTAAGCAAACCGAAAGTAGATCAGGTTCGACATGTTTTTTACTCCCTGAGTCTAACATCATATACCACGTAAGTTGAATTCCGACCTATCTGTTCCCGTTTGGTCGCTTCATTTTTTACATTTGAGGCTGCAACAGATGACGTGAATCTTCGCTGTTTTTCTGTGGTAACGATTCTGATGACGTTCAAAAGCAAGGTCTTAAATCATCGAAAAAAGAAAAATCGAAACCAACGTTTGTACCTCGGAGACAAAGAGACAATGAGTAAATGAGTATAGTCAAGTTGGCAGCCTGAAGGTATGTCGTGCTTTTAAACGTGTTATAGGCTGAATCTTTAATAGGAAAGCACGAAGAGGTATTTTTCTACTGGGATTTAAGCGAGTGATCGATCATATCATTACTTGTATCCATTCCCGATGACCTCCCAAAGCTCCCTCATCATTGAAATGTTGAATGAGGCAGTTCATTCACCCGCGACGTTTATCGATGTGAACTACCCTTTAGCCATGAGGGTAGTAGTATGCAGATAGAGGTCCACGTGGGGCAAATGGTCGTAAAAGTCAAGTAGATGTTTATCTTAAAATCTGAAGCCCACTTTTCATATTAGTCGGAAATTAAGTTGATCGATTCGAAATGTGATACTCACTGGGAAACAACTAATCTCGCATTGATCCGCTAATTCGTAAGTACGCGATAGTAGAATTGTGTCTATCAAGTGGAAAGGAAGTTTTATATGGAGGAACACCTGAACTCGGGACGTCTAGCAGCACTCCGGGCTTCAGTGTTGGTGGAAAACACCTTGTATATCTCGAGGTTTCAAATTATCTGTTTGAATAAGTTTCGCCCAAAATGGAGCATAATTCTCACAGTTTCGGTCCACTAACAGTCGCCTCGTGCGTTTTCAGAGCACTGAGTCATTTAATTTTATTGATCTGGAGGTCTAAATGTTAACTCTCCTAATGAATCTGTTTCCCGATTTTCCACACACATCAATTTTTGCAAGTGCTCCCAGTCAGCAAGGAGGCCTCCCCCCTCCCACTCTCATACGAGGCATAAAACCTGATATGAAGGGAAGTAACAGTCCTCGAATGGAATGCGGTTCTCTATCACATTCTTCCACTTATAAGGTGTTGAGCGTGTACGATATCACGTATAATAAAGAAGGTATATGCGAATTCAATACGAATTATGTAGTATCTTGTACGCTTCAAACGGATTTAGTAAGAAACGTTTTGATCGTATACCCACATAATGGCGTACGGGAGATATGCACTTCCCATACTGCCTGCCATCTTTTGAAATCCAACGTCAAAGTTTATGGAGTTCATTGTGACCTTCATGTCTGATAATGAAACTAAGACCCTTGCTCATTCATGAGACTGCACGATTCTTACGTTCTTAGTTTCTTTCAAAGTTATATCGGCGTACCGGGCAAAAGACTTTGCCATGAATGGGTTGGCCTTGTCGTTTCATCAGTTAGTGCTCGCCCGTAAAAAGAAAAAAAAAAGTCTTTTATGCGACGAATGGAAAAACGAGGATAGTATATGGGACATTTGTTTCTTTAAATCCGTATTACAAGAGTCAAGTCTACAGTTGGTAATTATAATAGTAGAGCTACATTCATTCATTTGCAATATACACTAGTCACTAGGCTCGACAGTTGATTGGGGCATTGCTTCTTTCGAAGAGCGGAAAGGCGGCCACGGTCATCCGCTCAAGTAAATATCTACCTAGGTCGGAAAAAATGGAAGTCAGTTTAAAATGTACGACCTCCATATTGAACGGCATTCAAATTTTTTTTTGCGTGGAAACCAAATTGTTTCTTTAGAACGAATTATTTTCTCTTTTTTCCTAATAAGTTCGGCACTCGGAAGCAGTTGATAATTTCCATTCAACGCAAGTATTTTCATATGAACGCGATGGAGAAAAATAGATTAAACTACATGTATGAACTACAATTTTGTGCAAATATCGCTCAAGGGAGACCAAAAGGTAATAAGTTAATTTTTATTCTAAAAATAATGATAATAATAACAATAATGATTATCGAGCTTGATGACAAACTTATTAGACCATTAATATTCCTGTAAACGGGTCACTATCGCCCTTTAAAACGCTGTAGTAAATTGAAAGTGTTGAAGATATCTCTTTAAAAACTAGATTTTTTTTTCTCGATGAACTCTGATTGTTTGTTAAATGTTTGTAGCTAAACTTTACGTGATCAGCTACTTGGATAGCGAAATTGCCATTTTATCGCTAGATGAGAATTTTTGGTATTTACGAGCTCCGAATGAACTCCCGACCACCCTCTATCAAATCCACGCCAAGGATTCTCCAAATCGGTGTCAGGAAGTTGTCTGAATACTTAATTGGTCAATGGGTCCAGGACATCAGATAGGAAGCAGGAATGCGACATTGCAAAAAACTGTCCGACGTCTGCCTCAGATTCGGGAGTTTGCCAACTTTTTATCTCGCCGACAAGGTCTTCGTATTACATTCCCCATCGTACTCGCGTCAACAACGTTATCGGTGTTGACTGATGTTTAAGGTTACAATAGTTTGTGCGGGATCACAAGATCGGCTAGATGTTATTACGGAGGGTTTCATGTTCGAACATTGGTACCTGGAACGGTAAAAAGCAGAAGCAAGCTGGGTTTTTAGATAGATTTCAGCTCAGGGATCAGAATCAACTGGAGTTGAGTAAAGTTGGTTGACGGCTGGGAATCTAGCTTGAGTGATCGTTACTAAAGTGATGAACAGAAATTACTAAATTAAAATATAAATTATAATCTACACCAAAAATAATAATGATTATTAAATAAATAAAATGAACAAAGAAATCCACGTCATTTACGTAGTTGTTGGAGCTAACGGGATTGAGATCACCTTCGGGGCTTTTTTTTTGGGGATTTTCCTATGTCAGAATCTGTAGATCGAAAAAAATGCAGTTCGGGAACACATCAACTTCCTGGGCCTATTCATCAGAGAGGAACCTGTTCCCACGCCAATACTACTATTGAGCAATCCGCTAGACCAGTCAACAAGTTGGATAGTCGGGTTCATCAGTTCGGGGATCCTTCAGGACTTCGTTTTGTTTACCGTCACTAGCACGGAATATTCCGCATTGTAATTTTTTGCTGGACGAGTATTGGACATATTGGGATGTAGGCAGTTAGTACTCTTACTAGAACAACAACAAAATAAATTGAGATTTGAAATGATTGGGGAACATATTAACGCGCCAATTAATCCCACTTATCCAAACCACGGAGAGATGTTGCAAGTTCACTTATATCTTCAAGTTTACATCACATGAACTTTCGTTCTCGGCCTCTTCACCGGTATACTTACCTGATGAAGAGCTACAAATTGGGACGCAAACGACGTACGTCGAACGGTTTCCTTCTACTTTGGGAGACGCGAGTGAAAAATAACTATTGAAACCGACAAAATTGTTTCATCGTAAATTTTGGCAGACATGAACTGTTTTGTGAGGCTCTGCAGAAAAATATGGGTAGAATGTTGCATTGTCACACATATCTTTAGGTTCGCTGTCCGCCATTGGCAAAGACCTAGATTTGGTTGAACCCGACTTCTCGCCAGCGGGGTCGTCGGCCGCCGAGTCAAAATGGGTACTTTTGACGTGTTCTGAGTAGGTACGCGGAAAGAGTTACAGTTTTCGTTACATTTTTATGTCATCTCCGAATCGACTTATATGAGTTTTAAAACGATTTTTTTCCTTCATCAGGGTCGGGGGACCAGTTTTCACTTTTGAATACAAACCCTTGAGAAAAACCAATCTTTTAGCGCTTTCAATATCCCCGGTGGAGGAGGGGGGCATATACATCATCATCGACTGTTCTGTGGTGGCAAATAAAAGTGAGTTAGGTTGAAGGGTTTTTGCTGAAGTTTTTTCCTTAAGATCGCCTTGGTTCTCGTGGTCAGTCATCTTTCCCTGTTATTAATCTTATGCACAGGGTCAAACTCGATCCTTGTCTTGTGCCTACACGCAAGACAGCATATATCTCTGGTCTTAAGCAGAGCATGCGGAATGGTGATCTATAAACAGCGTGTATTGGTGAATGTCGCCTTACTTTAGTTGGATCGAGTCAGTATACCAAGGTTCAGTATAAAATGTCTCGAGGGAAATGCGTCAAAAGGGTGTTTTGTGGATAAGTAAAACTTTGTGATCGTTCATGGGAATCCCGCAAAGGGTCTAGAAGTTCTGATGTTAAGCGATCTACCTTCGTTAAAAAAATACAATCTGGAAAGGACTCATCAGTGTCCTATTGGTGTCTTATTGGCTTGAGTCAACTGATGGCGTAAAGATGAAAACTCACGAGACTAATCTCATCTTTACCGCCTGAGCGGACCTGTTGCCGACCCTGGACTCTCTTATTATAACTTCGGTAATTTATGCCAGCACACTGTAATTTGATTAAATAAAAATTGCGTTGTCCGACACCCTGAGAAAGGTTAAGCTATTTACGGATGAGGATTATCTCGACCTATCTATTTAAAGTGGTAATTCTTTTCTTATTTTTCCCCTGACTGCTGAATAGCCGTCGGCATGGTCTTGAAAAGATTAGGCGAGGTGCCATTATAATGAAACGCTGCAAATTATTTCACAGGGGACGGTAATTGAAGACTCATTCCAATCGATTCAGCGTCCAAAATTTAGTGGAAAATGATACTCCCACACGCCTACATAGCCAAACATCTCGAAAATCCATGATTCAAAAAACACACTTTATAGTTTGAAATTTTCTGATAATTTGACATTTTGGTCATGGTCATTTTTTCTGCTTTAGTAGTTCTCAAAACGTTTCGGCCCAAACTTGGGGAGGGTATGGTTTTTTGGTTCGTTATTCAAGGAATAACCAACCAAAAGAGAACAGAAAAATTACTTGAGAATGTAATCACCATTTTGTAATTTGAAAATAATGCGTTTTTCATGTTGATGAATTACATATTTTGAATTTGAACGGAGGAAACTGGTTTTGGTGGTCCAGATCCTTGATTGCAATGGTTTTTGTCATGTTAGAATCATGGAGAAGTTAGTGGTTTAGTAGCAGAGTTTTCATTATTCTTCGTTGTTAGATAAGAGTATTGAGTTCGCCTATCATACTGCAGGGTGTTGACAGTTTTTTCCATCCAAACCGCAAAAAGTGACTCAGGTCTGCGGAAATCATTATTTCATTTGATCATTACATACAGTGTCCAAAATGTTTGCGTGACAATAAATATAATGTAGCTAACCTTTTGTTGTTTCACTAGCTAATCGAGGGCCTTCTAGGTGTGGTTGTTTGATACCGACGAAGACGAGACGCAACCAAACAATAGACCGATAACAGACCGACTATCCCAAAGAACTTGCTACCTGATGGGGCTCGTCGCTAGGACTGAGCCGGCAAAGCCGCTAACTCCCACCCCCAAGGGCGCCGAGTGGGATCCAGTGCGCAGCCCCTTTTCGTGTTCTGTGGGTTTGTGTTGAGGTCTTGGCGTTATACAAATAGATAAAAGATGAACCGTTCAATCAATGTGATATTGATATTACAAGAATTTATGCGCAACACGAGTAAAAAAAAAAAAAAAAGTTTTCCCCCGTCCCATTCCATATCTGTTGACCGTCAAAATGCGACGATATTCTCCTCTTTATTTTTTTCTACCGTTGGTTATGATTCAGCGGAGTATTTTTTTTCTTTCATCCTCACCAATTACTGAACAATTTCTAAAACGGTTATCAGCAAATTCATGCTCATGAATTTGTAGCGCCGGTTTAAACCCGAACCAACATCCAAAAAAACCTTTAAAATCATGCAAAAGTCTCCGATTTGGCCTAAAAATTTTATTTTGGGCGTTTCAAGGTGTCTAGATCAAAATAAGCAAATGTCCGTCCGCCATCCGCCATCTGACGTCCACTCTAATTTTGACAGTAGACAATTTTCAAAAAATCTGAAATTCGGGTCAGGGACCCGTATCCGGCTTTAGTTGGTCCTCAAAACTTATCATCCCGATCGAATCAAATGGGGGGGGGAGGGGGGTAGCCGTCAAAATGTGTTTTTCGAAAAATGGATTTTTGAGATTTTAGTCGTTTGGGGTATTATTTTCGACTAGATTTTGGACGCTGAAGCAAGTGAGACGGAACCCGAAACAATTGGCGCCCATTGGAAGAGGTTATGGGTCAAATCGGGTACCTACTCACCTATTTAGAAATTGGGTTTTCGAGATTTCTGGTACCTATCCGTGTGGGGTATCATTTTCCACTTAATTTTAGACGCTGAATCGATTGGAATTGTCTCTCCATGCACCAAGCCCGAGGTATAACCAACCCCAGTGATACAATTTGCAGCGTTTTTGCTATATTTTCATTCATTTTCTACGTGATTAAGATTTTACATATATTAAAATATATAAAGAAAATTATGATCTTATACTTCGGCTTTTCATCGCGCTTGTCGATTCACGTTTGACTAATTCATCTCTTGTAATGCTTCCTGCGTCATCTCATTAGGGATGTTCACAATGCCATGAAGTTGAGGGGACCTAATCGAACCTTTTTCCGACTAGTCATTCACTGAAATCGTTAAAAAGTCTTGAGTAGAGCGGAAGCGTCACACCGAAGCAGGAAGACCTTTTTTTTTTAATCACGCGGCATTTCAAAAGACCACACAAATCTATGTCGATTGTCATTTTCAAGGGCAGCTTTTCAAATTCAATTCTGTCCACCTCATACTCGATCAGCGCCTTTCCGCTGAATTTAAGTGCAGCCCTCGGGACATAAGGCGTTTCTTAATTATACAGCCGTCAAACCGCGGGGTAGTGACTGTCGAAATGAATTATCGATAGATGACATTCACTTCATGTATCACATTCACTGTGATATATAGCGGAATCAGTCCCACATGATAAATGGTATCGATCATGCGACCGATGAGCGACTGCTCAAGGTGATTTGAATTATGTTTCCACATTAAAATTTACTCGTAATTGTGTTCGAAAACAACAAAGACAATTGAAAGTTACCGAACTTATTGGAATAAGAGATCGGTGCAATGTCGTCTACTAATGAATCAATAATGACGATAATATCATTGCCTTACATCGGATCAACAATCATATTTACCTATGTTTACAAAAATCGTATGATTTTTCAGCCTTACCGGCTATTTGCCCTTCTGGCCTGTTTCTTCTCATGAAAACATCTTCTCCGATACCCGGACTTCACATGCGTCCTCATATTTCAGGGTAAAATATTATTTATTAATAAGAATTCATTACTTAGATCCATTTCTTGGTATTTTGAGGAAAGACTCTCCGGGTATTGATAACCGTAGAACATGAATTGATCAACCTTCGTTATTTTGTTAATGTTTAGGAGCGGTCCAGCCTTTAAAGAAATGCTGAATACGAGGTCATCACTCCTCACCGATTCAATCTTCTCATGTTCAGGCAGGCTCCCGTTTGACCTCTCGTTCCTCCTTCGACCATATTGTAGTCAATAAAATAGTGACCTTAAACTCCATATGCGTTAATCAAATGCGAACGTAATCACCAACTTGATTGATTCGATAGCGATTGATTGATATCGTGAAACTGAGAGTATTAATTTCCTTCCTCTCTCAGTTTTAACTAACGTTCAGTTTTCAACGAGTATTCAAATCATATAGATGTACAAAAAACAATTCCGCCGAAATTTTTTTATGTTTCATCGACGTTTTTATAACGTCTACGTCCTCAAATCCAACGTCTATAGGTTTATTATTCTTACTGTGATAATGCACATTTATATTCGTATTACCCAACTAGAACAGATTTATTTTTTCCATGCTTTTACCATGTATGTTTCGAAATGTGAATGTGAGTTCAAAATCCCAAATGACCGTCCGTCGTCCGAGCCAAAAAATGGCTTTTGAATGCTAAGATAACTTAGATACTTCGTTTGGATCTCTATACTCCTAGATATCGTTTTTATTTAAATCATTTTTCTATTTTATTCCGTTTTTTTTTTTTTTTTTTTTTTTTTTTTTTACTGAAAATTTAACTTTTTTTCGTTTTGCTCCTTTATTCAGACTATAAAACCTTGAGCGATTCTTGGAAAAAATGACATTACTCTCGGAAGTGAATAATTTGAGTCAAGGTTTACCATCATATGCATTTCCTTATAACGACGACATTACACGAGGACGAATGGTCAGGTCAAAGATCGTCGTAGTACCTTTCTGCATTTGAATGACTAAAGTTACGTATATTATGTGATGTTTTCATTGGATGGAGTCATTCAGGATGCAATCGACGTGGTTTTCAGGGTTTCTCAATTCACCTTACAGGCCGAATCGTACATAATCGATTAGTTTGACTCATCTGCTGAACGTCCAATATTCGAATACTCCATCACAAAATTTCCTCTCGCTTAGTTGAACAATTTTCTAAATTTTATTTTATTTTTTTTAATGCTCTTTCGCCAATATGTGTGATTATATGGGAACAAATCACAAATCAACTATAAACAATTCATTTCATGGACGGTTTATCTCAGCTCATTGCTGCCTGTTACTGAAAACTGTAGTTTTTATTCGAATCAATCAATAGTGACGTATCTACTCACCTTTCCCATTCCGATGGTGAGTCACTCACAATTTTTTTGCAAATAACGGTATTGTTATTGTTGTTTTGTTCACGATTCTTTGATCATTTTGAATTCTTCCTGCAAGGAGTTCGGATTACTTGAATTACTTACCTTAATTCACAATGCTCATTAGAAAATAAAATATTGTGGTACAGTTGGGCTCGTTGTGAAGCAAATAGGCAAATGGGCCTAAACGGAGTGCCTGAGTGGACTGCGTAAGGGCGTATTGGATTAGGAATAAATACACTTTATTAATCAAACTATGAAGAAGTTCTGTGCTCTAGGAAGATTCTGAAAGATATTTCATGCTACAAATCCTCTTTTTTTGGAGAGGTATTTTCTAAATAAATTGTGTTAGATCTTAGGTCAGCCAAGAACAATGCCCCAACTTGCTTTTTTAAAATAAATTATACTGAATTTCTGAAGCTGGGTTTTAAGGGTTTAAGGCGTTTTTGATACAGCTCATGAATCGGGTAAAATAGTTGAATTGCTTTCGGTCGATAACAGTTATAATTTCATCTACCGAGATAAATCATTTTTTGTGGTTGATAAAACCATTACCGGGCAGCCTACCTCCACATGCGAGGTGTGTTAGGGTGACACTGGGTAGTATATTCGAAGCATTTTTAATGGTGAAATACACAATAAGTGACACTCCCGCTGGAATTTGGTCGAAATGTCGCGATAAAACTATCGAAAAGATGCGGGCTTGACGTTAGAACTAAGTGTGACTGCAGTCGATGGTTTCTGTTTCTGCCGACTCGTGATACGAGACCTTGGCCAGTTTTATCGATCTATTTTACTACGACCGGGTCACTATTCTCGTGCTCGCGTAACAAGAAGTGCGATTTTATGACTCCCTGATCACTTGCAGAAAACTTCTAGCTGTGATGTGTTGGTTAATAAAAGATGACATTTATGGACACTAGTAAAGTTGGCAGATTTTACGGAAAAAAAATTATGGAAAAAATATGGTATTTTAATGTAAATTAAAGTGGGTATCCTTCATGTTGTCGCTAGTCTTTCTATTCTAATTAAAAAAAAAAAAAAATTCTTGCCTCTCTCTCCTAAATGAACCACATCAGTATTTTTCATTCAGCATCTGCACATTTGGCATGACTGTGTCAGACCGGTGAGAATAAATAAAGTCGGCATTAGTCAATGAATCATCAAAAGCAATATTTTTGCCGGAGAATGACCTATCATATTTATTTCATGGAAAACAGCAGCAGACGTAACAAGGAGCCATATTTCATTGCTTTGAAGAAATTGACTGTGTTGTTGCGCCTAGTTGTCTCCTAGGGCTTTTCATCTTTGTTTCATGTAACAATTATTTTGGCTTATTCTATTATTTTCAAAAGTAAGTATTCAAAAGTATTTTGTACAAAAATGAAGTACGATGCTCTAAAATGCCACTACGCTCTCACTACTTGAGTTTTACAAATATTTGGTGTTCAGTGTCTTGAGTAGGTAAGTTTACAATTTTTACGCTTTAAGAATGAAGCTCCTGTATTTCTTAAGGTCAAATTACCGCACAAAGTATTTTCGAAGTTGACCGACATTCATATCAAAGTGAACCTGCGGTCTCTAACGCCTTAATTTGTAACTACCCACCAGGTCAAGGCCTGAGGATTCTCAGGCGAATTGACAGGGCTGAGGGTATCGTGGCGAGGAAATTGGCTACGGCTGTACCCTTGATCTTATGGGTCATGAGACCCATCCTCGAACTTTCATGTCCCGAGAATCACCCCGCGAACTTTAGAAATACTGTATGCGCACTACGTCCTAGATCAAAGTAATTTGGTCTTAATTGTTGTTTTTAATTGAGTTTATTTTAATATTTAATTACCTGTTTATCATTGAGGTGCTATTTAAATAGTTCGCCTTGTTTTCTGAAAAGAACCACGTCGGGTGGAAATTTACAGCGCTCTGCCCTTTCAGCCGTTTTGGTCGTGTGAAGTTTCATTGTGTGACTGCAGTTTAGTGGCAGCCGCACTCGATTGACATCACAGGCGTAGTTATAACCCCCCCCCCCCCCCCAATGCACCAATGAATGTCGAACGTTCGGGTGATTCCCACATAATTTAAGGGGTACAAGAACGGTTTCTACATATCGGCTTAGCCCTTATCTGAGCCTAGTATAAGTAGCGTTTCTTCCACTTTTACGCTGTATTGGGCACTCTGTATAATAAATGGCGTCTCTTTCCAGCCGGGAAGAGGACAGTCTGGAATACGTATAGATACGTCCTAAAATATTTTCAATTTACTTTCAATTTATGTCGTTAAGGTCGATCTATCTAGGAAATCGTATAACCCCGAATCGGTGCTGGTTACCTGCTACGTAAAAGGCGACACCACTCCACTTAATCGCTATGGTGTTTTGGTTCTTCTTATTATAGCATGATAGCATTGAAGGATTGTAATGAGCGTCATCATTGGAGCTCGATCAGCAATGATTATGATGAAAACCAAATTATCCAAAATTACAGGAGTAGATTGATACTACAATACTCATTCCCCCCTTAAACGTTTTTAAACGATTGAGAACCTTCATTAAACATACTGTAATTCGTCGTTGCCTTGTAGTTGTGCTTAATACGATGTACTCATACAAGCGCATAGTTGGAGACCCGAGCGCGTAGAATATATAATTTTGGCTGATTATTCAAGGAATATTTTCATGCCAAAGATCAACCTTCCGATTGGCCCCGAAATTTGACAGTATGCGTTTCATTATATATATATTTATATATTTAAAAAAAAATTTAAAAAAAAAAGGTTGCCGCATTTTGGGGTTGTTTTAACCGCGTGTACCTGTCCTTATCCACATGGCATTCTGTGGCTAAAATTTGATGGTGCTGTTGAAGTTTCCTTGCTTCATGCGTTTCGTCCAGTGTTCTGGAGGAAGTGGCATTGAAAAAAGACCGGTGATGTGAAGCGAGTGGTTGAGTAATATGGAGCAGTGGGTCAATGTCTCGTCTCGTCCTCCGTCTCGTGATGCAGCCAAGTGAAATATATGAAAAAGTTTGCGTTGAGTTCAATCCCCTCTCCTCCATACTGTCGTTTCTTCATGTTTGGTATTGCGAGGTCGTTATATTGAGAAATTAACCAAATAAACTTGCGGGCTGACCGTCTTTGCTAGATGCGGGTAAAATGAAACACGTGACTGTGAGTGATAAATAAGTACACGCGAGCATCTCTCTTGTAGAGGAGTTCGAATACTTGAGTAATTACCAGATGTAATGTTTGACCTTGCTAATACATCCTCTGAATGCAGCTCAAACATGCATAATGCATCATAAAACCATTATCTTGATAAATCGTGGGATGTATTGAGCCCGTTAATCAATTAGCAATTAAAGTGAGTTATTACCTACTATCTAGGTACTTAGAACTCTACTTTGAAGCTAGTTTTCCTCTTTAGTTGGTTTTTCAAATTGTTTAGTAGACCTTACTTCAGAATTTCCATTTACGTATTCGATTGTTTGTAATCGAATGCTTCGCACCACGCTGCTTGTTGATTACGTTTTTACGTTCAAATGAAATAATTGTTCAAGACCTCAGATTGTGCGAGACATACCTACAGCATCTCGCCTCCAAGATTTATAGAATTATAATAAGGTCACGAACGCTTCCTGTCAATTAGAGTATATCTAGTGATTCGAGGAGAGACGCATTGCCATTGTACAAATAAAAGCGTTTGTTATACATTTGGGTTTCCATAAAGATTGAAGTTGCATAGGGTGCTTGTAAATGTGCTCATTAATAGTTCATCTGTCCGGTTGTAAGTGAAACAGAAGCCCACGATTCTTAAGAAAGTGAAACGAAATAAAGTGCTAACCCTTAATGTCATTTTTACAAAGGGCAGTTGTTATCGTAATTTAATTTCCACATTGCAGGAACCTCTATCCCAGTAAGATTTATTTATTCCATATATTATCCTCAAGATGAGATTTAACTGTGTAGTTATAATCATGCTTTTATTCCCATAATTGTTATTAGTTCCCTAGAACCAACCAACCAACCTTCCATTAGATGTCTCTAATGGATGAGAAATATGGAGGTCGAAAATATCCAACTATCTTCTTTTTGTTTTTCCTTCCATTTAAGGAAGCGCCCTTCGGTTTCTAACAATTCTTCAATAACTGTGGTTTTTTTAGTAACCAATTAGGTTTCAGCTACAATCTCAGAGCAGTTCAGACGAGTTAATTTGATTAGTTGGCAATTTTACGTGAGTCAGCGTTGATAACGCAATGAAAAGGTCAATGCCACTTATATGGTATAGCTTTTTCCCTCTTCATTAATGCTGTATACCTAAATAGCAACTGTAATCGCGAAATGTTCATTTACAGTACAAGAAAAATCAAAATCGTTCCAAACAAGTCCCCGCACGCCCGGGATCATTAAATTAGCGAGTATAATCACCAAGTACAGTCGAGTATAATTATTTCGATAGCTTTAAAATCCCCACTCCCTCTTCTACTGTTGAGATGAAGGAAGCCGAAAAGGAGAGGACTGACTTGGGAGAATGAAATGACAGTAACTGCATGGTTGAAAGTTAGTTTTTGCAATTTAAAATAATTATAACAGTATTAGAATTCACTGAGTTTAAAAGTATTTTCTTCAACATCATTTAGATTATTCGGCCAATCAACCGAATTAATCATTGAAGTTTTAGTTATTCATTATTTCCAACTCATTCACATTGAACGGAGATGCTGGGGTGTATTAATATACTAATTCTCAGGACGCTTGATGTTACTATTATTGCTTCGCCATCCATTACGAAAGGAATCGGAAGGTATCGTACTTGAATGATGGGTTCCCTTTCGAACACTGCGATTCCAAACATGTACGATCCCGATAAATTAAAAATAGATCAATAAAAAGAATAAATTATTAAAGATCGAAGGTCATGGCAAATGAGCATTCTTACCTTGAGAATAAGTCGCATTTAACTTTCAGGAAACTAGAAACAACCCGTTCTAGTGGCCAATTAAGTGGAAGAGGCAACAATTATTCTGTCATGTTGAGCTCAATATCAATGTAGAGTTCTAAAAAAACACTGTAACAAAAACACTGAAAATTCATCTACAATTGTTTGTTATTCTGTAAAGCAAGAGTATGGGGAAAACAGATTCCAATCGGTATTCTGCTAGGTATCCATCTCAATTGATTTGGCGTCCAAACTTCAGTGGAATGCATATTAAATGATACTCCACAAGCCTAGTTTGCAGAAAATCCCTAAAATCGAGAAATCGAATTTCAAAAACACATTTTTACCAGTACCCTCCCCAAATTCGGGTCGATCGATCCGGCCTGTTTCGAGGACCGATAAGAGTCAGAAAGGGGTCCCTGACCAAAAGTTCAAAGTTTTAGAAAATTGTCCGCTAGGTAACAAAAACGGCGTACGGCGTACGAACATTTTGGCCTTTGTAGGTTATTTTTCGTTTATTATTGCTCAAGTGATCGACCAACGGTTTCATGCCAGAGGTCGACCTCTCCAATTGGCCCCACAATTTGACATTTAGCGTTTCATGATGCCTATTATTAAAAAAAAAAAAAAAAAAAAAAAAAAAAAAAAAAAAAAAAAAAAAAAACGAAATGCGTTTATGGTAGTAAAAATGTGCTTTCTTAATGTTCGATTTTCGACACACTTTTCCACAGATTTGACTTAGTTTTGGACGCTGAATCCATTGAGGTGGGTCTCGGACCGATTGGTACCCGTTGGCGGTTATAACGGGTTCATACCTACTTACCAATTGGAATGAGCCCGGGATTTACTCGCTCTTTTCCTCTAACTCTTGCTCAGTGGAAGAATAAACTATTGAGGAGGTTTGAATGTATTCCGTTGGTTGACCTCTGGCATGACAACATGAGTTGATCCGGCGCATGATCAGATTGTTTTCCCAAGACCGCCCTATAATTTCGAGTAAGGCAACTTACCACCTTTGCATGGAAACGCATCATACCGGCGCCTTATTTTTACGCTTAGGCTTTCCCGCTCATCGGCGATGTACTCCGAATGTGACAGCTCCCCCGACGCAGGTTCAGTTTCGTGTGGGAAACGGCTTGTGTACACATATACGTCTACGTACCATAACACAGAGAATATAGTAGTTCCTCTCCTATATAATCTTATGTCTCAGAAACTCAGAAATCACTTCGTACCAGTGACTGCTCATAACAAATTACCCTATTGAGGCCAAGGGCAAAACTAAAACTTACAAAAATTACATTGAAAGATGGTTTTGATGGGAAAGTGTTATGTAGACGTTTTAATCCTGGAAATGAGGAATTACCGTCAAAATCAAACATCGGTAAGGGATGACTTATGATGTTTATTCTATGATTACAAAAGGTGTTAGGGGTCTAGATTTTCTGCAAATTTCGGAGTTACTGGTGTCCGTAATTTTGAAACATAAGAGGAGATATCATTTCCGTGTTTGCCGTCGCTATATAAAGATCACTAATTAAAAGACTTGAGTGTGACGACGACATGTCCATTTCCATAAATTAAATGCGATTAAGCCAAAAGATGCATTTAGCAAGGCACGGAACATGCTCCTTGGCGGCCTTGACGTGATGCTGAAGACCGCAAAAAACAAGGAAACTAGTTCGCCTTCGATCTCATTGCTTCGTGTTGACTTCGTTTAATAATCATACCAATTACATAAGTGTGGAAGGTTGGAATAAGAACAAAAATCCCCTGGGCACTTTGTTTTAGGTGGGTTGCGAGCTCTTAGATATTTTGAGGAGTGAAAACTCGATGAGTAGTAAGTTGGGATCTGTGCTCAGTAAAAAGTTTTCTCCTACTGGTTTATAACGCTTTGTGACCATCTGTTTTCCTGTATTTTTCATTCTAACGTCCATATTCTTATTTTATAATGAATAGGTTTCATTGTACCCACACTTGAATATTATGGTTCTTGTCGTTTAAATATTTGTGAGATTTACGATGTACACGGAATTAATTTAAAAAAATCTGCAAATTCTTACACACGGGTTGGTTATTCCTCGAATGGGGAAAAACGACGCGGAACACGGACGGCGTACGGCGGACGGACATTGACCTTTTTTGATCAGGACATCATGAAACGTCCAGAAAAAAATTTTGAGCCAAATCGGAGAGGTTGCCATTATCATGAAAACATAGGTTGATTATTCCAGGAATAACCAACCAAAATCGGACGAATTCAATTGCGGTGAAAAAAAGAGTCGTTTGCAACGCATTAAGGTGGACTCGGCAAATTCGAAATTGACTCTAAATTTCGAAATTCTCATTTCGAAGAGTGAGAATATTCAAAGAAGAATATTTGCTCAGGAACTGAGTTGTTTTCCGGTCTCCATCTGCTAACTTCCGATACTGACAAATATTTCAGTGAGGTGAAGAAATAACAAAAAATTAAAACATTTTCTGTTTATTAAGGAAAGTTATTTCATATTTACCTGAATATAACCGCAATTGTCATCGCTGCGAGCAATTTAAAACCATTACTGCTCTTACGAACACAAGTAGTTTAGAAAACAATCAATATCTGACGAACGGGCCAAATAAGACTGGGCTTTTGAATGTTACGAAGGACAACAAGTAACATCTATTTAATCTTAAAATTGTACCAATAACCGTAAAAAACAGGGTAATATTATTTACAAAAAGATAACTTATTCGTTCAAACTCGTCCTAATGGGCATCGTTATAGGATTCATATCATATTGGAAAATACATGGGTGCCAATCTACTATACGTACTCATGTACAATGAAATTACCTTTTTTATAATAAAGTTCCCAAAATTAAACATTGCGTTGTTTTTTTCTGGGTAGGTGTTCACAAATGACCAACTGTAGGAATTAATTTTAGGCTATATCATATAAACTACCTATTGAAAGTTCTGTTAGGTATAAATATACACAAAGTAAAACATAATCCTCACGTTGTCACACGATTGTGTATTGTGTTTTGTTGTGTTTTATGAGCACTCATGGACTGGTTCAACGATGACAAAATTAACACTGTGATTTAAATTCATGCTGGTCGTCTGAGGAGAAGAAATAAACTTGAAATGCATCGATTGAAAAATGCTATTGAGGTTCTAAATCGGGAGGATTAACGTTGTCATGAATTTTTCGTGATCCTAAAATTAGAACCTACAATTTTAATTACCGATTTGTGACTTATTATTTTCATTACTTAAAAAAAGGTCGTATTGTTGATCGTTACCCTACAATATCACATCGCACCGTAACTACTAATCGAAAATTCATCATATATATACAATTAAAGTAGAACGACAACGTTTACAACTAGCTAATGAAAAAAAAAAACGCGACATCTACGTCTAAATTCAAGAGTGTTTCGTTCTCAATGGCATCACATATTTTGAGCGTTTATCAGTACAAAAACTGAATAAGTTCGTATATATTTATACGCACTATTCTTTTTAGATTTGGGGATGGAACCAAACGGGATTCATGAAAATAACTGGCGGAGACTATCAAAACTTGAGCAATTGGCACTGCTAAAAGGTATGCCTATTCATTAATACTCTGTACATCAACTGTATTTACAAAGGGTTCAAATTTGTTTAAATTCCCACATATACCCTAATGGTTTGACGTGGTCAGGCCAAAGTAAAAACAAATATCTAAATTTAAAAAACTTGTCTTTTTGAAAAATTCTCGTATCAGTTCTCGTATGTACAAAAATATAATAACTTTACCCTAGTAAGTAGACAATTGTGCTAGGACTGGATGCCGTGAAAATAGTGAGGGTGGGCAGTGTGGGAACCCTGGTCACTGATAAGTAGCCTTGATGATTAATTTCCCAAAACAGTGCCAACTTTGAGCAGTGTTCACATTACGCGTTACTTTCACTTATGTAGAGAGTAAGATACATGATCAGATAAGATGAAGTAACTGCAGGATTCAACTGCAATGTTATGGGTTCAAAATTATATGAATTATATGTGATCGGAACAGCAAACATTGCACAAACATCGAGTGAAGTTTGTAACGTCTTAATGGAGATTTGTATTGTAATTTCCTCTGGGATTACTCTCGGTCACCCCAAAATAAGATGAAAAATACAAATTTATTCTTCTTGTCCGAACTGTTTTGTTTTAAATCCAAGTGACGCCTCGCCTTTTCGCACTTCCAGTCACATGACTACTGATAACATACGATGTATACAATTATTGGTCCCAACAATTCATCAACCTCCTCTATGACTCTTTGAAACAAAAGATAACATAAGAACAACAGTTGCAATAATAATATAATAGTAATATAGATATTAATCACAGTTAGATTTCTGGTTCCTTCCAACCAGAGCACCTCAAAACCATCAAAAACAAATTTGTTTGTATGAGGTATGTATTTCTTGTTTTGCTTATGACGAATTCGTTGGAAGGTTTTAGACACAGCACTTGACGCGAAGATGGGCAGGAGGCTGATAGGAAAGTGATAACGACTTGAATGGGCGGTTAGTGTTTTCAATAATACATTTTGAAAACTCAGTTCCATTTAAGACGTCTTGATTCACTCAACTTCCTAGCATTTCAGC
Organism: Cyrtorhinus lividipennis; assembly: GCA_019603395.1. Taxonomy (NCBI): domain Eukaryota; kingdom Metazoa; phylum Arthropoda; class Insecta; order Hemiptera; family Miridae; genus Cyrtorhinus; species Cyrtorhinus lividipennis. Next base: position 12,428,633 of record CM034004.1, read on the forward strand.
ACTCTTCATCCTGTACCGCTAAGAGGGAACAGTAGTATAGCTCCATCTCTTTATTGTTATTTGGTGAGCCTCCGGGTCCTCTCTTGTTTGCTGGGTTGAGAACTGCTGGCTCGGTGTTCCTCTGTTTCCCTCGATTACTGGAGACTATGCTGAGTTTTGGGATGAGAGCAGCCGAAGCTATTGACAAGAGGATGAATGCCACTCCGCCCACAAGGAGCAAGTAGGTGGACAAGGCTTGGACGATTGGGCCAAGTGTCAAGTAGAAGTAGAACTTCCAAGCCATTCCAGATGGCAAGCCAGGCATCGTCTGCAATAAATTATTGTTATGTTAGGCAATTCTGTCGAGTGAAGGATCCTTTGATGTAATCTCACTTACTATTCTAAGGTCTGTAAGAGAATTCAATGCCATGTACCAGAAAATTGATTACTTCTCTCTTCAGGTCTCATATCCCACTCCCCACAGCATAGGCATAAATTACCCTTGTCTTGCTGCAGTTCCGATCTGCCAACCTTCCCCCAACCGTGTCCCCCACAAACCGTAAGACTAGCATCAACTATTATAATTTTCAACTAATTTTTTCCTGGGTTGTCGGAACCTAGTTTAGCTGGTAGAACAGGTCAAGGGAAATTACGAAGTTTTTTCGTGCTGAACATTGATGCGCAATGAGTGCAAAACCTTTTTGCAGGTTGAATGTAGATGAACTGTAACTGAACTGAGAACTAATATTTTGTCTTCCTCAAGTAAAACACGAGTACCAAATATTAAATTATTGACATTTATTTGTTATCTGACGGGTATCTAATAATCATTAAAGAAATATAATAGAAAGAGCGAAACTTACAATCTCTGTCCACAACATGGGAAGCACCATGTGGCTAAATTGCTCCACGTGCGCCATGGACGATATATCGTCGAAGACCATGTTGATTTGCATCCTCACAGCAACCTCCAAAGGTAGTCCACTTTCCTGAAATGTGTGATGATTTCGTGACTAATCTTTCATTGTCATTACTGTAACAGTTAAATTTCAAAGTTCGGTGTTCGATATCGAATCACTTATACTTCACTGTTGCGCACCTCATTGACAACGAAGTACGATCCATGCAGCTTCCTGTCTGGGTGGAGCCCTTCAACTTTTTCAAAGACTGATTGATCTACTTCAAGGAAGTGAGGGTAGGATAAACCGATAGGAAATCCTGTAGAAATAATCACAAATTCTTATTAAAATAATAATATCCCAGAAAAATTGTAAAAATATTTCATATTTGCTTGAAAGGAAGTTTGCTTGAAATATCACCAGATTCATAAAATAAACACATTAATAATTTATTCCGTAAAAATCATTATACGTCAAAAGAATATGAATTCTACAGGGGGAACTTCTTGAATGCAACATTTTCTTACCGTAATAACATTTTTTGACGTCGAGGATACCGGAGGGTAAACAGCGATTTTCCAAGCAGAAGCATTTGTTTGTGTGATCCACTTCACCATTGTCCATTGAGTGGTTCCTGAACACGTATTCGTAACCGTGGATCCCCTTGAGCACCCTTTCACCAACTCTGACCTGCAAAAATGACAAAGCTTTTGATAATCAAACTAATTGTTCTTAAAAAAGAATTTCGATTTTCAGAAAAAAATTTAATATGTAATAAACGAGTTTTCCTGAGAAGGAACCAGATCGTAATCAATCAAAAGACATTTAACACTAATTAGCGCCTAGTCCATGATCAGAACATTAGATAGGAACTACCTAGTCATCGTATTATAAATACCGTAAATATCAAAATTAATTTTAGCTTGTACAATGTGTCACAATCCAATCACGAGAAAAGGTCATGCTGGTTGCGTGCGCTCATATGAAACTAAGTATATGGACATATGACGAAATGATAATGGCTGAAATTTACCCAAAACACAAGATGGAATGTATTAAAAAATTATGTTTTTTTCTCATCAACCGACAGATCATGCAAACACAAAAGACTCCTGCGATTTCCCTTGATCTTATAATTTAATACTTCTCCTTTGTTGGAATGTGAAGGAGTCGAATGAATGGTGGTGATGATGGTGATGAAGTGACACCTACGACAAAATCACACGGTCAGATTTTCATGATGCATGTACAGCCATTTTTCTTCATTGGACTAAACGATTTGGATTACGAGCGACTTACTGAATGGTACAATGTGGGCGTCAAGTGGACTCACGAACAGAGGCAAAGTGATTTTGTGAATAGAAAAATTTTGGTTGTTATGAGCATGTTTGAAGGTTTAATCCAGTTGTGAGAAAGAGCAAATCCTTGAAAAATGTCACCCCTGCACTTATGTTGCTCGACTGAAGCATTCATTTTTGTTTTTGAGGGCAAGGTTTTTACAGGTATCTTTTTCGGATTAGGGGTTTTTTTTTTTTTGTATTTTTGCCAGTGTGTTTCCTTGAAGAGATAAATCCGTATAGTGAGGAATCTGATTTTATTCTTTATCATGGTTGATGTACAGCAAAATGCTGAAAATAAAAGGCGCAGTTCATGAATAAAGGTTCTTGTGAGCGAGTGCGCACGTATTTTAATTGTCACAGACAACGAGAAATGTCAAGTATCCCATTCGCTACTGACGCAATAAGTACTGTTATCATCCTTCCAAAGATAACACTTATTCTAATATTCCAACTCAAATGAATAAAAGTAGGTATTGGGTTGAATGAATGGGTATTACATAGAGTCGGTTCACCGTTCGTTTAATTGGTGGTAATTCAATTCAAAGGTACCCTCTCAACTCTCCTTTACCGCCCCTACAAGTCCCCTTTCTGTTTGACAACTAACGGAATGCACTTCTGGCTTAAATGCTTCAATACCACCAGGTTTCTGGGAAATCCTACAGGGACACATCTCCAGCACAGCATATCAAATCTGGCTCTTTGTTAGTCTTCAAATTTTCACAATGAACGATGTTACATCGATGGTTATCTTCGCTGTTGTTGTGGTAACTATTCTCGGAAAAACGTAGAAGAAGAATATTGATGCCATTTCTCATGAAGATGATTTTTCATTATATATAAATTATCAAATGAAATACCGCCACCAGTTGCGGCTACCAATCCAAAGAACCAGTCAGCCTTATTATTTTTTGAAATATCAATCGATTTGAGAGCCTTCAGCCATTATTATACGTAAATAAATGCATGCAATCATTGGTTGCGTTATTCAAAGCGTTAATATTTATTATTACTAAGTTCTATTACAAAACCTTTAGCCGAACCGCGTTACAAGTAGCGACCTTCGGCTAATCGATCGAGTTCTGTATTTTTGTTAACGTAACAAGCATTCCACATTTCTGCAAAACCCCTTTTAATTTATTTGTACAACGTAAAAACGTAGAACGTGTAAGAAATTGCCTGAGGGAATTTGAATTTCTGATTCAAAGCTAATAGGAACGCGTAATATTATCATTCATCAATTAATAACCACTACTTACCAGGGGCATGGACCTGCAGAGAGACTTCCTGAAGAATAAGAGGTCTTGGTCTTTTTGAATCAAATTAGGAAACTTGGTTCCGTCGCTGGCGAAAGTGACATTGTTACAGGGGAAGTTCCATTGAGGGAGGAACGGCTTGCGGTTATACGTAGCGAGCAGTCCGGTGTTCCTGATATCATTGACGCCAGAGAACGTTGTGGTGATGTCGCCGTCAAAGTCGTACATCTGAAATAATTTCATTTGAATTTGGAGTAAACTGTCTTTCGGTTTTGGTTGGTTATTCCTTGGATTCACGTCACAAAGTGTTTTTCGAAAAATGGATTTTCCAGATTTTTGGCAATCTAGGCGCGTGGGGTATAATTTTCTACTAAATTTTGGACGCTGAATCCAATGAAATGGGTCCCGGAACGATTGGCGCCCTCCGGATGAGGTTATGGATCGAAATGGGTACTTACCTACCCATTTCGAATGTGTGTTTTTGACATTTCTGGTACCTAGGCGTGTGGGGTATCATATTCCACTAAATTTTGGACCCTGAATCGATTGGAATGGGTCCGGGACCCACCACACCCACTGTTTCCCCATTTTCACCATGTTGAAGAAATGAGTCTCCATGCCTGGTCCGTGGAATAACCAACCCCTGTGTAAGAATTTGCAGGGTTTTTTTTTTTTTTTTTTTTTTTTTTTTTTTTTCAAATTAAAAACTTGTTTGTTTTATAACTTACGGAGACAGGCAAAAGTTCATATAAAAATAAACTTGAAGAAAGAAAACCCATTGATCGCTCTTTGCTTAAAGGTCTAAATTAAAGGTCTTCCGTGCTGATCAATACTTTTTCCATCATTTCGCATTATTTACTCTAATACTCACTCTATCGATGAGCCCGAGTTTATCGAATTTGATCCAAGATGGCATGAATTTGTTGCCGAGGGTCAAAAGAGTGCTCTTGTAGCCGAACATGAACTCTCTTGCCGTCATGTCAACTAGAGGCTGAGCTCCTGTCTGCCTGATGAGCAAATTAACGGCCATCCGTGTGAAGTATGAGGATTCCGATTTTACCTGAGCGAAACTCTGAAAGCGAGAAACCCTTTTTTGAGAAACATGAGCAGATGAACAAATTAATCAAATAACTCAATTAGTTAAACTAACGCTAAACTAGTCAAATGAGAGCATTTACTATACACATACGTATGCATACTATAGTAATAACAGTGATTATTTTCGTGAAAAGTGAAAAGTGTTTTTCAAATGTGTACCTGAAAAAAAAAAATCTATTTCAGCTTATAAAGGGTTTGAATATCGTCCTGACCATTTGACCATAATGCCATTATAGCGGAGGTTACACATCTGGGAGTTACTGAAAGTATTACCAATCTACGGCTGCCATAGTTCGTCTCATTGTTCAGTCTACTACTCAGAACTGAGAACGTTTCCCATTCCATCATGCTAATAAAAAAATCCACTAATTTCCAAGGTTCAGGAGAGTTATATAATTTCCACTATTATCACGGAACTTGATCCTCAATAAGGAGCGTAATTAAATGCTAGATGATTATCGTACGATTTCTTAGTGCCTTTGGATGGGTGATATACGTACGAGAAGCGCAATGTTGGGAAGTGTGAGGATATCCTTCTCCGTGCCGTTGCTTAATTCCGGAATGTACACTAGTGGATGCAGCGGGACTGCAGTTATCGTCCCGTTTTCGTTGAAAGCTACGCTCCCGTGTTCCATGTTTTCCCTGCAAAATAATGAAATTGATAATTTGGTTAGCAGAGAAACTGTTACATAGTATGCCTTTACATTGGTACATGAAAATGTTGCAGTTAGAGGCCTTATGTTATTGATCGAAGATACAAAACGGCTTTGGGGTATCCTAAAAAATAATTTTCATTACGAAACCGACGATACCAAAACGGTTTTTTTGGTTGAGCCAACATTGCCAACAGGAAATTGCGTCCCAAGAAGAGATATTTTATGTTTGTTTCTTTTACTAGTTGAGGGGGAAGGGGGGGGGGGGCTAGGAAATAGACAAGCGTTTATTCATCTAGGTGAAATGTTTTCGATATACTAATCTTCAAAAAACTCTTCGGTAGGATCATTTTTCACTCTGACAGAATGATGTTTTGAAAGCCCTCCAACAGATCGCATGAGCATCGTCCAAATTATTCTAGACCACATACCGGCCCCCTATGTTCATACAAGCTGAAAATGGAACCAAATGGCTGGGCCCCCATCAATGCATAGGTAAACCCTCAAAGTAACCTTTTCACTAATTGGTGAAAAATATTCCGAAACACAACTAAACATGGAGCAGTGATGAGGGATAACGTAATGCATAGATATCGCAAAGTATGATTTTGGATTCCAACAGTATTGCCAACCTCCCTGCTAGAGTTTCCCAGCACGTTCCCATTTAATTTTTTTTTTTATTATAATGGTATGCGTTTCCTATGAGCGATAGTTTAGAACTCACTTGTACACGTAGGGACCAACTTGTTGCACTCTCAGCTTTTCTTTCCCAGCTAAAAACTCCTCTCTATTGGTCACATTGAAAAGATACACCTTAAGAAGCAGTTCAACTTCTGGCTTTTTCCACATCATGAAGGTCTCAGCTCCGTCCGTAAAAGTTACTTTCTGCGAATAAAATTGGAACAAGAAATAAGTTAAAATAACGGATATTTTCATAGTACGAGTCGGAATTGAGAAAGAAAGAAAGTAAAATGTGTGAGATTGAGAAAATGTTCACAATATCAAACACTCATAATTTTCCCCTCTTTCCGTGTAATTTTTTCCTAAAATTAAACCCTATACAATTCTAGATAGGTTCCATTCCAAACTGAGCGGAATTGCTTGCTCATTTTAGGATTCCAACAAAGTGGAAGTAGGATCCGACCTTCACTTGAGAAACATTAGGACATCATACTAGCTTTCGCGTCAAATGAAGGCGATGTGTATGCCACCGGCCTCTTTGTGCACGCATGTTTGGCTCTGAACAATCCCCCAGATCGATAGGATTTCTGGCACCAACGCACAGGAAAGTACGAATCCTAGTGAGTTTGATAAATTTGCTGTTAAAGTGAATATTGTAATCCATTTTTTTGCTTCAATTTCTGACTAAAATTCAATTATCCTATGTTTATCCACGATTCCATCCTGTTTTCCCTTTTAATTTTTTTTAGCTTTCGCATCTTTGGTGAATACATAGGAAGAGAAGGCAATCGCCAAGAACTATTGAAGGTAAGGTCAACTAGAGGGTCAACAAAGATCTTTTATTGTAGTCACTGTTTGGTTTCCACCGATTGTGTCAGATTCCAATTGCATTCGCCTTCCAGATAATAAAACTTCATTGGAAAACCCGATAACGTATTTAGAGCTCATGTATGCACGTACGCCTAACGCACGTGACTCGGTTGTTCAGACGATGAGAAAACATATCGTGCTAACAATATTTTTATTGAATGATAACCCTAGTTGCCCTATTTTTGCACCAGTTTCTCCCCTGACTGACCCCCGGGTTCAGTCGGTCGGTGTTTTTTGGCTGCCAGCGGTTCAGGGTCGAGCGCACGATGGCGCACTAAACTGCAGGCAGACGAGACTAACATTCAAAACCGCTTTTCTCGGTTCAATTCAAGTATTTCCCCGCATAATTTTGTTCAATTCGTTACGGTTGTTGTTAGTCTTTGCCACAATGACTTGTTTGCTGGTAATAAAAGTGCAGCATGCAAACCGGAGAGATAAAAAATACTCCTAGACTACTCGGTAAATATAGGTCAAGTCATTGACTATCTTTGATCATTCTGTCAATCAATCTTTTGCATCGCACGTGCGATCTGTTCACCGTTTGCAACTAATAGTCATTTTTTATTCAGAAAAATTCATGTCAGACATAATAGATGATTAATTTTGAATGAGGACTGTAATTTTTTGATCAGGAACGGAGTTCAACGTAAGTTCACTCCTTTGCCAATTTTGAGTATAAATATTGTTAAGGTTTATTGGGAATTGTAGGGGATCTCGCTAGTATCTTCAAAAAGTAAAAACAGCCAAGCTGTTTCGAGCCGTTGAAATGGTATTGTCATGTTGTTGATGACCTTCCACATTTTTGTGAAAATTGACAAATTTCACTGCATACCTGAAGCTCAAAGGGTGCAATGAAAAATAATTAGGTCGTTGTTCTTGTAAGAGGACAATCCTGGAACCCTGATGAAGATGATGGCAATATACTCATTTAAATCTTAAAGCAGTGAATCTACACATTCTTGGTTCAGCCAAAATTGAACACCCTCATGCACCAGAGTTTACATTTTAATGCACTAAATCTTTTTTTAGTGAAGGTAATAGATAAAGGTATCAAACAAGCACTTATCTCGTCCCGTCGTTTTAATATATCAGCAAAACTCCTCTATTTAAGAGGGATTGAACAAATGTGTTCGGAGAACTTGTAGAAAATACACGAAGAGAAAATCTTAACACCCCAATTCGATTAAGATCACCCACCATTCTGGACATTAACATTTATAGCATCACGAAAATACATTACTTATCGCGAACTTCGACGAAACGTGCCTCTACCGACCGTCCTACGCTCGCACAAAGGTCCGATTCAACGGCCATTTGTTTCAAATAAAAGAACGACAACTAAAAAAGGTCGTCGAGCGACCACCGTTAAAGAAAACTAATGTGACGTTACTACGCTCCTCCTAAATTTTCAGTGTCACTGGAACTGGTATGAACTCAGCCTATTGGCATTTGACCTTTGTGAGATTGTATTACAGGCGTTTGATTCTTGAATTTATTATAGTAGGAAGATATCTCGCTTACCATCCTGAATATAATTTGGTACGGATCAACAGCAATGATGACTGAGCCTAGACTGATTGCACAGAGTCCGCATAGCATAGTCGTCAGTACCCCTGAAACAGAAATGTCATTATGAGGTGGGTGGTTGAACTTGTTTCAATTGGTATTGTAACAGCGAATGAAGAAACTCCAATTCATTTTGCACGTGGTGACGAGCCAACAATCTCGTATAGATCCCTCCTTAATTGAATTCATTCTACTCAATCCTCGCTAGAAAGGCAGAGAAATTGAGCTGTCAAAAACGTTTTACAACTAGCGAATTAAGGGCGGATCTATGAGATTGTCCGTTGGGGGCGTTGACCGCAGAACGGCCATTGCTTGGCACCTATTTCTGGTTGTAAATTCAGTTTTGTAATTCAAAGAAATTTTCGGAAGTGGAAATTTTGAACGCAAAATGATTCGAAACTTCGTGCACCTGACCTGTTACGTTACCTAATTTATTATTAGTTACCGCAACTGGGCGAATGTTAAATTAATTTTTACAAGTACGTCAGTTAAATTGATACGAATCGCTTCTGCCCTGTACGAGTGCGTCTGATTGACGAAATTGCATCGTCTGTGGAGCCACAAATCCATTTTTCTCTTTTGTGTTTTTGGGCGTACAACGACAAAGTCGTCAATCCCGTTATTTGAATACAACATGAGGGCGAGGTGGCCCAGTAAAAAAAAAGTGTATATCGAGCTTTGCACTATTTTCTTCGTCTTGAGGGTTTTTTCCAATTTCCAACACAATAATTGTGTTTTCATACCATTGTTTATTCTGCATTTCTTCGTAATCGGTTCTCTACCGTTGAAACAATATGAGGAAAACTGTACCCAAAGACCACCATCCTACACGTGCCTTCTATTCATCGAATCGTGTTTATATTTATATAATTGTAAACAAATCCCGTCTCAGCCGTTATCAAACAATACGATCGTACGTGCTCCAACGACTCCACAATGCCGGCCGGCGGAGATACGAACTGACAAGGTCGGCTGTCACTTTCTTCGAGCTATGTCAATATATTTTCGCGTTTCATCGTGCACGAAATAAACGCCGCATCGGTCCCACTGTTCGTGAGTGAAATTGTCCTGTACAATACAGGCCTATAGTTGCGTCTCGAAGTGAGGGATCAAGCTCAGAGTCACTGTATATTATTATTAATTACTTCTCAATTTCAACACAGTAGATTCATCCGTTTGCGGAAACCAGCTTGAGAAAGTTAGGCTGATGAGAAGTTGAGGTGATGATAAGGGATAGTGCTGCTCTGGAGGACCTTCTGAGGATAAGGGTTTTTACCAATCCATCCTGCAGGTTGTGATGAGGAGTATGAATCATCTTATCTTTAAGTGCCCGAGCAGGTGTATGTTTCACATGTCAAACAGCCGACTAGGAGAGATCCTGAGGCTATAAAGAGATTCTTTTAAGGTGAGTTGCTTTCCGCAAGGCTTCAGTGCGGCAGAAAGGGAGTAAGGACGCCCTCAGGTTCCTGTAATATCTACTATCCACAACGTGCCCTTCCTATCAAACTACTTAACCATGCTGCGTTCTTACTACTCATTCCTCCATGTCGAAGGAAGGTTTCCTGGTGTAGCCTGAACATCCTTTGGAATATTGAAGGGGTTGACGGTCATGAGTTGGGTGGAACGGTTTTTTGTACAATGTTGTTTTATCTCATCGGGACACCATGAATCAGCTACACTTGATTCTGCTCGAAGATGATTCAACTGAAATCGGTTATGTAGACTATTGAACAGAATCAAGGGGGACAGAGCAGAGGATATCTTGCGATTTTTCTAGTCATGTTCAACTAACCTTTCCAAATGAAGGATCTGACGGAATAAATGAAGACGTAGATTTTGAAGAAGACTTGCGATTTCATCAAAATCATCGCGTTACAATTCTAGATGACACTTAACCACAAAAATCGAGTTGTTGTAGAAATTGTCACTAACAAACTCGTAAATGCGTTCGCGGCGCGTCCGATCGGGGTTCCCTCGCCGGCGTGCTGAAGGCGATTGACTAATATCAGAGCTCTCGGGTCACCGATCATCTCGCAGGTCCATCTCTGGTCTCCGTTTTATCAATTTGGATCACCCGAGTTGGAAATGTAGAATGAAAACATCGAATGAATGAAAAAACCCATAGGCATTTCCTTGATGGATATCAGATGAACTGATTATCAGGTTCACACCGACCTGGGAAAAAAATGCAGTTGTAAAAAGATGCTAGCTGTAAAATGGCCCGACGGGAAACGCAATTCATTTTCGAATCAAACGAATGCGTAATGTTCAGATCACCGCCTCAGTGTAGGTATATAAGCTAACAGCAGGAAACAAATGACCCCTGTTAGGTCTAGTAGAGACCGATGACCTGAACCTGCCCTTCACCTCACTGACCCCCATGATCCATGGAAGCTTCTTCTTCCATGCCCTGAATTCGTAACTTTGTGTCTGGTACATAAAGCGAGATTAACATGTCGTCACGCTCAAGTTCATTGTATTTTGCTCAGTAAATTTATTCAATTAATGAAACCTGAAAAGTCAGTCCGTACAGTTAGCCTATGTCCAGCCATGTATTTTCCTACGAGACTATTCTAAACATGTATTGAAATGAACTTCCTTGAGCGCAGGACATCGGAAAAACAGCATGGTTTATTCACCAAAAACTCTGCGACTTCTCTCATAATAATACCAATCACTCAAGGAAGGTTTTGATAGCACTTCGAGGTTACCCTAAGAACTAGGAAGAGAGTAGGCGACAATCGGTCCAGGCATCTATTCGATCTATCTAACGCCCAAAATCGCATATTTTTTTTGGCAGGATAGGGGAATAGGGGACGGACATTCTTGATTTGAAATCATCAAAATCCTTGCCCCATTCCTTTTTTTTTCGCACACTGGTTATGCCAACACAGTAAAAAGCTGAATGTCTGAACTAATCTTATGGTGCTCTTCAAGAATTGGTACTCTGAGGGCTATATTATTGTTTTCCTTTTTTTTTTTTTAAACCAACAATAATTCATAGCGATACCCTCACCCTTCCTTCACCTTCAATCTACTAGCAAACTACGGAGACCGTGCGGAGTAATGCGAAAAAAATCATTTAGGTTGGATCAAGGCCTCGATAAAGATAGTGAACACGATTCCCTGCATTAGCGTAATCATAGAGGGTCTTATTAATAGCAAATGGTGGAAAGAGGTGGGGGTGGGTGGCATTGAATTTTTGAGGGGGTCAGTATATAATTGCTTAGGCCTTCCTGGAAGACGGTATAAAACATGAGTTCATTTGAATGCGATTATTTTATTTTATGGTGAGAACGAATTAATGATGGAATGTAAGAGGAACGGTGTTTCATTGAATGAGTTTTTCAGATCGACATAACAGGAGGGATAACTAAGTCGAACAGCAGCGACATCGCCAAGTTAATTCACAAACCGATGGGCCTTGAAGGCCTCCTAATTATGCAAGAAACCTTAAGAATATCGATTTCGGCATATCATTTTAATTTTAATTTGTCTGAGATCGACCCGTCAGGAAACTCGAGTTGGTTAATGGCTAAGCCACAAGGTGGATTTGATGAAGATCGATAGGAATAAGTGACCGCTCCTGTTTTGACTGAGGACACTGAATAGCTCATCCGTGTTGATCTATCCTGATCGTAAGTTTAATGGAACGTTTTGATGATAGAATTTTCACTTCAAGTTATGAGTACTAAATTTGGTTTATTCTCAACAAAGGTTTTGCTTGCAATAGGAAAACGTTTCTTCGAGATATCCGCGGCGGGTTGCTGCAAATTATTCTACGACAGTTTATTGTTCTACTTCGATATAAAACGACTGCGGCCATCGGTCTTACCCATCTCAGTAATTCCTCAGTAATTTATGGAAGTGATACCCCGCACGCCCAAAGCTACCCCCTACCTACCTGGACCTAGCTCAAAAATCTCAAAACCCCATTTGAAGCGAAGGTACGATGGTGAATCAACCAAAACCTGTTCGATCTCTGAATTTGTCCGGTGTTACTACTTGGATGGGTGACCGCTGCTAATTGGGACTGCCATTAAAGAAGTTATTTTCATTGGGTGTAGACTAAATGATTGTCACCACTAAAAATGAGTACCGATACTCCCATTTGGAGGACGGCTGATCACATCCATGACACCGTATATAGTACTGAAACATTAAGTTAAACTCTTGACGAATAGATTTCAACTTTCGACAATAGATTCAAGGTCGCATAGGTAAACCTTCGCCGTGCCTGCGGGCGGGGGTTTTGAATCTCTTCTGCATGGGTCGTCTGAATCTCTTGTCATCTAAAGTCTCCCTGTGTTCGTATTTATTGAATAGTGACGTCTTCATCACAAAACAGCAGGTACGAGTGATTCAGATTGTTTTCAGTTTACCTGTTTTAGGACCATCCTCGTATGAATTGATTAATTTTCATATTTCTTTCTTCGTCCCGCTTGGAGTAGAAACATATTTGTCAAAAGTTGTAGTCTATTTGTCAAAAGGAATTTATCTGTCGAATGTTGAACTCTATAATGTCAAGGTTTAAATTAATCTATCGAAAGTTTAAATATATTTGTCAAAAGTCTAGCATAGTGTGTCAATACTATTTATTTCATACTTTGGGTCCCAGGCGACCCAAGCATATGCCACCTAGCAGCCTTCAAAATACCTACTGCGTAGGTTCTTTTTTAAAATCCCAAATCCTACTCTAGAGTCGTAGAGTACCACAAATGACAGGAAAGGGAGTGGTATCGAATTTTATCTTGACAGTACGAATTGGCAATATCAGGAAAGTTGAAGCTTTCCGAGATGCCACAAGTAGGTACCTACAATGACTTGGTGTCATTATAGTTCATAAGCCATCCTCTCAGCATTCAATCAATTTCAAAAGCTTTGAAATGTAGTAACTTATATGTTTGATTCGGACGCACCAGTAACTTTATATTATATGAAATCATTAATGGGAAACCCAATTTTTTCACTCCGTATCGCGATCACCGCATTTCCGTCGTCTCCATATTTCACGCTGCCATCCACATTGTTTGTAGGACATTTTTTGAGTGTTATTCCTAAAAGGACACCTCATGCGGACAATTGGCCTAAGAATCATGTCTCGAATATTTTCATACAAAAAGACTATCTCTCCGATTCGGCCCAACAATTTTTTTCTGGACGTTTCAAGATGTCTAGATCAAAATTAGCTAATGTCCGTCCGCCGTCCACTCCGACTTTGGTAGTAGACAATTTTCTAAAAGTGTGAAATTTGAGTCAGGGGTCCGTTGTCGGCCCTAGTTGGTCTTCGAAACGTTTCAGCCCGATCGGACCAAATTTGGGTGGGGTAGGAATCAAAATGTGTATTTTTGTATTAATGGAAATCATTATCCATTAAATTTTGAACGCTGAACCCTCCCCCCCCAACCCGTGACTACTCCTCTTTTCAACCATAGCAAAAACTGTCATTCACTCTTGTTTTTATTCTCACTTTCACATTTCTGAAAACATATCGTTATAAATAGAATAACGTGCTACGAAAATACGAAAAATAACATTAACGCTATGCTCTGACCTCGAGTTACAACGGCGGAAGGTTTCACATTCCCAGGAGAACACCTGAAGAAGTCCGCATAATACCACAAACCTGAGCGTAAAATGTTTTTTGTGGATTTCCGTTTATACTGGGAAAAATATATTTGCCAGATGGAAAACTTTGTGATCTTCATGTTCTCGTCACTTTATGTTTGGTCTGATCAATTCGCTCAACCTGCAATCGGTTCGAATAATAGCATAAAACTTCATTTATCTAATAAATACTTGGAATTTGTATCAACGTTGGTATCGCCATACAGGTATCCGTCATTCGTTAGGAAAACTATCCTTAGCTCATTGGGTCTTTCCGTTGGAAATTTCCAGGTAATCAACCATCACTTGTTCGTTCTAGGTGCGTCGATTCGTCGTCAAAGCAATGATGACGAACTTTGAGTAGGTAACGTTATCGTGAGAGCTCTTCGTGTTTTCCGAAGAAAGAGATTGGCCAGTTTTTGTCATTGGCTAGCAACTCGGCGATGCCCAATTAACGGTTTTGTGTGAAAGAAAAGTTCGAAGTATTCGTTCAAAATTAATAGACAACGCGAAAACATTTCAAGTGCAACTCGTGCAAATTATTTGCCTGGAATAAGATGCCATTTACTGGCCCATTTCGATACATAATTGAGCATTAAGATTTTAACGGACGTCTTACCGAATTGATTCATTCGTAACTATTTGGGACATTCTACTGTTGACTTAATTTAAAGTCCTTTTAAGGCATAACCAAACAACGTTGAATCGTTGAATCAATAAATCACCAAAACATTATTCCTTAGAAACTCGAGCAAAAAGCAAACTTGACGCGGCCTTGTTTCTCACATCCAGGTGCTAACCTTGACTCGATCGTAATATTATGTTCTTCGGCATTTTATCAGTGAATCGCAAACGAACCGCCCGAACCAGATTGAGAGCTGCAAAGGGTTTGACCAGGACGATCTTTCGGATAATTAGCTACATATTGAGGAGTCTATTTAGAGATGCTTCATCTCACTCAACTAATATAATTCTGGGCATCGAAACGTTCTAACTAGGTATTCCATAATGTGAGTGGAAAGATAGCTTCTACTGTTAGACATTCAGAAGAATGACGTGGAATCCTTTCCAACATAGCCCGTTCTCGACCTCCATTCTAAAAAGACGTAGATGGATACTTCATTATTTTATTGTTAGGACCAAACTTTAGGACAATAGCATCATTGTATTAGTTTGTCGGTTCACGACATCCGTGATGAGCTGATGAGGTTCCTGCAAACGAATCGTTGTTTTTGTTATCATCATTTAGACACTTTCTCTAACCCCGAAAAGGTATATCGTCTTCCTAATGATTCGACACTCGGTGGAAGATATCCTTCGCAATGTTGTTTAAATATTTTTTCCCCACTTACGATGGTTGTGTTTTCCGGGTCGTTGAGTTAATGATTGAACTCACTTGCTTGACGGTATGATGAAAAGATTGATTTTACCACGAATGCTAGAAATTATTTATTTGGAAACTCAGGAGATCTGAAGCATTGCAAAACGAACAAGATAGTACTCTCAGTGTCCTTTACTAGGTGCTCTGATTTATTGCTACACGTGACTTACAGTTGGCGTTAAATCCCGGAAAAAAATTCAGAGGACCTTTTTTCAGGGTCGTTAACAACTACTTCGACCAAAGCCACAACCCACGTTGAAGTGTACAATCCAAGTTCATCAGCGGCATCACGGCCCACGCAAAAAAGTAAATTTTAAGGGGAGCGTATGACAAACGTTCATATTACACTGAGGTTGCACACTATCACGCTAGACGAGGGTCTTAAACAAGGTCGACTTTGATTCTGGGAGATCCGAGTTCTTGCTTATGAAAATTATCGCATTATTCTCGCCGTAGGTCAATGTGATGCATAAATAATTTCCAGGACAGTATACATTTCTTTTAACCTTTTTGATAACTGTTGGAACTGGCGATGAAGCCGAGGCCGTGATGATGAAGTTGTCTTTTCAAAAAAATCCTAAGCAACCCTTGTAGAAAAGGCTGATTTTCTTTGCCTGACCGGGCAAAAGCAAAATTCACAAAACGGCAGCGTCATCGCCTCCTGACATTCACCCAAAAACACGTACCAGAAAAGGAGTTGGAGATCAATCGGTCAGGTGTAAGATCACGTAACAAGCGTGTCGGAAGATCAAGAGAAAGTTCTCAGGGTCAAGGCTGCCTGTGGAAGGCATACTAACCTGCACAACACTCCTTCCGCCTAGCGAGTTCGGGTGAGGCCGGTTCAGATTGATGGCTTCGAGTTACTAGACCAGTGTCTGCTCTATTGATGCCGTTTTGTTAGGAATATAAGTTAAGGTGAAGAGTGGATTAGTTTCACAATGATGCATAACCCAGTCGTTAAAAGCCTCAGACACGCTCTCTTCCAATTGTATTGTAAAATTGTCTTCGCCTTTTCGAATCACAAACTGGCATATTTTAGGGTATCACGCGCTTGCATTGCACGGTTACCCATCTCGACTAGCGATTTTAAGGAATAATTTTGAGTGTTCTCTGTCTAGCCCTGAAAAAGTGGCCAAACCACCGGTGACTCATCACCAAACGTATTCATAAGGTGGACGTTGCCCACTCTTGAGAACGTTGTCCGTCCTTGCTTCCTTCAACTGCAAATGTGTGTGTATGTTAACGGAAGTAAGAGTGGCCTAGATGGATGCAGGAAGTTGAGAGAGAGGATCCTTGCTCGGACATTACACCTCCCATCGACCTTACCTCCCATATGGATATATGGACCCGCTCCAGATCAAAGACTGCCGTTCGTTTAATAGCGAATGAAAGCCGTCGATTCTTTGAAATTACAATCGAGAATATTCTTCACCTTTCAGTGAAGCCCCTATGCAATGTTATAGCCCCTAAAAAATTTCACCTTTTGTCGCAATAACCGAGGGTTGACCCAGTCTGAGATAAAAACCCCACCTTTAGTTGACACCTCGCCCTGATGGAACTTCAAACGACGTTATTGCTTCAATAAAGGTGACAGTTAGTTAATTCCGCGAAAAATGAGGTCGAGACACCGGTCTATTCAAGATGTTTCAACTTAAGCACGTGCTTCTAATTGTGAAGGATCGCTTGGCTCTCCACACGATCCCCTGTTCATCGTGACGAAGCAGTCTGTTCATTACTTTGTAGACAGCTCACCTTCGGCCACTTTCGCTCATTCGCATTTGCTACTAATTTGCCTTCAAAGTGGTTCTTGATCGTACGGAATTAGTAAATTGCCTGGTATATTGAATTCCCCACTACATTTTTGTTCTTGCGCGTTCAGTGCACTCGCTAGGTTTTGAACTCCTTTCAAAAAACCCTTCCCACCGACCCACTCACCCGTTCGGAATAACTGAGATTAATATTCAAATCTGTGAAAAAAGGCCCAGGCTGGATTCGGAGTACGCATGATTCATGCATCCATCTCTGGGAGCGAAAATGGACCGGTCTAATTGTCGAAAAAGGAAGAATGCACTGGTTCGGCATTCGCCTTCACGAAAGACCGCAATATTTTCATCCTTTATCATCGTCGAGAATGAACCATTGATTATTATTGCCTGCAAAACGTAAACCGGTTTCAATCGTTTTTTTTTTCTTGACGCTGAGAAAGATTGTAAGGCCTCACGGTTAGTATAAATCCTGATATTTAAATGGTTCGTGTGTAGAGCAGAAATAATTTTTGAGCCCACGCATGAAATTCACTGCACTATTATTTTTTTCAATGTTAAGAATAATAATGGACCAATATTTTCAATCCGAAAGTCGATTCCATCGATTTGCCTGAAAATTGCGCATTTTGTGTTTGATGATGTCCGGATTCACATGCCATAATGTCCGTCCGATCTCTTTTTGTACCTACGAAGACTTTTTTTTCTAGTCTGAAATTATGATCGGTGACTCGATTCCGATTTTTTTTTTAGGTTTTTGGGGATCTTGACCCTTGGGGTATCATTTTTCACTCGGTATCATTTCGGGCGCTGAATCGGTTCAGTAAATCATGAACCGATTCCTGCACAATTTTGTTTCTTAAAATCGGTTTGTAAATTCTTTTTTCGTCTATGATACTCTTTTCCGCCTCCGACACGCGCTTCAGCCACGGCGCATACAAGGAACCAAGTGACAGCTGATTACCATATTTTTTGAACAGAACCATTTCGAAAGCTCGAATTATCGTGATGAACCCAGTCAAAATATGTATTAGGCCATTTAAATTTGTACTTCATATAACTGCACGAACATTACAGTGAGGGTTAATTATTAAAATCGCTTCACTTACTCCGAATCGCGTTTTCTAGAGGTTCGAACTGAATACCTATAACTCAAGAACTCGCCTGCTAAATAAGAACTGAATCACATGGTCCCCTAGCAGTGGGAATCGTTCACTGATACAAATCTTCGGAGCGAGAAGGGGTTGTCATTAGGGAACTCGGGGAAATTTCAGCTACTTGTCAGAAAACGATCGGGATGTTTTTGATTCAACAGGATTGCCCAGTTCAACTTTTCCCCTTCGATAACGACTATTTTATTTAATCTAACCAGGTTATATATTATTATCACCACTTGATAGTGAAATAGGAGATAAGATGAAGAATGTTAATATTGAGATGCCTTCGAGAAGATTTCGTTTTTGTCGTGGGTTGCAAAAATGTTTCAGTTTTTAGTCAAAGGCTAATGAAGATTCGATGGGGCATCAATGTGCTATTAATGATTATGAAGGTCAGTCATCGAGAAGGTGAAGACAACAATAAATTTGTGTTGTGAACCGCAAAGTAAACAAACCATCACAAATAACCAATGTAGGAAGTCACTCGTTGACCTCGATCATCGCCGCGTTATTTCTACTGTTAATTACCACTACTGCCAACTTTATCGTGACTTAATATCTTAATGAGCTTGCTCTTTCTTCTTTTACGCGTTGAGTAGAAAACAGTGCAGTATACATTATGAATGTCAGGTGTCAGGAAAAATGGGTGTACGGAAACCTGATTCGGAACAACAGAATCAGGCATCAGGCTCCATTAATTTGATACTCTATCATACGTTCATACCTTGCTTGGCATGAGTAGGTTCTTCATTATTCACCACCATTTTTATACGTAGTTTCGGCGTTTTACAACATTGCCATTGAATCGATAAAACGTGCTCCAGACCTGATGATGAGAATCACCTTCAATTAGTCTATGAAATGAATTCCGAACGACTGAAGCCGCGAAATTGTACTCAATAAAGTCTATTTTATGTTCGTAAGTTTTCACAAACGGTCTTATAACATCTTGTCTTATACTCGCGGTTGTCAGCTGCTTCTCGCGAGCTGTCGAGAGTGTCTATAAACCCGTGAGCTAGGAAGCTAAACCGGGCTAGGTCTTGATTTACTCTGACTACTCGTACCAACCACACAAGACTAGAGAAGAAAAGATTGAGGCTTCATTTCTTCCTCTTCGAACGGCATGAAAAGGCGAAAATACGTTTCGTGCGTTTTTTACGTACTCGAAAAATGATTTCACCATCTTTCCGTTTTTTATCCGTTACTTGTCAGGAAGAAGAGCTAAGGGCTCGATACTGGCACAACGGAACAACCCGTGTTTACAAATTCATTCAAAACGAATTCGGACTTACCATTATCCCAAGGCCTAATTGTCACGGCTTGCAAACCTAAATAACCTTTTCGCTTTTCATTTGAATCGAAAAGCCATACGACTTATTTTTATTCAACTCTATCAACTGAAATTAAAGATTCAGTATATCATTGAAATTGTGTAATTTCTATAAATTCAGAATTAACGAACAGGAGGGCAGTCGAGTCTTAGCCAATCATCCACTTTTATCGAGAATCGAACGCGACTATCGATATTAGAATAATAAATCTTGTCCTTTTGTACACTTGTGCTCATGTACTATACTCCACGTGCTATGAATAGTTCGTTCTGATAATTCTGCCGCTAAATACCGTGCTCGTCGTTAATCCATTCATGATTTTGACGATGATAGATTAGAATTAAAACAGTTATCTGCTCAATGAACTTTACTAATTTTATCGATTGTGTATTAGATTTCCGCTATTAGATTTTCTTATCTCGAAATAAACCTCGAGGAGGCTCGAGCCAGCTTGTCGCCTTCTTGTGGGACGTAGATATTTTTGAACAGACCAAACATCACCACGTGACTAAATAACGACTCTGAAGAAATAGTAATATTGAGAGAAGAAAGGATCCCGGAATAATTGATTTCCAAAAAGAGGATTTCCCAAGTTTTAGATTCCTTACTCCACCTAATTAACGATAATAATTTCATTAATAGGGGGTAGATAGAGGGAATATATGGCCATCAACCTAACCAAGTTTCTTGTTACGATCAGGTGTGGCGTGAGAATATTATTTGTATTAGAAATTGTTGATTGAATGAACTATCCTTGCGGAAGCAGTGTTTTTATAATCCATCTTGATAATTTACAGTCCAACTCCATTTATCGTAACCAATAGGTGATTCCATCGTACATTTTCGGCCCAGCGAAGAAGGGTAGTCTATTTTTTTATGACGTCTCCCAATTCGATCTCATCACGAGGCCATCCTTAATCCCCGGAGGAACCATCTCATACATGATACATTCTCGCAAAAAAAAAAAAAAAAAAAAAAAAAGCAACACATTGAATAAGGTGAAAACTAAATAAAAAGAAATGCCAGGATTTAATCCGGATTCCCGAAGATAAAGGCCAAAAAAACCAGTTGTATCCTCCGGAACAACACAAGACACATTTCCATGCTGTTCGCGGCTTACCAAAGGAAACCTGTTTTCCAAACTTGTTTTTCGCCATGCATCAATGAAAAAGGTTGGCGAAAAATGTCAGCGAACAGTGGTTTTGTAGGTTTTACGAATATAATTTAGCGATAGTTGGTGAGTTATTGTAGATAAACATCAAGAGCTTGAATTGAGCCAGTCTCTGGGAAGCGATATAACTATTATACTTGCCATCTTGTCTCTGACATTATAGAGAAACGTGCTGGCCTTCAGCAGTTGTTTGGGTATCAGTAAAATCTTTAAAAAATATCTTCGTAACTCAAATTAAGTAATTCGCAATCTGAAGGTGACGTAACCCGAGGAGTGTGAAATTACGGAAAATGTGGACTGGTCCGCTCTTCTGTTTGCGAACTTAACAGAACTTGGTTCTTTCTCCCCAAAATGCGAGTTTTATAGGCATCTAGTTCAGATACTCTCCGATCAGACCGATCGATGGGTATCGCTAGTTTCACCATCAATTACAATATTTCGTTTGCTCATCGAAGGATAACGGGCAAATAAAAAATTGCGACGCCCCCAAACGAACGGTCAAGACAACCTCGTCACGTCCTCGCTTGAGGTCGTCGGGCGAATAGAAACGGTCACTTAGCGTTATGAGAGGAAGGTGTTCTACTAAACCCGTCCCCCGGAGCGATTCAATGTGAATTCAATCGTGCCTGGGAAGGTTTCAGCTGCAGTCGCGCTTGCTCTTGGATTAATCTCAAAATTATTTTTATTTTAAATAACTTATTTAAATTCACTTTTCAAAATGAAAATATTTTTTAATTTAATTTATTAAATTTAAGAAAATTTAATTTGCAAAATAATTGCATAAGAATCAGATCGGTCATGTCAGATTGTCATTATTATCTGTAAGAGAACCCTTGTTCTCCGTTACCTTCTTCAGGAATCGGGATTTTTTTTTTAGTACATGCAAACATTTTTTATGGAATTAACACAGGCAAAAGTAAACGGGCTAGGGGTAAATATAGAATAGCAGTATCGTGACCCTAATCCTAACACTCAAGCAGATCTGTAGTCAACCTTCGAGCCCGCAAAATGCACTTGAGCAAATAAGTTTCGATCAAAGAAGATGAAAGGAAGGCATTTCTGAGGTTTCGTCACATCAAGTGCCACTATTTCCACATAGGTCAACTGCTCTAAGCCACCTTCTGCGGCCAGAGGTGGACATGGTTTCAGTTCAAGGGCGCTGAGAGGTTGGGAAACTTGAAGCTTATCTATTCTATTTTTGCTGAAAGCGAGGGTTCTTCCAACCCGTAGAAGGGAGAGCGAAGGAACGAAGAAATAACGAACAATATTACTTAACATCCGTGCAAGGTTGGTGTTTGTCGTGTGCGAAGTCATTGAAATCAAGAACCAGAATGGCAGTTCTTCTGAATGCAGTATCACCCTATAATATTTGGGATCCACCTTGCGCGCCTGAAAATTGCCACCTTGTATGATTTCATCAGACATGAATCCTCCTTAAGCTATAGATGTTCCTTGATTCTATACCTAGAGATACTAGAGACTAATTACCTAGGATTTGCCGTTTCGGAGATGCCACGAAATAATGTTTTCAAAATAACTGCGCTGTCACTTCCCAGTTCCTCCACTCAATTTTTCAAGACATCACTTTTCCCATAAAAATGATCGTGGGTTCCTGTTGATGATAAAACCCCCTTTGCGTTGGTAGTATGTAAATCATCGCGCATCAGTTATAAATTTGGAAAGTCGGCCCGAATACCAAAAAAGCAATGCCGAATGCCTCAATAACGTGCAAAAATTGATGAAATTCGGATTGGTGATTTTTTATAATTCAGTAAAATTTTTGTTAATCTTTTTGACTAACTAAGCTCTGTGTGAAAAAAGAAGTATCATGAATATAATAAAGAAAGTGTCCAAACAGTCTGTTATAACATAAATATTCAAAGTCCTGAAATTGATTGTAAAATGGGTCGCTGACTAAATATTTCTCCTCCTTTTTTAACAGATTGAGTAACTAAATACAACCTTTCTGCTCTCAACCTGACGGGAGTGTTACGAGCAATAAGTAAAACTAAGGGTAAAAAAGCTCTCCCCAATGATGCCGATGAGACTAAAAAAAAGGTCCATTCTCTAGGCGTGATGGGATCCTATAATAGTCAAGTGGTCCTGGTGAAATCTCCTTTAAAACTGATACCTACGTTGCGCCACTTCTCAAAGCTGGCCTAGAAGACCTTGCACCATCTCACTTTGTAATTTTCACCGGCACTTTTCTGTCTCTTCGGCATCGGCACTGTAACAAATGCGGATGTTGCCCAAGATCAAAATTCTAGTTCACTCTTCCAATATGGGCAGTCACAAAACGATCATCAATGAAATGACGAGGTTTGGCTATTCCTCGGACTAGGAGCATGGAGATTCATTCCAATCGATTCAGCGTCCAAAATTTAGTGGAAAACGATATCCTACATGTCTAGATCGCCGAAAATCCGTTTGTTGAAAACTCATTTTGACACCTCCCCTCTCCTCTCCCCCCCTAATTTGGTTCGATCGGACTGACAGGTTTTGAGGATTAACTAGTGCCAGATACGGGTCCCTGACCAAAATTTCAGACTTTTCTACTACCTAAAACGGCATGCACGGCGGACGGACATTTGCTCATTTTGTTCTAGACACATTAAAACGCCCAGAAAATTTTGTTGACGCAAATCGGTGAGGTTGGCTTTGCGCATGAAAACATGGGTTGATTATTCAACCAACCAAAAACTTGAGAAGACTTGGGGCACCTTATGACTTTGCTGCAGACGTAGGCAGGTTATAGGTAAACGTGGGTGTTTCAGAAATGTATACCATCAATTTATTTCTAGTTACTTATACTGAGGGCCTTGAATAATGAAGTGCTTTCTCACACGAGCTAGATACACCTAGAACAATGAACGATTGCGGAAACATTTGAATTTTGAAAAAGCACCATTTTTAGAACGCCAACGGTGCACTGCACAGGATGTAACCCGGATCTGAATGGCGTGCATCTTACAATTTTTCGCTCTTGTTGCAAAACAAATTGACTGCCGTGCTAGTGGGCACTTTAAGGTTGATTAGATTTTTAAATTAGCAATAAAACCACTCGGAGAAAAATACTACCTAATTGCTAGTTCGTGGAAAAAACTGATTTCTTTTGTCGATACGAGTAACAATTATTATTGCTAGTTCTACGACTGTGTTCTACCGAGCATTTTGTTATCCCGTGAACGGAGAAGCCTCTCAGGGAACAGCGCTATCCCTATTGTGTGAACTTTTGCTTGTGAGAACTCTAGGCGGAATCCACCAATTAGCAATCAAGGTAACTTACATCTGAAGGCGTATTTTTATACTTAGGAGCCGTCCAGTTCAAGATGATAAAATGTAATCCTCCTGTTCAATGCCTGGTTTTTTAATGGAGGAGATGAAACAAAGAAAACGAGGATGAAACAAAGCTCGAAGGTTGCCCTAAGTCTCACTAAATGAGAGAATATACGTAATAATATACGATTATAAAACGGACGCCCGCTCCCAGTTCAGTGAATTGGATTGAACCTATCAAGAAGAGAAACAAACCAATCTGTACATCGTGAAAATTTCACGTTTTATTGCTTCTCTGCAATGTTTTATTGCTTCTCTGCAGTGGCACCCAAAACAAAAATAGTTTTAATAATACCAGTGACTGTGGAGGGTCCATACAGTAAGAAGACCTAAAACTGGGTCATTGAACATGTGACAAAACCGATCTAGACAAGACAAGCCCATCCTCAATGTGACGAGCAATGAACTTATTTCAACACTTCAAGACGCGCAGTCATAAATCACCTGCCTTGAGCTAATCCGCAAAGCCGCGCCTGTAAAGCAGGCGTAGGCCACTTACATTACGCCACTCCAAAATCAGTTTTCATCGCGAGAAGGGGAAGGTCAGAATGATCTACTTTTACCACGTAAATTGATGTGCGATCGAGTCTATATAGTTGTTTATGTTCGTTATATCCCCGTCCATGCTTAGATAGAAATAGCGGTCAGTGTGCACCAAATCTCAGGTCCTGTCGATCTACGTGAGAAATAAATCATGGACAACTAATTGACTCGTGGGGGGGCTCATTGACAGTTGGTCGGGAAAATGGGTAGGAATGTGATGTATTACATCAGTGTGGGTATAGACATACCCAGCCGCAATCAGCTTCACGTACCATCAACAGTTTCTTGTTTTTATTTCAAGAGATGTCACTAAGAGAAAAACACTGGGAACTTTTTCACAATGTTTATTATTCCTCGGGAAACGATTAGGGGGAATACAGTGTGGATTGTCTCCAACTCATTCTAGTCGATTCAGAATCAACAATTTAGCGGTTATTGATAAGTTGGGCCCTTGAAATTGCTGCTCGACGCATGGCTCAAGAAAATTTGCTGCAGCCTGTGCCGTCCCAAAATCGATCGTGAGCGACTATATTTGTTTCCTCAAAGAGGATAAATTACGAGGAATCTAAGAAACCACTATAATAGTATCTCTTGATGAAGATATAGCTGTAGGTAATATAGGAAGGAACTTCGGCAAGGAATAATTCGCAGCCCTGTGTAATCGGTGTTTACACGTCACAAATAGCTCTTGACGATAACGTGCACTGATCTGGGTAAACCTACTCCGGGACTCAGGAAATTGCCTACACAACGAGCAAGGACGACGGCGATCGGACTCGCAGTTGACGGAATCCCGCAGTTTCCGGCTGACCTCTATATCCAGCTGGATCCTACAGCAAATAAATATGTTCGTGAACTAAAAACCTTTTTCCACTGTTCATACTGTAATGGTCACACTATTTCAGAAGTAAATTTCCTTATTCCTGAGTATATTGCTAAAATAAATAAAAGGTATAATGTTGTGGTAACATCGGCCACTGAATAGATTTGGATGTGTCCCAGACGGGGCTAATGAGTATTCAAAGGGAATGACGACTACAAGCCAACGGGTCCCGTTCGTAGAAAACGTTCATGTACGTCAAGGACTCCTATTATTATGATTTCGATCGTGAAAGTTCTTCCCTAAATTGAACAACCCTGACACGATGAGAAATTGACTTGGTAGTTTTCAGGTTAAAGCTTGTTTTATATTCGTGAGGATACTTACTGATAACCACAGAACCTTCATGCTAACTGAGGCCAACGTGAGCACTGAGTTGTGAGCAATTTGAGGTATAATGGTGCTCCGGGATTGATTACCTACCACTTATAGTAACCAGCGTCATCGTTCGAATTATTTCACTCCGAGCAATTAAACACGTTTCCTGCTGTGAAATTATGTCGTCTTTTTGATCAATTTAGCACAAAATAACATATGAATACAAGAGATAATTATTCTACCCCACAATTTAATTTTAAATTGTCCACTTTGGAGGTGTGTTAACGATAATTACATATTTAACAATAAGGAATGCGAATTGGAGGAAAACACGAAGGCTGAAATCTATGTTCTCACAAACACCTCATAAATTATTATAAAACTTTGCTAGGTACTATTAGATTAACATCAAGCCTTCATCATTAGGGATTTTCAGCTCGACTATCTACATATAATGATAAAGAACTGAAGTGCATAATTTAGACTCGGAAAATTGAGTGAGAACGCGCCAAAATGGTAGTCATGAGGGTCTACATGAGGGGATACAACTCATGTTCAGTTCGCACCAAAATGATGGGCTTCTTTTTAAGGGTAATTAGAATGAGCAAACATTAGAATGATTGTAGACTGTATGATTGAGACTCATGATCAGGATTCCTGATCTTCAGATGTCGAGAAAAGCTCAGTGAGCAAAAAACATGAGTCCACTGAATAATTCCGATTCCTTCTGCAATGTTTCTGATTTGTTAACGCCACTTTAACCGGTCCTTTGTTTGTCCGCATCCAACGAAACCAATACGCAAGGAGTCCTGGCTCAATAAAAATCGTGCCATCATCAACAGGTTTTTCTGCTCAGATTATCATTTAAATTGTTGAAGAATTGATTTACACTCACCAACTCTTGCCTCCCAACCACCTTGTAGGCTCCTTTCATTCTTGGACTGCTTGGTCGTTATGAGATCCTAACATAAACTGACCGTCGCCTCTGGAAACGCAATGTAGCAATAATTATGGCTTGTGTTCTGTACAGCACTGAATGCAGTCAGTTGTAGGGCTCCCGGACTTGCTGGCTGACCGAGCAATTACTCATGTCCAGCAAAGGAAATCTTGCAGTGATAATGTCAAGTGTGCGAGCGACATTAGATGAATAATATTTTAGTAATGAGACCACTTTTGGTTGATTATTCCTTTAACGATCCTATGTTTCATGCATTAAGTCAACCTCTCCCATTGGCTCTAAAAGTTGACAATTTAATGTTTTTCGAAAAATGGATTTTTGATATTTTCGGCGATCTAGGCGTGAAGGGTATCATTTTCATCTAAATTTGGGACGCTGAATCCAATGGAATGAATCAGAGACACACCACACTCACTGTTTCCCCCCCTCCCTTTTCTCCATGCCCCTGGACCGAGGAATAACCTAACCCTGTGAAAGAATTTGCAGCGTTTTTAGTTAAATTTACCCCCCTGGATTGTTTATCAAAGTGTGACTACTCTGAAGTCTCAATGGAAATTCGGATGTCATTATCTTCGAACATATTATTGTTCGAGTGAATTGATTTTTTGTTTTTAACTACGAGTATTCTGGCAATACGGAAGATTCGATGTTTTTCTCTTCCACTCACCACCACGAGAAAAATTCCAGCGGGTACAGTCGACCAGTACTTACCTGCAAAAGAAATAACGTCATTCAATGGGCGAGAAAAATCAGCGGATGAGCTTTTCTGTTAGTCGCTACTGTGATCACATCGCCTTCCATTTCCTTGGTGAAACTTATCGGTCATCATAAATGTTAATTACGTATATAGCATCTCCAAGAGTAACTTGGCGTCTTATCACCCCGTAAATGACATTTTTAGACCAAAGGCCCTTGTAGCCGTGATATTATGGTACGTATAATAAAGTGATAAAGTCCATTCTGACCCATAACCTCTTCCGGTGGGTGCTAATCGTTCTGGAACCCGTCCCATTGGATTCAATTTCCCAAAATTTAGTGGAAAATGTTACTTCACCCGCGTAGATCGCCAAAAGTCTCGAAAATCCATTTTTCGAAATACACATTTCGTAATCTCATTAAGCTCAGTTGTGTCGTAAACAGTCCAAATAGAAGTTTCTGCCAACTACCTTAAAATCAAAACATTTGTTTATTTTTAAACCGAGAGTCCCACTTTTTTCATTATTTATCAAAGAGATCATTTAGTGAAATGACCTGAGCTGATGACCCTTGGAACACGAGTGCTGCATATCGGCAGAAACGTCCATCATTTAAACGTGACCAGTGCGATTGAAATGCCGAGATGTCTCATAACCGGTTCATTAGAACACCTAATGGGTAGTTACCGGTGACGCTTGCTTTGGCACAAAGCATCTGTCCGTTCGCTGGCACAATGTGTTTACACAAGTCAAGAACTTTTTTTCTTAAATTCCTAAGAAGAAATTTGCCACTTCCTTCTAGCGAATCTCTTCTCAGGATTGGACGAAGGTGATGGCACTCACAGCTAAAAGGAATTCCTCTGGAGCAGCCGATTTCTCATAGTATTTTTTTTTTCTCTTCCAGGAAGGCTGTTGATTAAATGCAGTCAACGATAAGCTCCTATTCCGAATAAATGTATTCAGCTTTCGTCTGGGGGTGAGTGAAAGGCACGATGCTATCTCTGAGAAAATAGATACATTCCTTGTTTCAATACTCGAACTGTGGAGCTCACAAAAGTCGTCAGATACTTTGGAATTCGTCCGCTAAAGTCAAAGGATGGACTTTGATGACTGGAATTTGATCGGCTCAATCTAAATCAGATTCAACGCTTGGGCCTTTTCCTCGGCAAATATACAAAGCGCTATCTCACCGTTTTCGTCACTTACAGTTTGATGTCCACACCCGCGCGATTTGATGAACCAATTGGGAAATGTGTTTTGAATGCGTTTGAACGAACAAGGCCGCAGTTATAGCGTGGAGGAACCGCTGATAGTTATTTCCCCAATCCTGTTCTCATTGATCGTAATCTAACGAGCGAGATTCACCTTCCCCTTGTGTACAAACGGGTAACACTAATCACAATTGTAAGATAAGACCTTCAGAAGATGATGCCATCAGATAGCATTAGACGATTCGGTAGCGGGCCGTGACAGGCGGGGTTTCCATAAGATGAGTTTTCCACCTAGGCCGGTGATTTGTATGACGGGGTTTGCAAGTACCTACTATATTTTTTGGTTGGTTATTCCTTGAACAATCAACTTAAGATTTCATGCAAAAAGTCAATCCCTCCCAAAAAAATATTGTCTGGGCTTTCAAGGTGTCTAGATCAAACCGGAAGAGGTTATAGGTCATAATGTGTATCATAATGGCTATCTATCTACCCATTTCGAATGTGTTTTCAAGATTTCTGGTACCTAGGCGTTTGGGGTGACATTTTCCATTGAACTTTGGACGCTGAATCGATTGGAATGAGTCTCATGCTCCAGGTCCGAGGAATAACCAACCTCCGTGAGAGAATTTGTAGCGTTTAGTTGTACTACTATTATTACTTTATTTATTTATTTTTAGTTTTTATTTTTTTAAATCAATAGAGGGAATTATTTGTTATATCTTTCGAAAATGTGAAAAAGTGGGTAGAGGAGTTGTAGATAGCCCCGTTTCATTAGGATCTCGGGAGGTTGCTAATGCTAATGCACTAGCGCGGATAATTTTAAGGGACGATTTTCTTACAGAAATTTGCCTCTAAACATAATGGAGAATCAAAATGTCAAAGGATCAAAGTAATTGAAAGGTTTCAATGGATGGCCATTACGTGACCGAGAGAACGGGGCCTTCGTTGGCATTTACACAGTCTATGAAAGAGACATCCTACGCAGAACGCAAGTGCCTTGAATTTAACAGACTTCGTGTTGAGTTTCTATCATAGTAATCGTAGGAGCAGTAATAAAAGTGCGCACAACTAAAATAGATACATAGGGAGGATACCTCCGATTTCGTACCAACAACTCATCTCGATTGATCTGTTGTCAACTTTCTTATTCCTACCTTCAACGTCCCTTACTGACCATGACCAGCTCAAGTTGGAAAATGTCAATTGCTATGCGGGCTCACTGCTCGCTCGCCCCGCCCCACACTTGCAAAGACGATTCCGCGTTCTGGAAGGTCTCGAGTGAGTGGAACTTCCCCAAAGACCCGGTTACTGATAGGTTGAATCCTTTTGCGAACCACTCGGTGAATCACGATAATTATCCGCATCCTCTTGGACGATCGTTAGGCTCATTTTCAATGGAAAAACTCCTTCCCGATGGGAGGAATTATGACAAAAGAGGGTCTCACGATCGTTTTTGAGTAGACTCACCGCTCGATCGTTTAATAGAACTTAGGCTTGCTCAGTCACGGCGAGTCGGTTCCGAGGGCCTAATTTTCAAGTTGGAAGATGACACACGACCGAAATAGTAGCGTTGTTCTCCATTGGCAACAGCCATTTTGAAGAGCCGAAGAGTCATTTTCCTGACAAGTCACACGAATTTCCTAGTGGTCGAATCTATACTATGGCACACCACACTTTGCCCCATCGGTCCCACGATTAAGCCTACTTGACTGCCTAATCGAAAGCGAGTATTGATGTCTCTAGTGAAAAAATTAGTGAGGTAACGCATTCTCCATCAAATTCCGCGTGTATTCGAACGGCCGTCTTTTTTTACTCTGCATCAGTATCTTTCAAACCACTTTTGTCTTCGGTCCTCCCGTTAAATCTACTTTCGTTTTTGTAGCGAGACGATTCTTTTTTTCCTTTCTTGAAGAGGGGTTTTGATTGTGTAATCCTGCTTCAGGGTTTGTGGTGATGAACCAGTGCCACAGGTGTGCCTTAAGTTGTTTTTTAGAACGTGAGGCTCAAAGCAACAAGTTGAGGTTGCAAAAACAACAAAAATAAAACAGACGCTAAGAAAAAAACAATAACTGTAATCATAATTTCACATTGTAACAGGCATGAAAGGCATTCCTCATTTCACACACGGAGTATCCTCCAACTATTTTCTTAGTAGTTCTTCATTTTAACTGTTCATGATATATGCTCTGAACACCCAAAAAATCAACAATACAAAAAATCTGCAAATTCCTACACAGGGTTTGGTTATTTTTTGGATCAGGAGCATGGAGACTCATTCCAATCGATTCAGCGTCCAAAAATTAGTGGCAACGATACACCACACGCCTATGTCCTCAGAAATGTGGAACGTGGGGAAAATGGGGGAAACAGTGGGTGTGACGGGTATCAGACCCATTCCATTAGATTCAGGGTTCAAAATTTAGTGGAAAATGATACCCCACACGCCTAGATACCAGAAATCTCAAGAACACATTCAAAATGGGTAAGTAGATATCCATTTTGACCCATTGCCTCTTCTGGTGGGTGCCAATCGTTCCGGGACCCGTCTCATTGGATTCAGCATCCAAAATTTAGTGGAAAATGATACCCCACACGCCTAGATCGCGTAAAATTTCGAAAATCCATTTTTCGGAAAACACACTTTGGAAACCCACCCCTCTCCCCACAAATTTGATCCGATCGGGCTGATAAGTTTTGAGGACCAACTGGAGCCAGAAACGGATCACTGACCAAAATTAAAGGTTTAAAAATTGTCTACTACCAAAATCGGCGCGTACGGAGGACGGACATTTGCAAATTTTGATCAAGACAACTTGAAACGCCCAGAAAAATTCTTTGTGTCGAATCGGAGATATTGACATTTTGCATGAAAACATAGGTTGATTATTCGAGGAATAAAACGAATAACCAAACAAAAGATTCATGACTTCGCCCTCATAATTCCAGCGTAGGTACCGACTGTGCTGAATTATTATAATCAACCGTAAGTCCTGCTGTGCGAACGACTAATCACTTTCGATCCTACCCGATTACACTCTAGCTTTTTACGGAAGTAGCAGTACTTGAGTCGTATGGCCTTTATTCCTGCGACGCCTGTGATATACTCAAGGAAGACCTTTTCTTCTGGAGGTCCATAATGGTTACAATTCGCGTCACGCAAAATGCTTAGATCATACGAGCATTAGCGAACTGTGTCGTGACAAGTGCTATGATTCTTTCGTTTCGGACGCTAAATAGTTGGATTGGGGTAGTATTGATGGGAAGACTGTATGAGTTGCCATTTCCATTTCCATATATATGTTCGATAGGCGCTACGAGAAGAGCAATAAAAAACTATACCTGTGATTTGCTTTTCTGTTACTATGTGCACTGCAGTAGTATGTTTTTGACCTAATTAACCTTCGAGGGTAGAAATAGCGAGAGACAATGACGCGCATTAAACATAGTATACATCAGGCCGTTTAGAAGGTCAAATTGCAATCAAAACACACCAGGTTTAGAACAACATATTAAAAAATCATTTGGGATTCACTGGATGAGCCTAAACTCCCGCTGTAGGCATTCAAACCTTGAAGATATTAAAGTGTGCAATTCGTGCGTCCATCTTCTCATTAAAATTGATGACCATACCGTCATAGGGGTTGATTACAGCTATGAGAATCGAGTAAAAAGACGATTTGGGATGAAAACATTGGTTGTTATTGTTATAGCTTGAAACATTCGTCGTCACTATACCTTGTTTGATATAGTTAATGTTTTATGGTTAAAGTTATTTTTAGAGCAATGTCTGAAGGTAAAGAGATATACATCTGAATATTCATTAAGAACATATAGATTACCGATATTATTATGCAAAACTCATTCAATCTTCACGGAAATCATGGCGGATGGTTGAATAAACAATATTATTATTTACTTAGTGGAGTGACAAACGTTTGGAATAATGTGGTTTGTGGGAACTTTGAATTTTGCAACTCCACGTTTCAAACAACCTAATTGACTGTAGAAGAAAATAAATATGAAGTAAATTGAGGACCAACTTTGTAACTTAGTCAACCGCCTCCTGATCTGATAGACCAACCCACCAGCAGGTTTCTTACATTAATACGAGTAAAGGAGTACTTTTTTCTTTTAATAAGCATATTTGATATCTTGAAAAATTGACTTTTTCAATTAATTCTCTCTTTGTCTACATATTAGCCTGCTGGTTGCCAGCACCATGACACGTAGGGTCATTATGCAAGATGACAAACCCGTAAAGGATGTATGTTCACCACTGGGAGGATGTAGTTTGATCGTGAAGGAGCGTTCATTCAACCTCATCGGATATCGAACTGTGACATAACAGGAGGCAGACAACCATGTTATATATGGACTCTTTGGAAGCGATAAGTAAATTCCATTCGTTTAGGATCAGTGAATGTGGGAGTTGACATGTGCACGTGAAGGCGTCGTCAACAACACGCGATCTTGGAATTCGTGATTAGCCGATTTGATGATCATTCGGTTGGGTTCAACATTGTGTTTTATCAACTGTTCTGTCATGGCTTTTGGGATGTATGACATACGCAATCACCTTCATGAAAATTCACCGTCGCATAAGATTGCGATAGCAACTAGTGTGCATATTGTTGGTGAGGAGAACAGGTGAGAACTAAGAGCGCCATAAGAATGTGCTACTTGTCTTTACACGACAGCAACAAGCCTCGGAACAAGGCTGGTAGTATGGGTAGTATGTATCCAAGTACAATAGTAATCTCCGAAAAGGGACACAGCAACCCAGAATCTCTGCACGTACTTATTTCGGCATTACACTTCACGTCATGGTTACGTTCTCCAAAACCAACTCCGCTCGAATCAATCAAATAGACAAACCGGATCATTCTCCTACAAAACATTGATTCACTAAGGCGTCCAACATAACGGTCAGATAACTAATAACTGTAATTAACGACCCCTCAAGGATGCTGATATTGAATGCGACCTTCCAAACAGGCGACGAGCTCTCGTGTGCATTAATCTATCCCATCCGATGGAAGTTTCGGAATCATCACTTACTTTGATGAATCGGCCTTAACGTTTGATGCTTTTTTGGTTGGTTATTCCTTGGATAATCAACCTGTTTTCATGCAGAAAGTCAATCTCTCCGATTCGGTCCAAAAAAATTTTCTGGGCGTTTCAAGGTGTCTAGATCGAAATTAGCTAGTGTCCGTCTGCCGTCCATGCCAATTTTGGTGGTAGAATATTTTCTAAAAATTGTAAATTTTGGTCAGTGATCCGTTTCTGGCTCTAATTGGTCCTCAAAACTATTCAGCTCGATCAGATAAAATTGGAGTACGGTCAAAATGCGTTATTCGAAAAACGGATTTCCGGCAATCTAGGTATATGTAGGGGTATCATTTCCGAATAAATTTATTTTAGACGCTGAATCCAATTAGACGGGTCCCGGAACGATTGGCGCCCAACGGAAGAGGTAATGGGTAAAAATCTATTTATTCACCTATTTCGAATGTGGATTTTCCGACATTTCTGGTTCTTAGGCGTGTGGGGTATCATTTTCCACGAAATTTCG
The DNA here is from genome assembly GCA_019603395.1 of Cyrtorhinus lividipennis. NCBI lineage: Eukaryota > Metazoa > Arthropoda > Insecta > Hemiptera > Miridae > Cyrtorhinus > Cyrtorhinus lividipennis. Next base: position 12,462,895 of record CM034004.1, read on the forward strand.
GACGCTGATTCCATCGGAATGAGTCTTCATGCTCTTAGTCCGAGGAATAACCAACTCGTGTTCGCAGGGTTTTATCATTTGGGAATTTAATGCTTCATTGGGGGTCGGTACCCCATAGAGTGGAGACACAGTATTGTAAGAGTGTGAATGCAGCGTTGGCGTTCCATTAGTTCACATTAGACGAGACGGTTGAGAAAAACAAATGAGCACCTCCGATTAGTTCCGAAAAATCCCGATTTTCACACCGTTTTTGGGCATACAAACAACATTTATTCAAGTTTATTCGCTCCTTCTATTAAGTAAATAATTGGCCTCTGAAAGAGCATTACAAATCACGAAAACTTTTCAAAACCAGCGAGTATGAAACCAGACATTAAGATTTTGAGCGTCAACTTTGATCGAAATTACATCATCGTCAATGTAATGTAAGAAAAGTGAAAGACGGAATTCTCAATAGGGGTCACTCAATAAATTATAGTCATTTTCGCGTTGACCGGCAAAGGAGATCGGTTTCTGCTTATTCAAGTTCTATTCATGATAGTCCTTTTTCATTCTTGACCAATTTTCTATATTGGTGCGTTTCCATTAGCAATTTACTGCATGCGAATTGATTACAAGGAGGTGAAAAGATCAATCGTTGTGACTCAAGAGTCCGTTAGATAGTCCTCGGTTTTCGTTCGAGTTCCGATTTGATATTCATTCCTGAGCCAGGCAATAACCCCCAATCAACACAGCGCACAAGTTAGCGTGCTAACCGCTGTATGCTCTAATTAGAGATGTCTTGCAGTTAGTCAACTTTTTCCATTGTTCTGGTGAGTTCGCCGAATAGGTACAACAGCGCTGGAATTTCTTCATCGAGCAACAGAATCAAAATCCTAAGATATTTTTGTGTTATTCCTCCTGAACGCTCCCCGAAAAATGTCCAAACTGGAATAACAAAAGAGATTGTAAATTTGACACGGAGAACAGAGGGATTTTGCGTCAGCTTAACACATTTGCTAGCATTATAATTAACAAACATTTTAAAAACAAAACTTGAACTTATTTTAAGAGAGTTTTTATTAGAGTAAAAATTACTGAAACATTTTCAAATCAAGATATTGTGTGGGTGAAATGTTTGAAGGTATTTTGCAGAGTCCTTCATGGAAGGGAATTTCTTTTAGAAACAAGGAAGAGTTTAATTTCACGGCCCTCGTAGTAGGTTATTACGTCTCATCTGCAGACTTTTTTTTTCACTTTGCATAAGCTCGTCACGTTTCTTACTTCATGGGATCTAAAACCTGTTGTAGAAAATCAAGCTTGGAGCATTTTTTACTACTGATTACCCGATTCCTCAACAAAAAAACTTCCCAGACGCTAATCTAGCTGACCATTTCCAAGCGTATTTTGAGAGGCAACTGAAGTGGTAGGATTTATTTGAGCCAATTTCATTTTTTGACGTTCGTGATTTTTTCTCTTTTGCGGGTTCCATAGGTCATTTTGCACTGTAAAGACCGCAAGTTAGTTTGGAATAATGATGTATTGGAAGCAGGCAAATGCCTTCTACTGATGATGATGATGGATGAGGCAATAAATATTGTCGAACGGAAACATGAAAAGTGGTCTAGTTGTCTAATGTGGTCGTCTCTCGTCTCATCATTTTTAAGAAAATTAGCACAAAAAAAAAAAAAAAAAAAAAAAAGACTTCAAGGTTTTGAGGGTTTTTAAACTGGGGGCCTAGCCCGAGATGTTGGGTGCAAAATAACGTCTCCCACTCAGTTGATGTAAAAATCATACCAAACCCCCTCTGGCCTTCCTCTTTAATCATCTCTTCTCGCTACCAAGAAAATGACTAATGGGAAGAGTCAGCGAGATATATTGAGGACTGCCCGACTGTGTAAGTGCCTCCTTTTCAACCAGTGCGTTTTTTTTTATAATAGGCCAGTTTGTGATAATTTGGTTAATAATCCTAACGGGGAATCACACGAGCCAGGAAAATTTGAATGACGCAGGGATTTTTGTTTGATCGCATCAACGGTGATTATTGAGCGGTGTGTTGTGAATCAAGATGATAACATCTTCCAATAAATCCGTCCGAAGTGCTTGTTACTCTCTTACCAGAATGACCAGGTACTCTCCAAGCTATATAATTCGATTCGAGGATTTGTTAGGAAGGATAAAAATCGACGAATAAGATAATCTGACAATGAGACTATCTTCTCGACGATTCTGAAAGTCAATTTTGTTTTCTCACTAATTTCCTTTCTTGTTTTGTTTTTTCTATGTCGGTTAGATAATCTCACCCTAATTTTTTCCCTGAGGATTGTTTTTCCTCTAAATTGCTGCCAAGGCTCTAAAATCCTGAATACAATTATCTTAAGTAAAATTAAACAAGTCGACGAGACGAATTATTGCCACTTTTATTGCACTCAGGTATATAACTGAGTATCGCAAAATTACAGAGCAAAGGAGGCCCCAATTATAAAAAGTGAGCAAGCTCTCTAATTCCTTCGAAAGGAAACCAGGGGAATTCCCGTCAAGACTTTCAAGGGAAGACCCGCTAAAGATGAGAATGTGCCCATGCGATGACGTGGGTAGAGCCTGCAGGCAGATTAGCTTCCGGTCTTAAGGAGAAGAAAATCTAGAATAATTGGAAAATTATAATTAAAAAATAAAATTATAACAATAATTACAGCTGGACCCCGGTACTCACGATTAAGTTTCATAACGGTAAAGAGTGCGGAAGAATATTAAATGTTTTCTGTTTAGTGACTTGAAACGTTGAAAATTTAGTTTTTCCATAAAGGTTTTTGCCATATTTAGCTTTTTTGAACTTCACAAGCATCGTCGTCCCTTGTTACTAACTAAGTTTTTCATAATTTATTTTGTTGTTTTGTTTCGTTGTTTCCAATGTCGACAATTTGTTCTGAATCAGGTGAGCTTTCTTCGAGTTGGATTTTCAAGTGGATTCTGTTTCTTCACTTCAGGTATGTTTTTGCGAACTAACATCTGTTTTAAAGAGTAGGCTTGAAAAATTGATTTGGCTGCATGCATAAGGATGTAGCTGCTGCAATTTACTTCTCCGAATCACTTTCAAAAGTGGTGGAATCTACTATTAGTGGAATTTCCCCCAGATAAGCAACTCAATGTTCTTCAGGTTTTTATTGAGACCATCTTTAAGGGGTACATTTGAGGCTGTGTCAGCTCCGGCCGTATGACTCATTAGAGCGAATCCCCTGATCTCCCCCTGAAGCCTCAGAAGAATTGGGAATGTGAACGTGTTTTCTGCCTACTCATTAGGTATCGACACTCCGTTAAGGTGCTTCGCTTTCGAAAATGAGAAAATGTCGAACACATTATTTCGCACTATTGAGAGGTAGTAAGCTCGCTAAGAAAAAAAAGTTTAAAACGCCGTCAGAACATGATATTAATTGTTGAGATCGTCTACGTTCCTCGGCTAACCGCCTTCATCGTATAGCATCATTTTTCACGAATAATTATTAGCATGCCCAAAGAGCTGATGAACGTCGGACAGAAGACGAATGGGTAGGATATTCGAACGCGGTTGAGATTGTTAAACATTTATTTATTGTGGCATCCATCAAGGTAAGCCTTAATTTGAACCTCATTTGTGAATACAGTTCAAATAATTTTCATGCTCACTCGTAATACTCGTTCAGGAAACGTAATTACCTTAGTCAGATTTGGATTTCACATTACTCGTTCTGCTTGGAATTCACTTGAATTTACTTCAGCATCGGAAAATGAATATGATTGGAAAATGGATTCCGCGAATACATTAATACATAGTCGATATATCCATCAGCTAGATTTCACCGCTTTTCCTCATTTGAATTCAATTGGCACCAAACACTGTTTTGCTCGGTTATCTATAATAATATATTAGCTGGTGTGATACACACGACACATAAAAAACCAAATTGCGAATCTTAGTTAAACACTTTTATAACTTCATTATCATCAGAACCCGGGCGAGGCCCCAAAGCACGGTGCTTTCGTTTATGGAGTTAATCATTACAATGCTTTAATATATATATTTTTTAATTGTAAAAGCAACGTGAAAGGTTTGAAAAACGTTTTTTACCAATCGTCGACGAATTTTTTATGTTAGCCTTCTTCTACCTTTCTTCCTTTTGAGTTGAGATGAATGTTATCAAATTCGAGGGTTACTACACAGTGTTATTTTCAGAGGCCCGTAGGTATTGAAATTCAACTGTATCGAATGATTACGACTTAAAGATTCCGGCTGTGATTGTGATTTTTAAGAATAAGGTTGAACTAAAAGATGTCAACATCCTATTGACCAATAAAGCACTAACCCGACCTCAATAATGAGCTCGGGCACCCGAGCCGGAATCACCTAGAATCACCAGTTTGTGGGATAATATGGAGCATTTCTCCGAATAATGTCGCGCCTGAGGTATATATCTCTGATATGTCTGAAACTTCAAATTTCATGTTCCAAGCTTGGAAGTCAAAATTGAATCGCTAGTCCACCGTGGTTTTTCTAGGTAATTGAACCCGCGTTGGCAAACATTTTGGTCAACTACCCACTCTCAGGCCCATACTTCTGAGGTCGACCGGCCTTGCTGCACATGTTACACAGGAAGGTTGGACGGTGAGGTGTTCTGGAGAACCGGTAGATGAGACTTTTTTCTCGAGTAAATCTTGAGTCTCGTTCACCGACAAGGGCGCCCCCTCTCCTCATCATTGGTCGAGGCTTGTGGCATCAAGTGGATTTTTTTTGTACTCAAAGTAGCTTTTTTGCATTTTCCCTCTTCCTATAATATACTCGAGTTCTGCGAGGTGTGTTTCCTTCGAAAGGTCCTTGTTTTTCGAGTCAATTCCGCCTTCTTGCTTCTAGACTGCTCCTTCCTACGTGCTAATTTTATATCTTATTTTTCAACTTTTGCTTTCAACTTAAATTCCCTCTTCTTCTCTCTTCTTTTGCAGGAGTCGGTCAGTTGGTCGATGAGATAATAAAAATTTCTTCTTTGGAATGTGAACAGCTATGTCCAGCTCGTGTTATGTTCTGATCATAACAATTATTTTTAGTGATACGTATGGTGCCTAGTCCACCAACCTAAACCGTGCCAAACTTCATGACGTGACCATAGATGTATTCGCCGTGCCAAGGCAGGCTATTAGTAGTCCAGGATAGTAATCAGTCGCTTCAGACTGCAGATGAGTACCCTACTGAGAGATCTCTAATGTCTTCTTGAGATTTACTTTTGGAATTGGGTGAATACAGGAACCTGAAGTTAAGAAAGATGAAACAAAAAAGTCGTAATTGAGTTGTAAGTTTGTACGAAGGTGTTGTAAAACTTGCTTGTTTTTGGACTCGAACCAATTCCTAGTTAATCCCTCTTTACTATTTATCCATTACCCCATCAAGTCTAAAATTGATCCCTAAAAAAGTAATCTTTGTGAATTTAGGCTGTGCTAGACCTTAATTATCTCAGTCGGTGAGCATGGGCAACCAATCTAACTTTGGCCAAAATCTACAATTCAAATTCATTAATTCGATCTCCATTTATCATGTTTCAGACATATCTTTGGCGACCTAACGATGGGTTAATTTCAAAGGTATAGATGTATTATTCCAATAAGAATAATAACTCTAACGACTGTTACGCCTCCTTGGGCGCATTCCACAGTAAAAATACCTCCAGACTCCGTACCCGCGGCTTTGTCATATACTTAGTAGCAGGTACCCTCCGGAGGTGGTTCACCTTGAAGAGTGCTGGTTCAGGGTTGGAGAAGTGATACAGACAACGGACTGAGGAGAATGAGAGGGTTCGAACCAGCAAAGGCGGTTAGCAAATTCCGATTCCGTTTATTCGATCGACTCACAAGTTTTAATAAATACAGTTCGAACTCAACGCTACCAGATACAGATGTTTTTTTTTTTTCCCATCAAGGATCATATGCAGCGAACATGGATTTCCTACCTTCGGCATGCGCTTGAGAGGATAAAACCCCTTAGATGGATCCTTGATCCTCAATTCTCCTCGTATGTCAACCATCCTATTACAATTCATATTGATCTGTAAACACCTTTAAGTTTTTCGAACCTCGGATATTGGAGAAAGAACTCACCCGCTGTGACAACTCGACCGGGATCTTTGCTAATTATACATTTCCAGACCACGGAGTCGGAAAAACAGTACAGGCGTCAAATAATGGTGAGAGGGTCCAATCACACTCATCCGGTTGTGTCGCAGATTGTTCTTTTTGCCGCGCATATGCGACTAGTACGCGTTTTTGAAATTGAGTCCGCTCGACAATGACGAGAGCTTTGGTGGACGATTTAAATGAATACACCAGTTGGTTCGCTGAGCTTTCCATGTCTCTTCTCTGTTTCAAAGTCTTCGGAGCTCAAGAACTCTGCGAACTAAATACCGATTCTCACGTTTGGGAAATAACTATAGGTAAGTTCCTATTCCGGAAATAACGCAGTCTATGGAAGCCTCTTTTCACTTGGATTACGACGCTTTACACTTGAACGGAATGCGTCCAATGTTATAAGGATTGGAGTTCGCACCAAGGACACCAACAACGAACCTGCTCTAAAACCCCGGACTTCCAAGTCAAAAAGATTGCGATGGCTTGAGCCACCAAGGCCGATGACCGGGATTATTCACACTGTTGCGAAATGGGTTTTATAGGCAGAGACTCTCGGACCGAAAAACGACGATTCCCAAACGAATTAGCCGTCCCTTTGCAGTGACCTTAGAGAGAGTGATGGCCGGAGCACTGTGCATGTCAACTAGGCCGAACGAGGCAACAAGGCTTGAAGCTCTAAACAAATCCTGGGCATCAATGATTTAGGTGAACGAGAATCAAGATAATTCAGTCAAGTAAGGGTGAAAAGAAAGGGCCTCACACGATTTCTGGCTCAAAAAGAACGTGTAGCTGGTCGTATTTACAATGAACTAGTGCAGGCTTTCTCTATCCACATCCATTGCGTAAACCTAGGTGGCCTCCTCGGGTCTTGGAAGCTACTCTGCCCTGGTTGCTGCAACAGTTTCCGAACTCATCCAACTTAGCCTTCAAACGAGTTTTGTCTGATAAAAACCGGGGATTCAGAGATTATTTCCTTAGCCTCGGATTCATTTGGCCTTCCAAAACAATGGACATCCGCAGGAGTGTAACTTTTTATGGTTTGCACCTCTGCGAGTAAAATAATTATGCTCCCCAATCAGCACGGTCACTTGGCTCCTGGTAAATTTACAGGAAACACATCCCGCACTGTACTACTGATGAATACAGAGGGTGGCGATCGTTCATGCCTAAGCACCCGAAGCCTAATTGAGGCGGTTTGGTTGAAAACGTCTGCCGCCATAAAGTAGAATCTAGTGGTATAATCTTTTGGCCAAGAATCTACGGAATCCTCAGTCAATGGCAGCCCACAATTATTAAAGCAAACATTTTCGGCCTAATAAAGTAGTATTAAATACTAATAATTTAGAACATTTTCCCCCAAACGATTAGTGTAGAGAACGTATCAATCATGTACTCGTTATAGCTTAGCTAGTTTTACCCTCGGTCTGGTTCAACAAAGAACGCGTTATAACCGGTTTTTTCTACATCGAATACTAGGTCTAGTTTATTTTTCTTCCTGATTCGATCGTACGTACGCGAAGCGGGTAAATTATCCAGGTGAGAATGTAAGGAGCTCGAGAAGCGACCGAAAAATGGCGGTAAAGCGGCGGTTGCATAGGTTTGCTTTGCGAGATCAAACTAGTCTTTTCCATTTCTGTACACAACGCGTTTTATTTTTCACTTGAAGGCTGAATACCTACAATCAGCAGTCACCCAAGAAGCCATTGGGTTATCGATAGATCGGACGCCTTGGAAATATGCATTGTCATTTTTTCTCCTCGAATGTACTTGCCAATGTTAGAAAGACACACCCAAACTGTAAGGGTCGTTAGTTAAATTTCAACTTAGTGATTAATTTTCCACAATGCATTTGGAGGAAATCTCTGATTTTGCGGAGTTACTTGTATCTAAAACTTAAATTGAACTAACGATCTACCATAATATGCTGCTTATGATTTATGGGAGAGGGTTGGTTTCCTGGAATTTGGACGCCCAATATTTCCTTTTGGCTCATTTTTTCAATATTTCCCGGGAAAGAGGAGCTGCAAATGGGCACCTTGGTGACCCTTTGATTCACCCTACATTGGGTACCCTCCTTTACAAATGGTTTCTCGATGTTGTATTATTCGGACCTGCGTAACGAGGGAAAGCGGCTTTTTCAAGTCTACAACGAAAATAATTAGGAAAAAATGTCAACAAAAAATTGTTTCTCAACTACTCATATCCAAAATACTCTTGTGAAACCTTCAGATGCCGTCCTCCAGTGTGTTAACATTAGAATGGGATCAGCCTAATTTGGCGCCTGATTGTACTTTAGTCCCAGAATCATCCTTTGCTGTAGCTCTTGGTTGGCCTCTGCCGGTTGAGTCACTCCCTGATTAACCCAGTGCTGGGTTTCTCTCGGGGTGTTGTGCATTGCAAGCAGGATTGCAAAATAGCCCTAAATTAGAGAGCTTTTATGAATTAAAAAAAAATTATTGTTGACTGGTTTGACAGGCAGAATGAAACTCTTCCTACAATAAACCAGTGTAAACATAAGATAGATTAAATTCTAAGTACGCCGTGGCATTGAAAATGTACATACATGCCAAACTTATGATGATAGGAGGCTTATCGTCAATAATAGATCTTTGGATCAATTTTCTTTTTCATTGACTGCCACAATTTTCCTGACCACCACTGTCTTGTCGTCCTTGGCACGTATCTTGATTATTCGACCAGATTTGCCCCGACTCGGTGCTTAAGAACAGAGTCTCACGAGGTTGAACCAGAATGAAAAACCGGTATTTAAAAGCGAATCATTAAATATCGATTTTCTCTCTCATTTTATTAACTTGGAACATCATTAACAGTATTGCAGAAGCAACCGGAGTAAATTGGGTATCCATTCGAGGATGTCCACCAATCGCCACACTATCGCGGGTTAGCCCATAGATAAGTGAGTGATTTCTGTAATTTTGAGGTTGTCTTTCAATTATTACCCACCGAAAAAATGAATCGTCACGAAATGAATACTTTGGGCACATCTCTAAGACATTTAATCAATCCAAGATCCAACTCGAAACATCGGCCAGCCCGTGTCGGAGGTTTCATTCCAAATTCTGGGTGACGAATCAGTCGAATCTAAACCGATTAGTGACTCCATACATTTAACATTCCCGCACATTTTCATTATTTACTTAGAGTAACTTATTGAGGAATCAGGTTGACCCTAAGTGTGGCCTCCTTTGGCGTTAAAATGCGATCCGGCATTCATGGGTCTTTCAACCTGGCTATTTAAACTATTTTTGACCAATGTACGATTTAGAGCGATTTTCTTTTAATGACCTCATCTATGAGCATTACTGTAATAGCTATTGGGTTTTTGTGTTCCATTTTGGTTGGTTATTCCCTGAATAATCAACCCATTTGATCTTCTCATCAATATAAATTTCGTCCACTGTAACTTTTGGATGAGTCAGAGAAAATGGCATGGACTTGTTGGGCTTGGTAAATTTTCAAAAAAGTTATACTTTGGAAACAAATTTTTTTCAACTGAAATTGGTTTTTGAGAAAAAAATTTTTGCATTAGACACATTGGCGTTGTAATGGGAGTGAGTAGCTGAATAGTGCTTGGTGGAGGAGTAAAGAAGGAGCTCAAATTTTGTACAAAGTTCTCGTCTAAACGCCTTTTTTTTAAATTTCGTTTTGTGTAAAATTTGTTATTGGTGTGGAGAATTTGACCAGCTTTGCAACCTGTACATCTTTGTTATACACTAATTAAAATCTACTGAGATGAAATTTTTTTAATTCTTACATTTTCTGTTGGCTCCAGTATCGCCAGAAAGGCGTCCTCCGAGGACTTTGGTGAACACAGTTTCAGTTGGCGACAAAGATTCAGGCGTAGGCTCCGTCGTATTTTCATACACTTTCTCAGTTAGACTAACTGCCGCGTATGCTCCACGAGACGCGTCACCACCTCCGAAAAACCTCTTCATGACGGTAAATTTCTAACTCGATCAAAATTTTATTGGACTATCAGAAGACAAAAATTAACTTCCGGCACAACAAACTTAGCGGAGAGAAAAAAATACCAACACTTGTAAATGAAAATTGGCAAAATTAATTTAATAATTTGTAAACCAACTTCGTTATCGACTGTCGGTTTTACCGCGAAACCTTATCGACTTGAGCGAATCGGTAAGAATCGGGAGTGCGAGTCGGGTGGGTTCATGTCAGAAGGTAAGCGTGGCTCTTATAGTCACCCCCACCGCGAGTCCTGTATGGTCCTCACCCTCTTCTTCGGCTTCAGTCTGGGGGTTAAGACCGCGGGACTTAACTCCTGATGACCACCGGCCTCAGCCCTCGGCTGGTAGTTTACCCCCAGTTCTTCGTTGGGTGGGCCGCACGATCGCCCGTCCTTCATTTGACGAAGGTTTAAAATTTGGTCTATTGTGCCGGCAGAGAGATGCTCTCTCAAAGATAATAAAGTTTTTGATTCTCGAGTATCATAATCGGTAGCTAAACCAGAGAATAACTACCCACCTCATTACATCAATGCGGATGGTCTTGTACCTAAATAGGATCAAGTGGTTCTAAAAATTGAAGATATTGCTGAAATGAATGGTCTTTCCCCATTATTTCTACAACCATGCACATCATACTTTGGAATTGCAATAAATTGATGGAGCTCAAGCGAGGGCAGATAGAGCCAAGCCCCAAAAATCGCGATTTATTCTAGACTGATGCCCGCGAACCCCCTTTTTTTGCAATTTTTGATTCAACGGACGTTTGAAACGACGTAATTGGCAATTTCGTCGAGGAAAATTTTTTCGCTAGTACTCAACCAAAATGTAATAAGTACGGAGCCATTGACCAATTCAGCTATAAGAAGCAAAATTATGAGTCAGTCAAGTGTGCGTAAATACACAATTCACTCCACCGCTAATAATCTGGTATATAACACCGGAAAAAATTGAAATTACTCATTGTACTATACTTATTCAGGGATCAAGATGTTTTGGTAATCTCTTTGCTGATTTACAGGACAAACACTAATTATATACTGCTTTGAATAGAACAAACTATGAAGATAATTTCTACTTGTTGGAACATTATGTAGTGCCAGTAAAATTAATTACTACTAAAAATTGTAATCAAATAATCGCGATTCCACGGATTTTTTTTTTTTTTTTTTTTTTTTTTGGAAAATCCTTCGAGGAATAGGTATGTAAGGTAATTATTGCGTTCTTTGGATTTCGGATCTCCGTGATTTCTCATAAGTGGAAAATCAAGCGTCATATTTATAAGCGTTCCACTGCACCGATTGACGCACATCCTACATCAAAGAATTACAGAACTCTTTTATAGGTGGCTCTAATGAGTGGGTAATCACTTGTAATTGCGATGCTCTATTCGCTCTTCAAGCTAAGTGGCTTCATTCCACTTCAAGCCAATTTATCCATTATTAACCGGTTATACCAATTTACTTTTCCTTGGTCAATTCCAAATTTACGCTTGAAGTACTAATGGTGATGTCCGAAGAGATCGCCAATCCGGTTTTTATGCTCCAAGATGTTCTTTTTTTTTTTTTTTCTTCAGCTCTGAAGTTTTGGTTTACTGATCATGGGGATCTAAATTAACAATACCTGGCCGTCTCATAACAATGGGGTAACAGTGAGGGGTGTTGATAATTTTTTTTTTCTCAATTGCCTGTCGTTTCCCTATTAATATTGTTATTGTTCTATATCGAATGCTGCCCAAACCCGAAGTTCTTATTACGAGCCCATCATGGTCCCGTTGTGAGGTTGGTTTGAGAATCGTGCTACTAACATTTGTGGACAAATAGGTCAAAAACACGATTGCTGGTTTGAAGAAAAGTCCCACTAGCGAATGTTTAGCAGTGTGCAAGCGTCATCTCCACTAGAACGGCTGATATTGTTGTAGCCAATTGATTGTCCTGGTTGGTTCCTTTTACAACCGTCTCTCCTCTGTGATTCCAGCTGGTTCGAAATACTTTGAACGTGAGAAGAAACTGTTATTTCTCACGAATTAAGGGTAGGTTGCGGTATGTCGCCCATACTGACGGACGTTTATGATTGATTACATTTAGGCACAAAAAATAATTACTGACGATTGAAAACGTGAAACCTTGTTTAAATTACTCCCTTGCAAAGAATAAATTTACAAGCAATGATGAATGTGGCTCACTGACTTCTACCTCCCTTGTGACTTACTAATTAAAATTGATAGAATATATTGATCTCGCGGTAATTAGAATCACTCCGAGACCGTTTTGACACTTCTATAACACCGGAGGGAATCCATTTCGCAATTGATTCGGCAGTTTGGACGATAGGTCTATCTCACAGGATCTCCACGACATGGACGGTCGGGCTTCTTTGAAAATCTTGTGCGAACTCAATTTGCACTCTTATGAGACAGGAACGTTTCCAACCCTACGTCGCTGAGTTCGAGTAAGAATTGATTAATGGTTGAGAAGTGACTTGGCTATACGCGCTGCTATAATAATGGGTTTTTCGAGTGACGGCTGATAAACAGTGTTACCAATCCATTTTACCTACATCTACTTTAATTTACGTTTTCTTATTGCTCTTCTTAATCGTACGTCAATTTAGAAAATGACGTGGGCAATTTTGACCTTGGACATATTGAATTCTGTATGGGCACTTCGAAGGTCGACCAGCATGCAGTTCAGGTTTCTTTGAACCAATTTGTTAGAGCAAGCAATAAGACGTAATTTAAAAATGTTGGTAATAATCATCCATCACTGAGATCCCTTGCTTCATCTACTGCTTTTTTCTCGCTTTGTACATCCACAACATAAAACGTGAAAGTACTATGTTTCAAATCCCTCCTCCTTCGAAGAAAGAGTGCTGCAAAATAATGCGCAAGAATAGTTTATTATTCAGACAGAATACTGTGTTTCCATTCTGCCCTCAAAGCCATAGCGCTGCAATCCACTGATTATACTACTGGTACCCTAAAAGCCGCGGCAGAAGCGCATATGCACTTCTCGCGGTGTCCGTAAATTTGTTCGAATAGTTTTTAAAAATTCTCACAGATACGTCAAATTGTTATTGAGGTTCCCGCAGTCTACAAAAATTGCATTACTTTGTGCCTTCATGTTTTAGTCACATGTCAAAAGAAGTAATGCAACATAATACAAAAATCAAAGGTATCGTTGCAGAATAAAGAGGTTAGGTCCTTAATAAGTATCTTCAGCTTAAAGGTAATTTAGCTGATCAGGAGCTCATGGCATAAGTGCTACGCTGATTTTGAGATTATGCGATGAGATTTATTTTTTAATAATAACTCAAAATGTTCAAATACTTACGTACTTCCATTTAAGCTCAAAAACTAAAATCGAGAATGTTCATCCCAATCCATCGCGTTTGATTTCCTTTTGTATTTTCTACGAAGCTCTAATACTGTGCGCTACGCAAAAGCAATATTTAGGTGAATTGCATATGATGGTTTAGACGAGTCACTCCTCCTGTATTCCTATCACACTATTCTCAATTCTATTTACGTTAAATTGTGCCTCTTGTATTAATCGTTGCTCAATGGGCGACCTCGACTTTCTACTTGATGGTGCTAATCATGATTACGTATTCTCCTCCACGTTTTTTGCCTTGGGAATTGACGTTAATCATCTTTCTTCCCCTCTTCACTTGCAATTTTGGAAAACAAACAAAAAATCAGGCAATTGCCATTGAAAGCAAATCTTTCCGTCTTACAGTATGGCTTGAAGCGAATTTCAAGGGAATCGTTTAGAGATGTAACGAGGCAAAATTATCAAGTCATCGGTGTGATAAAAAATCATGATAACCTGCGTGTTGGCAACGAGCGTACGTGGATCAAACAAGATCGGTTAAGTTAAATGATATTTTACTCGTTCATGCAAATTTTCTGAAAAAAAAAGTTTTTGGCAGCAAGTTTATGTAAGTTAAAAGTTTTCCACAATGACAATGACTTGATGAGATCTGTTATTCAGTGTTCCTTTATTTTATCGTCAGGCCAACTATCTAGTTGAAATATACTCATTTCTCCACGATGGAATAGATTGAACACGATTGTAATCGGTTGACATAATTTATATTCGAGGTCACGATAGGTACTAAAGTATGTTTCGCTGCCAGTTTTTCATGTTAGGTAAGTGTAGAATGGGTCAAACTCGTAAAATTTTGATCTAGGTCAAGAATAATCCTGCTATTCGTCGGATACTCGCATCCCAAAGAAAGGTAACGGCTTCGTGGATGGACGATCACCACAGATATTGGGCGTGTTGTTCGAGCTCTAATAGCTGGCTATTCATATTAAAGTTATCGCTGCGGGAACCCCCCACGATGAAATGTGGTGAGAGGGTGTCGAACTTAATTCTCAGTCAAACGATTGAGTTTGAAAAATTAATAATTTGCTTTCAAATGTTGAAATCACTTCTACTGAACCAGTCAGTTCGTCATCGTTTCACCATTTCATAATCTAATAATAAACGGTCATATATCGGATGGGCCCCGCCTCCTTCAAATCTAAAATTACAAAACAATGGGCGAATTTGATTGAAATTCCAAAGTCGATCTACAATTAGTTGAAAGTAAACTGATCCATCATTATACTTCTTTATGGTGGTTTACAATGGTTGAGCAACTTGCGTGAGAGGCCTGATCTTGGGAGTCATTCATTAGATATCGTCTAATGATGATTTGTTGCGAACAGGAAAATCCAGTCTATGACGCTAACTGAACTGAAAATGCACGTGTTTTCCTCAATCGAATTTTCTTAAGTAAGTTCCGGGTACTGAGAAAGACTGGAAGTGATGTGTCATGGAAGCATGTGGTGCGACGCCAACTAAAATTAGAATAATTAGGGTAAATTTCATGATTTTCACTGATTTTGGTTGGTTATTCCTCGAATAATCAACCTATGTTTTTCATTTACTTGCTACGTGGCCAGGGCTTCCAAAAGTTTGAAAACTCCTTTTCGCTCTTACCCTGCCTTTGGCTAGAGCACTCCTTCCGGAACTCATCATAATCGATTCGATCGGAGAAACAACATTCCACACACCTAGATCCTCGAAAATCTTTTAATATCAATGCTCACCTATACCTTGCCTCCTTCTGCGGTAATCTGTTCACAACTTGATTTATTCACCGTACAGGATCCCAAAAATCTCAAAATTCCGTTTCCAGAATACCGCGTTCCTCATTTTGCCCGAAAGAAAACAAATTATTGGGGTGCTGGTTGAGAACTCTCCAATAGTACACCAACAAGAATTTTAATTAATATCATCCAGATAAGCTCAACTTCATCTCTTATTACATGTAGCACAAGACCGGAAAATACGAGGGGAAGAATGGTAACTTTGTACATCATTTTCAGTTGAGTGAAATAAGATAGGGTTTTCCTATGACGCGTTGCAGTCACGAATGATGTCCAACCAACTCGAACCGACCTCTTCGGAACAATCGCTGACTTAAAGAAACTAATACTTCGTGAGATCGTGGAAACCTTTCCAATGATGAATTAGAAACTCAGATTTTTTGTAATAGGCAACGGAAGTGCGTCGTGGAAAAAGCCCGGCGTTCAAACGAATCGCGGATCTCATAAGTCTTACGGAATTTTTTTTTCTCATTTTTATCCGCACGAACATGTCACGTATTACCATCTAGTCACGTATACATACGTGTGCATCAAAAGCGTTGCAATTACAATTCTCTCCTTGATACCAGCGGTGCTGAATCTTCTATAATTAAACAGTATCATAACAGTTTGGCGCGAACACGCAAGTGAACATTATTATTCATTATTATTCGTTGGACATTTTATGAGCCTCCCATAATTTCTGGAGGTGATTTCCGTGCAATCTAATTACTCCTCGGCTAAATTTATACGACAGTCAAGTTGTAAAGGTTGATATCCTGCTCGTACGTAGTTACCAAGGAAAACAACTGATATCATAATGGCTGATACTTATTGGGTATTATATTAGTCGTCAAGATACGACACAATAATTCTGTCAAGGTTGCGCCAATTCCGAAGATGATGACGTTCAGGTACCAGCTAGCTATCAAACGCTCTATGCAAGACTTGAAACGTAGTTAAACGTTAGACGCTCAGCAAAACGATTTCGAATTAAGTGAAGTTCACCACCGCTTTTAACCCCGAGCGATGACGTAAAACCATCTTTTGAAAGGTGAAAAACGTTTTTTTTTTTTCTAAAAAGTAGTCAACGTCGAGAAGAAAGGTATACAGGCACGACTTCTCACATCAATCGCTTACAAGGGTATCCAAGAGTGTAGCAACAGTGATCTGAAGTTGCCTCAATGGAAGCTATAGATAAACTGCTGTTTCATGATCGTAATAAGCTTAGAATGATGCTCAACCTTGTTGAACTCGTGATGACCCTGTTGGTGAAATGACACCTGAGTTCATTCCTTAACGTCATTAGGTGTTCGATAGTAATTGCTACCTCCTAAAGAAATGTTCTAGTCAACCATTGAGTTACGCTCGTAGTAGAGAATTGTGTCGTACTGATTTGTAGCCACAGCAATCTTAGAGGCTTTTAAATTACTACGCTGATTCCATACCTCGACGAACATAAGTCAAGTTGCGAGCTATTGAAAACGAGTGAGACGAAGGTTTTCCCGGGAGCCTTGGCTGGCCCTCTCTAATGTGAGATACACAATTCAACGAATTCCTCTATTATAAGTTTATGGTAGCGATAATGTCCACCGGACTCGATGTAGCCATACACGAGCAATCATCAATCGGTGATGATGATTTGGGTTGTAAAGTCGTGAAACCTCATGTTTTCTTGATCGGATTTGTGGGCAAAGCCGAGCGAATAAATTCGAGAATTACATCAGCTCTTCGAGCGAAAAGAGATACGATTTATGCGACCATTCTCCTCGGACATCGAGCAGCCTTCAACCCAGGAACTGGACCGTTTATCGCCAAAATCAGGCGTATGTATCTTCGTTTCCGAATCAGAGTTGAAGTCAACTAGTCCGCAGGTCAGTATGTAATCCCGTTCCGGTCGTTATCAAAGAGCAGAGTGCAACCATTTAATCTTGTTCCGAGTAGTCCCAAACGTCGTCAACTGCTGCTAATCATTTCATGCACGCCTAAAGGATTTCCAGACATACCCACTTTTTTTTTTTTTTTTTTTTTGCCACAAAACACGTTCAAACTGAAACTTACATTAAAATTAGTTCACTTCATGCCTCGCAGAATTTCAGAAATAAAAATGTGTTAATTATGGAAAATAGGGTTGCGGCTTTGATTGCATGACTATGAAACAGGGAAATTTCTGGTTAATGCATCAAAATAGTGTCCTGTAAGTATCATATTCGTCCACAATACGACAGTAATGATGCGTATTAAACCAGGTTGTTTTGTATCAGATTGAAACGATTCATTTACCGGCAAAACTCGCCAATTTCTATCCACACCTGCATGCTAGCAAACAGTCCTATGTCTGTTGAAAATGTTAAGGAAATTTTATTTAAATACGAAGATATCCATTAAACGTTGTTGACAACACCAATAATCCAATATTATTTATCTTAACTTCCGGGAATTCGAAATTAAAACAACCAGCACTTGAACTGGGAACGAATTTACCGTGCTCTCCCTCCGGAAAGTGACACCTGTCTCTGGCAACGAGAATGAGATTACATCCTCCCCCAAAATGGTTACGATCTGTTACTAGAGATTACCAGCCCGTAGCCAGCCTAGAGAGCAACCAGCCCTAGCACACATGTTTTTTAAGTTTTGAAAGTTGAATATCGCAAGAAGATTGGAAAATCGGTGAATAGAAATCGGTGATTTGGGTTCCAAGGTTTGATGATATATTTTGGATTCGGATAAATTAAAGGAGTTACCTAGAGATTAGAGGCAAGTTTTAGCATCAACCCGAGAGGTTCACGATGAACCTCGTCAGTACTCTCTTTTCACTCAATAAATCAACGCAACGAATTCTACGCGGTTATAATCGTCTCAATAATATTTGATTTAAGCAGACCTTCGCGAAACGTCTACAGTCCACTTACAAATCGAAGACATTTGTGCTGAAAAGATAATTTTTGGAATTCTACGTGCCTACCTACCAATTGTAGTATGTTAAATTTAACATATTCCGCTAAAAAGAAATTCATAGAACCGAACATCCAAATATGGATAACATCTTGCGTCTAATTAATTGCGCGAAGCACGCGATGAAACACATTTTCGGCTCTACACATTACTAATTTTGTTCCTACACTCATATGTAGGTATACCTACTTATCAACTGTCAATGCTGTTATTTATTTAGGGAGGCTAAGAAATTTTTTACTGCAGATGGCCTCAAGTGTTGTCCGTTCGACTACTGCGCGCCATCTTCGAATGAATTACTCATTGCGTTCTTAATCTTTTTACGTGAGTAAAATTAAGGGTCTTGTGAAAACTGGGCCTTGTACGAAATTCATGCTCGTGTTTCATAGCCCGCCTGCTATTTGGAGAGGGAAGTACGTTTAGAACTGGCCGTGTGAAGATTAACTGCACAACCAAAGTGCATAATTTAAATTTGCTTTTCACATTTTCGATCGAGGAATCATGGTGAAAAAAAGTCCTAAGTTCGAGGAAAGAGAGATGCACGAAGTTCTCCGAGATTATTACTCAGTACTCCCTGTGTTGGGTGGTTTCTTCCCATTCCTTCATACTAGAGGGTGGAGGATAGTGTCTCTGATTCATTACACTATCATGTACTCGGTGATGATACTAGCTGAAGTAAACGTGGCCTACACGACCTATCTCGTTCGGGATCGGCCATCCCTTTTATCGCAGAGTCTCCATCTTTTCATCGTCGGCCTAGTCGCAATGGGTTGTTCATTGTTTTTGACGCTACAACGAAGGAAAATTAAGGATTACACCACTATTTTTAATCATCAGTTCAGTATGTGTGAGTACGCTAATAACAACTTTTTCGTGGGAATTTCTAAGAAAACGTCTCAATTGAACAAGGTACGAATTCTGACCTGGTTTGCGATGTACGGATCATGCGGCGTGGTAAGAAACTATGGACGAATCCAGTATATTTGTGGCACTT
This sequence comes from Cyrtorhinus lividipennis, assembly GCA_019603395.1. NCBI lineage: Eukaryota > Metazoa > Arthropoda > Insecta > Hemiptera > Miridae > Cyrtorhinus > Cyrtorhinus lividipennis. Next base: position 12,482,090 of record CM034004.1, read on the forward strand.
TTATCTTTTGACAATACCTTCAAAGGAAAGATCTTAGATCAATCTTGAGTCCAATAACCTCTCAAGATGATCATTTTGAACTCATTCATCCTCTTTTTTGTATAGGTGGGCATTCTTCAACCTGTTATCAACTCTTTCTTCGACATTCATTTTGAAGTCATTCAATTGAACGGGGTCTGGATGAATCTACCGTTTTTAATGTGGTGCCCATGGGATTTGGAAAAGAGCAATACCGCTTGGTTCTGGGCGTTTTTGTTTCAAGGCGTCTACCTGAGTTATTGCGCCGTTGTTGTCACTTCGGCAATCGTCATGCAGTTCAACGTGATCGATCGCTTGTTGGACCAATTTAAACTCATCACATACGGAGTGAAAACTCTCGATCAAAGAGCAAAGATTATCTTCAAGGAGCGTTACCCTATGCTGACTAGGAAACTTAACAAGCGGGCATACGAGAATTGTTTTTACGATTGCATAAAGCAAAGTGTGCTCCACCATCTTAGGGTGGGGAAGTAAGCAAATAAAACATAGTGTTAGATGTGTTAGTGCTAGATGCAAGTTCATCTTAAACCGCATTTGCTCTTCGACTATCAATTAACATTATGTTTTCTTAATCAGTTTATTGTTTCAGAGAGTATAAATCATTTGTAGAGCTTTCAACCGTACCCGTTGCTGTTCCGTTTTACGGAGGTGCTATTTTGTTGGGGATGGCGATGATTACTATGACTGCGGTTAGTATATAATTAAACATGTTAAGTTTTAGGTTAGCTTTGGGATTATCGAAGATTGTATGGCTTTTTGCAAAATTTTCTACGACCTCAAAGATGAACGACCAGAACCCATCCTCTACTCAATTACTTCGATTGCGATTAATTTACATAACTGCATTACTGCCAACATTTTGTCTCTCAATCGAGTTCAGTCTAGCCAAAATTGCAAAATCCGACCCTTGTGATTCCACAGGTTACAACAATCTTCTAAACAGTTTTCTCAAGTTCGCCCCCTTTGTAACATGGCTGGAGTTATTCAAACCTTCAATTGCTTATTGTTTCACTTCCCGGTCAACCCGGTTCTTTATCATTATAGGACGACGATCCACGTATTGGGCCGAAATTTTTCTACGGAATGATGGCAGTCTCCGAATTCATAAACATGTATTTGATCTGCCAAGCCGGCCAGAATTTCGAGGACATTGTAAGAACGACTAGCCCTGCATTGCAATTAATATTGCATCACTTAGATAATATTTATAGAATGCACGTAGAAAAAGATAATTACTGTCGAAGATTGAATCTTCGCATGGGTATGTTTTCTCAAGAGTTTGAACAAGTTTGAACATTTGAGAACATCAATGGATTGATGAATTTACACGCCTTTTCAACGATCGATACTCTCTCCAACAGTAGGCGCCATGTTGTTTTGAATTATCTCCTCTCGTCTTGAGCGATCTTTAGCTTTAGCTTTAGCTTTAGTCTGTTGCCAATTTATAAATGAGCGGCAAATGATATGGATATTTCTTTCCTGTTTGGTTTACGCCCTGAATAACAGAAGCAAACTGGGAGCAATAATGGGAAATAAAATGAGAAGAGATATACTCTAAGCAAGATGTGTTTAAGCATGTATTTCTCAATTTACCCGTCCTACAAATCCCATCTATCCCCACCATTGTTATGCTCACTTCTACATTTTCTTCTCTTAAATTCAGTCTATTATTCTTTATTTAAATCATGTACATGTGGAAACTTTGGAACTTGCTTTATCCCTTGCTACAAAAAAATTGCTCATAGTTACAATATAGTTTAATTTGCCTCTAACTTTCTAACTGTACCGATTCTGACACGGTTTGGGCTTCGTCACTTACGGATGTTGACCATTCCCTCATCATCGTGTCTTGTTTGGTTTTCAAAGAATTAAACTCCTTTCAAGTAGAGCACGTCGTATTCGAACACATTCAATATAATGATATTTTATTATTTTTAATATTGATTTAATATATCTAATTTTATAATTTACTATTACATTTATTATCAACGTTTGAGCTCTAACGAATGTACACAATAGGAAATTTGTGGGTTTCTCTCAACACCATTTTAGCCCCTAACGGATGTTTTTTCTGTATGCAGACGACTGAAATGTTTACTGCTCTGTATCAAACACGATGGTACTTATGGCCCAAAAGAACGCAAAAGGCCCTCATGATCATGAGATTCGGTTGCATACGGCCTCTGAAGTATAAGTGTGCCATGCTGGTGTTAAACATGGAACTCTTCTCTGAAGTGAGTCCCTGAACTGATTCACATAAAACAAGTTTGGATCCACCTTGTCTCGGTTGTTGACTAGATACATCTATGCTCAAACGTCTTTACTTCCTGTTTGAATTTGTTCACAGTTGGTGAATTCTGCGTATTCTATCTTCAATCTCAAAGCAGCGAGTTCCAGTTAGTCGATTTGTTAGAAGAGTAGTATTAGTATAGACGATGGTAAGATTTCCGCACCAAATGCCCGACATGGTAGGTAGGTACATGCTTTTTATGGTATACTTCAAAGAAAAGGCAGTAAATCCCGCTGAAACTTTTATTTGTTATCAATAAACATCCACTTTTCTCTGGATATTTCTCCCATCTGGTCCATAATACGAGTACATGGCCAGAGCGTTCATTTCAATGAAGGAACTATGGAATTAAATTTTGCCATTAACGTTAGTACATAACAATAATAACAGTATAGTGCCATGTGCCAAGTCAATATTTGGAAGAAAATTGCCCTTATCAACTAGATCATGAATCACATTAAAAAATATTCTCTTCCCTAAGTAATTATTAACTAGCACTAAGATGCTAGCGACACAATCCTTGTATCTGAGCTTTTGATTTTGATTCCACCAGATCGAGGAACTGTACATCGTACCATCCCGGCTCATATATTTTCATCTTTAGATCTCCAGCGTTGGCAACATTCTCAATACACCTATTATAATGAATATATGCCGTTAACTCTTAGTCGACATCTAATGTACGTGTAGTAACGTAATGCTCTATCGCCTTTTTTTTTTTTTTTTTCAAGTATAAAAAATATTTTTTATTGTGTCCGTATCGTCACCAACCAAAAGAAATACGAGTTGACTAGAAAAAATAAAGTCAAACTAGAAAATGACGTTTCCTACTTGTCAAGTGCCTACTTACTTTGAACTTTGAATTGAGTTGTTTTTGCCAGCCAGTAAAGGGTGTTCAGAAGTTAAACTCATACGAAGCCGTAATAGTTGCCTCACTGACATCTATAAATAAGGTTTTCTAAAATGCAATTATAAAAATTTACCCACGCTTGGTCAAATCGAGTTAGGTTTACATATATTGCCAAAAAACGATTTACATAATTTTCATCCCCACGTCTGAGTATCCTTTTTACAAGCTATAAAATGTATCTTTACATAGGAAAATCCCCGACTAAAATGAGGAAATCCCAAACTCTGCTTAATTATCAACTCGGGGGAACTAAAAAACTTGTCCTCTGACGCCAGAACAGTGACGTACTTGGCAATAATTTCCTAATCATTTATCCTTTGGGCGGTGTATTAATGGATATTAATGCTCGTTCAAATTAGCGAATAGGACGATTATCTCCTAACAGTTAACACCGTTGTAAACAATCGCTCACGTTTCTTCATGAGGTGATTTCAACTTTTAACCAGTTGAAAACGTTGCGTTGGATTAGTATGGAGGATTTTGCGCCCCAGCGCAGAGCATCAATATATTTATAAAATAGTCCAATGATGATACCAATTATTCAATACACTGCTGCTCAATAGCGCAGTTAACACCGCAAATATGACTGACAGGGAATATAACAAAACAACAACTTACATTTCGTTCACGTTACACCTATCTATTGTGCTTCATACATTATTCATGGAAACATTAGACGGAAATCATATTTCAGAAATACGATATGTGAAAACTACTTGAATAAAATCTCAAATCACTTATAAAATGACGACGTGGATACTAGATTGAAATAATAGTTTGAATGGCCGTGACTGTGTTGACTCATGACATAATGCTAGTCATATTATCAGTTGGAATATCCGACGGTTCACAAAAACTATCTAACAAAAACAGTATAAATTACGGCAAATACCTGCTAATTTGTGTTATTTTTTGAACAGATTTTATCCAAATCTAATTCAGAAGGAATCCGCCTGAGAGTAACATAATGAAATGTTTGATGCGATCCGGATTTTTCAATAAATATTTGATTGATTCAATTTCGTATGATATAGGAATGGAATTTTATATGTGGCCGTCAAATGTCGCGTGTGACTATCAGCAATCAGGTGGCAACTTCCGTCATTTCTTGGGGTCAGAATGCGGACTTCCTCGAGATCCGATTACAAACTAATCGCATTAAACCTATCACTAACGTGGTCGGTCGCGAGTCGCAAAACTAGTCCTATCTTGCAGGCAAAACTAGGAGTCAGTAGTAAAAAAAAAAAAAAAAAAAAAGCGGTTACCGTTGGATTTAATTCAGCAAATCCGTTCTGGCGATTATATCCGGTTTCAACAACCCTTGGAAGCCGGTAGGAGGTGACGGATTTATAACATCCAGCAACCTCGTTACGCTTGGGTGATTTGGCAATTGCGAGATTTGAGGATTTTTTTTCTTGTATGTTTTCTGCATTCTTCACGCCTTGGTAATGAAATAAACATCCAGGCACCACAATTATTATTGTCACGTTTTATGATGAACGGTTATGCCGATCATAGATTAGAGCCGGAATCAGGCCCAACACAGCCAGTCCGCTCTAGGTGTTTTTACATTGTAGCATGTTTTCATTTCTCCATAGGCCGGAGGAAACAGTTTTCATTAACGAGCAAACCACTTTTAAGCCAACTCTCGACGATAAAACATGGGAAATGAGGTGAATAGTATTCTTCATGTTAGACTTGATTTTATTGAACTTTACGAATTTATTATTGAACCTTCAAAAAAGAAAATGGGCTCATGTGTTCAATGACCCCCAATAAACTGAATTCTACACAACTTGCCTCCTATTAGAAAGTCGATTATTCTAGGCGGATCTAGCCTGAATGGGGAGGCGTGTCTTCAATCTGCAGAGTAGATTTAGGAAGAGAAACGTGTTCACAAAATGTAAACAGTAAAATTTGTCTAGAAAGTTAAGAAATGTTTAAAATACCCGCACTCTGTCTCTTCTGAAGGCATTCAGTCCAGAACCCATCTCAATCGATTCTGAGTCCAAAATGTATCGGAATATAATACTCCTTACCGCACCCAAAATGAAGGTTGAATCACAAGGATTGGTTTTTCCTCGGAACAGGCGCAAGGAGATTAATTTAAATCGATTCAGCGTCCATAACCCCTTCCGGTGGGCGTCAATCGTTCCGGAACCCGTTTCATTGCATTCAACGTCTAAAATTTGGTGGAAAATGATACCTCACATGCCTAGGTACCAGAAATCTTGAAAACCACACATTCAAAATGGATAGGTACCCACTTTGACCCATAACCTCTTCCGGTGGGTGCCAATCGTTCCGGGACCCATTTCATTGGATTCAGCATCCAAAATTTTGTCAAAAATAATACTCCTTGATGCCTTGATCGCCAAAATTTTCAGATTTGAAAAAACCTTGAAAGGTCCAGAAAAAAAAATGTTGGACCGAATCGGAGAGATTGAATTTTTGCAAGAAAAAATGAGTTGGGCACAGTTCAAATGGATTCTAAGTGTACAATTTCAAAATTTTTTAAACTTTTTTTTTTGTCCAGTCGGCGACAGGAAAGTTTTTATTTTGATTCTACGTATTTCAAGCAGCAAAAGTTGTTTTGACAGCTACTTTTGACTTTCAGCATCTCAAAAATTTGAGGAGGGATTTTGGTGGAGCAGTTGAACCAGATGCATCACAGCATGATTCGAATGAACAGAAATAAATTCCGTTTCTGAGCCGTTTCCGTCGCAGGTGAGAAATGCTGATCGCAAGTTCATTCTATGAGTGTCGGAAAACATTTTAGAGCCTTAGCGCTGAGGATTAGTAGTAACAGTTGGGGTAGATGATAGGCGGTCATTTATTCCTTCTGCTATTACTTCTTCGAGCTCGATGACACATTAACCATGTCGAAGAGTTTCAATATTGACAATTGCGTAGGAGCGCACGTATTCGACCAATTCATTTATGCTTCTAAAAAGAAGAAAAAGAAAAAAACAAACCTGTATGATTCTCGTCAGACCAGTTCAGACCCTATGCCCCACCTGAAAGGATCACAACTCTAATGTTGGAGGAAACTACGTCAGTTGCTTTTTTGGTTGGTTATTCCTTGAATAATCAACCTATGTTTTCATGATAATGGTCAACCTCTCCGATTCGGCTCAAAATTTTTTTCTGGACGTTTCATGGTGTCTAGATCAAAAAAGGTCAATGTCCGTCCGCCGTACGCCGTACGCCGTCCGCCGTCCATTGTTCACGCCGTTTTTGGTAGTAGAAAATTTTCTAAAAATCTGAAATTTGGGTCAGGGGTCTGTTCCCAGGGGTCTGTTCCCAGCCGAGATGGGTCCTCGAAACTTTGCAGCCCGATCGGGCCAAATTTGGAGGGGGTAGGGGTTTTTTGAAAAATGGATTTTTGAGATTTTGGGTGATTTAGTCGAGTGGGGTGTCATTTTCCACTAAATTTTGGACGCTGAATCCAATAAAATGGGTCCCAGAACAATTGGCACCCACTGGAAGAAGTTATGGGTCATATTGGTTATTTATTACCCAATTTGATTATGTGTTTTCGGGATTTCTGCTACCTAGGCGAGTGGGGTATCATTTTCCACTAAGTTTTGGACGCTGAATTCAATGATGTGTGTCCCAGAACGATTAGCACCCACCGGAAGAAGTTATGGGTCAAAATGGGTATGTATCCACCCATTTTGTATGTGTCAGGATTTCTGGTGCCTAGGCGTGTGGGGTATCATATTCCACTAAATTTTGGACCCTGAATCGATTGGAATGGGTCTGGGACCCGCCACACCCACTGTTTCCCCCATTCGAGGAATAACCAACCCGTGTTTTCTTTCTTCAGACTTCAGACCCTGTGAAGTTCCTCTTCCAATGTAAAACTGGCCTTAGATATTTTACCGGTCGTAGGGCGTCTTAGATGATAAGATTGGAAGGTTCGCGATTTTTTTCTCTTCTAATCGTCAAATTGATCAGCGCGGTCTTATTGTGCAGAGCGGGCCTTGTATTGAGCTTACCGGGGTGCTCCTTTCTTCCCTTGTCAGCTGATTGGAGCTAATGACGAGGGATGTGGGTCATGAATGAGCTTCGGAGGGCATTTTGAGGACGAGAATTACGACCTTAGAAGGGTCAATCGGCAAGATGGAACCTCTCGGCCAAAAATTTTTTTAGAAAATTTTCTACTACCAAAAACGGCGCGGAACACGGACGGCGTACGGCGTACGGACATCGACCTTTTTTGATCAGGACATCATGAAACGTCCAGAAAAAATTTTTGAGCCAAATCGAAGAGGTTGACCATTATCATGAAAACATAGGTTGATTATTCGAGGAACAACCAACCAATAGTCTGCTCGCATGGCAAGAATCTTAAGGATAAATTCTACTAACTAAGGAGCGCTATTGGTGCGTTTCTCGTGCAGCTTATGAACAAAGCCTAGTGTTTCCATTTCCGTTCTTGTCCAAGCTCATCCAAAGTTTAGACATTAGGAGATAAATAATTAGAAAGTCCCCCAACCGTAATATCAAGGTTCTAATAACCAAATAAATTTCCTGGACTGAGACCTGTGTCTACCAAAGTTGTCTATTAGGATGCTAAGCTATCTTCACGACCTTTAATGGGAGACTCGTATCTTGCTACATTACCTGCGGCCAAATTACTCTAAATTAGATGCAAATTAAGCAATCTTCGGAGAATGGTGAGGTTATTTGACACAAATCGTACTGAAATCTAGAAATCGCTTGGCAAAATACACGTTAGGAATATATAAAATTGATAAGTCGATTATTATTCATCACATCATTTGCCTCATTTATCATTCGTCATTCAGCGATCAACAAACACCGTTTTCTTGCCGAATAAATTGGTTTATTAATGTGAAATGTTAAGTGTTCTGTACTCCCAAAGTTCATAGTTTTCATAAATCATGTTTTCATTTCCATTAAAAAAAAATGATTTTGTTATGAAACGAAGAGAGCTAGAGACTTCTATAGAAAGAAAGCAAGGAAGAATGAAAATTTGCTCGTCTGGAGGTTGTTGTTTTTACTTTAACTGGAATTTGTTTAGTTATTTTGGCGCCTAGTTCTAGTTTTCCGATAGAAATCGAAATTATTTTTCGCAGAAATCTTTCTGGCCTCTAATTTTCAAATTCGCCAAGCTGATTCCAGTTATATACATAGGTATATAAAATCCAGAAGAACCACACCGGAACGCGATACAAGCTAAAAGATCATACCAGGAGTTTGTGTTTTTGATTTGCCGTTAATGGTATCACATAAAAGGATGTTTTGACCGCTTAATTTGGACTTTTCAATGAAATTCAAACAATTTAAAATTGTTAGATCACAAAACCGGGTTTCGAAAATTAAAAACTGTCCCAGAGCCTAGTTTTAGGCCAAAAAGTGGTCATTTACGGACGTTGTTTCTTTGTCGATTCCACTCAGAAAGAGCGAACAGAGGAAACATTAGTTCCTTGAAAATATCTTTGAGTCATCAATCCTCATGCTAAAACGACTATGTTTCTGTGGATATTTACAACACTATTGTATTATCTGTTTGTGGATTTTCCTTTTTTCATTTTTATAATTCAATTTTTAAACAAATAACTGCGATACTGGAAATGGGGTTGCTCACCCTCGCAACATCCTTTCAATCACTTCCGGTCTCAAAAGGCAGTATAGGTATCTCATTTCAGCACTGTTCCACGGTTGGTCGGTGGAATCAAAAAGTGTTTTCAATGAATTAATTTCAATATTTGATAATTCATATCAATGCACTGAAATTTGGATGAAACACGATCGAGTCTTCACGAATTTATTCGATTGGGCTAGGTGGTCTCTCATGTTCAGCAAGTACCTGTCATCTACCAACCGGGTTTCCTCCTAAATTTTAAATCAATGAACAAAGTGCCTGTGTTATAATCTGTTGAAATTTAATCAGTATCACTTTTTAAATTTGGTTAATCCATGGTTCTCGGCAGATCAGAATGCTAAAATTACGTTATCGGAAATCTTGATATATGGAATATCCTTTTTCGAATTGAGGACGTTAACAGGTAGGTACCTAATAAAATGTACGTTGAAATTCATAAGAACGAGATTACGATTGTTTTACCGCCATAATTGATGGTCTCAGCCGATTCACCTTCGCAATGCGTAGACTCACTCATTTTAAAATTGATATCTTACTTGAAGAGGACGACATGGGCAGGACCGCACGCGTTTTGGATGAACTCTGATGTAACGAGTTTTTTGGAACCATAACCACCGGTTGTGATTCGGGTACCGGCCGCCGTCCCCGAAGCACGTCGGACGAGATTTTTGAAACAACTGCGATGTTATAGAAGGCAGTACCCGACTATCCCCTTCCTTCTCACACGTTCCAGCAACTCCGTTTTTTTGCCACCTTTTTTATAACCTGAATTAGTCTGAGAATACACCTCTCCGATTCCGCCAATTATCTTTAAAAATCAACGAAGAAAGCCCCACTGCGAATTTGATGAAGAGCGTGACTCGCTGTGAGAGAAACGTCATTGTGTGGGTCGTAGTGAGCCTGTCATTTACGCATGTTATCGCCTCGGTTCACAATTTACAATTTATTTTTTCCTCGTGATCAGGTAAACGGAACTGCATCCTGCCCAGGGATGAAAGGGTTATTTCCTTGCTTTGGGAAATCCTTGGAAACATGAAAATCTAAATGGAAAGTCTTCCTAATTCCTAAATGCTGCATGTGTGTTTGTTATAAAGAACGGAACTTGATATGAACCCAACCAAACTCGAGTTGGTTGCCAAACCAGCTGGCGATGCCCAATCGGAGGTTCTCCATCCCACCGCCGTGGCTAGACTATGACGGGTTTTGATTTTCCTTATAGGCAAGTTCAACAATTAAGGGAAGTATAAAAAAAGACTGACCTTGGAGTTTTTTTTCTCGTGGAGGAGGTGAACGTATCTTAAACTTTCCGTAGAAGTCGATGTACAAGCATCTCTTCACAGGAACTCTTAACTAGCTAACGGACGGAGGATTGAGCTCACTTCAACAGAATGGATGCATTTTTATGGTAAAAACTAAACTCATGCACTGATAGACGGTAAGCTGATTAGTGGAGCAAAGAGAGACCATCTAGGTATTGAGGTACGATTGCAGCTCGTAGGATAATTATTGCAAGTGGCAAATTTCGGAAGTTACGGTTAGAGAAGGGAAGACAATCTTTGAAACCGACGCTGCGAAATACAATCGTGATTCCCAACAACGTTCTTGCAAAGTTCTCAAAAAATCACTTTTTAACATCTTCACAAGAAAATTCACTGAAAGAAACTTTTTTTTTTTAAATTTTACAAGTATTTACAGAACGAGTAAAAACTTGTAAATAGGAAAATTCTAGTAACATTTTGCGAATGACAGACGACAACACCACAGCAGTTTCACGATTTGTATAATGTTCGACCAATTCTCAAATTTCGCGTTTTCATATTTACGAGATTAGAGATTATGTCATGGCGAAACAGTTGGTCGTTCAACTTTGGGTAATATTATGTCATCATGATAATGAAGCTACGAAAAAACAACTGCAACACGATAGCAAACATCATAAAGTTGGATCAAAAAGGTAAATATGGGCTGGGATTGATCTAATCGAAAATAGGACCTATACGATAGGATAATTTAATACTGTACTTACTGTAGACCACCTTTAGCATTATTAGTTTTCACCGCACAAACGCAATAATAATATTTAATAAAATTCCAAGTCACAGAACTTTGAACTGGACAGAATAAATACCTTATCGTCCGAGGCAGGCAATCATTTGGACAACCTAAAATTTTCCCGTAGATTTCCCCGAACCTAAATACTTTTATTCGAATTTATCAATAATTGTTAAGTATGCTTAAATAATTATTACCTCAATGACTGATAGGTCTATTAACTGGCTGTAGCTAATGTTTGTCCGTGGATAATTATTTCTAATCACAGAATTGGAAATTTTGGATTGAAATTAGATCATTAATTTAGGTTGTTTTCTTTTCTCCTCTCGTAATACGGTCCGACTCTAGCTGTCGGAAACCTACTAGCGCTCTCTATCTTCACGTGAAAAAGGCCTAACTGTTATTGTAATTACGCCAGGGAGCTCTGGCTGCAGGTGCGCTCAGAGTAAGCGACTGTGTCCCCTCAAAAACGCAAGTTTCTGAATTTCCAATAAACGTTTCAAGTCGAAAATCGCTGTCATTTAGACTAGAAACCGATGATAAATGTGGGTGTAAACCGCCTCACCCAAGTTCATTTGACCTGGCCATGAACAAGGCAGAAATGACCTTGACCTTGGTTAACCATGGAATGACATTTAATTGTGATTTGTCGATTAAAGTTTTTGAGCAAATCCTCGAAATTCTTGCCACACATGCTTAATACCATAAAATTCCACAAACACTATGTATTACAATCATTTTTAAACCTTACGAAAACAATTTTCAGCATCAAAATTATAGGAATGCACAACATCAGAACACACATAGTAAAATGTAATAATAATATTTATTGACGTCGTAACAGTCTATCAAAGTTTGAATGAGTTGAGCCACTTTGATGGGGATGTATCCCAGATCGGAGGAATGTCCTTGTGATTCCAACCCTAAGTATTACATAACCCCTACGCCGCCTTCTTCGCTTGCTTGATTTTGAGTAACTTCCTTTTTTTCCTTTTCTTGTTTCTTAATTTTTCATTTTGACGGGATTCTTCAGTTTTCGGCGCTTTTATAGTTTTTTTAGCTTTTGATATTTTAGGTTTCTTTTTAACATTGGAAAATGGAACTACGTTTCTATCGGCCACGCCCGTCGGGCCATCTAGAACCGTTTGCAAAGCATATTTGAACATTTCTGCGTTTATTTGCTTCAGTTTATTAACTTCCAGTACTAAATGAGCTTCTCGTTCACCGGCGGTGGATGACGCTGGGCCATCGGTAGCTGGCAACTGGGTCACGAAGTTATATGAAATGCCTTTCTGCAATACATTTTTTTCAAGAAGTTGATCATCCGTTATTGTGATTTCAAATCCAGTGTCGTTGAGGGCTTCTTCATTTGAAGGATTGATGAAACTTTGAACACGCACTGAGGGCTTGAATGTGCTCGAGAAGTCTTTCGATGAGAAAGCGCGGAACATCAAATTTGTCACTGGCCCTTTCTGAGACAGTTTCCTCAAGCACTGATGACTCGAAATGTGCCAAATCCGTACACTCTCGTCGTGAGATCCCGATATCAAATAAACCGAGTCCTTGGTACACGCTAAACAGGAAATCAATTTTTCGTGACCGGAAAAAGTTGAGTCTTTGTCGTCGGACGGTTGGTAGTATTCGGCAATTTTTCTTGGTTTGTCGAACAGATTAGATTCGAATATTCCGCCATCCGAGTTGCCCACAAAGAGGGTGGTCTCGTTCGGTGACAGGGCCAGGCTGGTGGGTCGAGATGGGAAGGCCAGCGAAAGGAGCAGCCGACCTGTAGCCAATTCGAACACCTGAAAGTGAGATAACGGTTAGACAAGCTAAAATTTGAACTGTTTTTAGATGAGCCGGCCAAGGGGAAAATTTCAAGGATACTCGGCGGAAGAAAAGCAGACTAGAAGCGTTGTATGGTTATGGATTTTCAGGTTTCATGAGCGTTTTGTTTTCTATTTATTTTCAAGCGCTCAATATTGTGATGGATTTTAGGCCAACCGCACATTCAGAGGCTGAGACTACGGGGCAGCCAACGAAAGCGTAACACGAATTCGATCTCTCTGTCGTGCCCTAGCCTTGAGTGTGAGGTAGAAATTCTACCAGCAATGGGTCGTGAACGACCACGACTCAGTTTATCCCTCGAAGTCGAAAACTGAACTCAACTAACAGACTGAGCTGTGGCCGTCACTACTTCACGCTTCCAACTAGGCGTAATTTGTAACACGATTGCAAACTTCGAGTGCCAATTTGAACCAGATTTGAGCTCTTTGACCAGAATCATCATCTCTGATCAAAATTTCACATTTTTTAGATCATGTTCTACCTATTTTGAAGATGGATTTTCGAGATTTTGGGTAGGGATGGGACATCGATGTCCGATGTACACAAAACATCGATGTTTTCCGCTCGATATTCGATGTTGAACATCGATGGTGAGAAGGGTCGATAACATCGGCTATCGATGTTACGCCCCATCGATGTGATCGACATTATCGATGTTATTTCCCCCAACATCGATGTTACCTCACCTACCTAGAGAATAGATGATTCGCACCAGATTTATTATGAATAAATAATATTAATGAAAACAAAAAAGGCCTTGCTTCTTCAACCCTCCCTCAGCCTAACCTTGCCAAACCCTCTCTCTTGTCTATCGATTCTTACTATCGAGGCCACTACTTGGAAAAACCACGTGTAACCTCCTTCCTCAATGTCGTGTGCCGTGTTGTGTTTGACCTGATGCTCACGTAGGTAGGTACTGATTGAAGGACAAAAAGTCATATTTTGAAAACATGGATTCTTGGATAAACTACCTATTACTTAGGTAACCTGCAGTCATGCTCCTTCATCTAGTTAATTTTATTAAACTTTATTGTAAATAGCGCTGTTGATGAATTTCAATGATTTTTTAAATTGAATATGTCCAAAAATAGGAAAATATATCAATGTTTCGGGCTTTCAACCATCGACATCGGAAAACATCGATGGTTGAATGGGCTATGTTTCACGACATCGATGTCATGCTACCGATGTTGACATCGATGTTTTTGTTTCAATGTCCCATCCCTAATTTTGGGAACCTAGGAGTGTGGAGTGTCATTTCCCACAAAATTTTGGACGCTAAATCGATTGTAATGAGTAATTGTATGCTCCTGGTCCAAGGAATAACTAACCCCTGTGAAAGAATTCGCGGTGTCTTTCATCTAGACAAGATGAAACGTAAACTGTCAAATTTTGGGGCCAATCGGAAATCCTCTGGCATGACAACATAGGATGATTATCCAAGAAATAAAACGCTGCAAATTCATTCACAGGGGTTGGTTATTACTCGGACCAGGCGCATGGAGACTCACGTCTTCAACAAGGGGAAAATGGGGGAAACAGTGGGTGTGGTGGGTCCCGGACCCAGTCCATCCAGAGGGCGCCAATCGTTCCGGGACCCATTTCATTGGATTCAGCGTCCATAATTTAGTGGAAAATGATACCCCACACGCCTAGGTACCAGAAATGTCAAAAACACATTCAAAATGGGTATATAGATACCCATTTTGACCCATAACTTCTTCGGTGGGCTCAAATTGTTCTGGGACCCACTTCATTGGATTAAGTGTCCAAAATGTAGAGGAAAATAATACTCCACACACCTAGATCGCCAAAAATCTCAAAAATCCATTTTTCGAAATACACATTTTGACCCCTACCCCGCTCAAATTTGGTCCGATTAGCCTGAAAAGTTTTGAGGACCAACTTAAGCAGGGAACGGTCCTCTGACCCAAATTTAAGATTTTTAGAAAATTATCTATTACCAAAGTCGGCGTGGATGGTGGAAGGGGATTTGACTTTTTTGATCTAGAAAATTTGAAACGCCGAAGAAAAAATGTTGGTCCAATCGAAGAGATGGACTTTTTGCATGAAAATATAGGTTGATTATTCCTTGAATATTATTGAATATTATTCCTTGAATAATCAACCTATGATTATTCCTTGAATAATCAACCAATAAACCAGAATCCAAATGTCCGTCCGCCGTCCGCGTCGCTTTTAAAGGTAGACGATTCTCTAAAAATCTGAAATTTTGGTCATGGACCCGCTCTTGTTGCTCCTCGAAACTTTTCAGGCTGATCGACTAAAAATTCGGGGAGGATACAGGTAAAAATATGTTTTTTTGAAACTCGATTTTCAGGTCTTTTGGGGAAGTAGTCATTTGGGGTATCATTTTCCACAAAATATTGGAAGCTGAACCGATAGGGATGGAGTACGGGACACTCAACTTTTATTTAATATCACATACTCTTGCGCTATGGTTTTTCTCCAAGTGCTAATATTGGGCTTACATAGTCACAAGTGCCCTTCAGTGCAGCCGAGCAATTTGCGTTTGCTACTGATGCTTGCGGACCGGCAAAAATCTTACCTAAATATCAATACCTAAATTGACTTTATCAGAGGCAGGCAGTTCAACCAGAGAGCCAGAACTTGAGTAGTACTAATTTTAGAAGTCTGTTCGGATAATTGGAAGAATCCTATTACCTTGCATGTGAAATCTGCTGATATCGATATTATTCGGGCGCGGAGACCTCCAGAAGTGAAGCATAAGTCACCGATTGGTAGATTGTGATCCATCGAACTGAAAAGCGGATCGGATCCATCGATCAGGTTGGCGAGCGTCCACACCGAGATCATCCCATCCTGGCCACCACAGGCGATCAAAGAGCCAGCAGCGTTGAATTTCACGACGGATATCGGCTGATAATGGGCGGCTGCTGTTCCTATCATGCGTCCAGAGGAAGTCTGGAAGAAGACATCGCCACAAGTCAACTAAGAGCATTCAGATGTTACATGGGCGCTTGCCGGTCTTAACACCTTTGACTTACTTGGTACAGGTGCAGTTTCTCGCTAACCGCAACGGCTACGTGAGACGCGTCAGTGGAGAAATCAAAACAGTCGATTTTACCAGGAGCTATGAGACGTTTGCTTTCACAATGCTGCTTGTTGAGAGGCCAGCAATGTATTAGTGGTTTCCCTCGTTCAGAGGCGTACAGACAACCACCTGCGACGGAAATGCAGTGTCGAGGAACGCTCCCACAACCGCGATAATAAGCAATAGCAGTGCCCGTTCCGGAGTCCCACATCGAAATTGGACTATTCTGGAAAAGCCGAGACAACCGATTCAACCACTGTAGCTACAAGACGATTTTTGTACTTTCAAGTCAGTCACTAGGTGGTTCAAATCGTTACTCGTTACGTACCTGGTCCATTGTTGTCACCAAAAAAGCGTTCAAGCACTCCATTTTAATACAAGACTGACGACGAAGTTAGCACAAACCTCAACAAAAATTGGAAGCCAATGTTGGGCCACACAGCTAGGGTAGGACTTCGTTAGAAATGAAATTAAGTATTAAGTTACTTGTGGCTGCGGAGAGCCGGTCATCGTAAACTTCTGAGTTACAAAATACTTTATGCACTACGCTTTGAGTATACAATGGAGATTTTTCATTTCAGAAAATACAACAAAACAAAACATGGAACTCCACGTGATTCTTCTTGATATCGGGTATCAATCAGCGATAGCACGCGGGCTGGCCAACTGCAAGTAAAAGTCTGCAGTGTCGCCGCAAAATATCCGTAGATTCCCTACCCCACCGCAAAAGATTTTTGCTTTTCTCCTATTTGGAAGATTTTAGCGCGGGGGGGGGGGGGGGTGCAACTTGTGAGACATCCTGTATAAGGCATTTTTTAAACTTTTCTTTGTTACAATATAATTGATATTTAATAGTTTACATTAGTGGTATTTCGATATAATCTACAACAATATGATATAGATATTACAATTTGAGTTCCTAAACTTACTGTGTGACTATGCTAATGCTATAACAAAGATCAAAAATTAAAATTGGAAAATCCCGACTGGACGATGCCAATTGACAATTGTTTATCATTCTGGGTGAAACCTGCTTAAAAGTGGAAAGCCTCCTTAGCAGATGTTTTGCGGAAGAGAGTACCTAATTTAATAAAAAAAAAAAAGGACACAGTTTTTACATTTAAAATAAAGCACGCACCTTCAAAATATCTTGCTTGACCTTCGTTTTGGTCGGTACCGGACTTGTTTAATATTTTGTGTTAAACGATACTCCACACGCGTCCCCACTAATCTCAGAATTATTCGAAATTCACCTAGTACCATACACGTCTCTGTAAACCCCCTCTCCCTCCCATAAATCACAGATACCCAGATTACCCATACCCAGTATTTGTTAGCGGTAATCGAATCTTGACTTGTCTGAATGAGCTTATCGTATTGTACGTGCATAAATACCCTACGCCCAATGACCAAAAATCTCGAAGACTCATTTTCATTGACACTTTTTTTCTATCTAGTGCAATCTCTTCAGGATTAATCTGAATTAATTCAGCGTCTGATATTTAGTGAAAAAAAACACCTTTTTCGTCACACGTATACAAAAATGTGTATTCAATAAGTACAACTAAAAAACGGCCGGTACTTCTATGTTAACCCCCTCCCGCTCAACTCCTGCACGACGGCCCCAGGCAACGAGAAAGTTCTCTTTCACATTTAATTAATATGCGTACAGTTTGCGCCAGTATTGAGAAAAAACAAAATTGAGATATTGGTGGTTCCTGGGAATGGCGGAGTAGCGACCTCGACCCAGGGCGCATCGCGCTTGTTTGTGTTCAAAGTCTCTCCGATGAACTGTAACTTTACTGATTTACTGATTGCGGTTTACTGATCTCTTCCCAATGGTCTCACTGATAAGGAATGGGATTTATAGCAAACGCAGACTATCACTTTCTTCATCAGTTACGATGGGAATGCGGGCCAATCTCTTCGAGCTTCCAACTTCCATTAAATACGGTAATTTTCAAAATCTTTAATTATTAATCATAATCCGATGATGGCTTCACCCCGCGCGAATCTCCCCTTAACCTTTAAGGTTTAACGGAAAACTACCCTAACGTCCAAAGGAACATGCACCTTCAATAAGGAGGCGGTTGAGTATAGATCTTATCAATGTACTGCAGGGTTAAAAATATACTTTATTGCAAGAAGTTATAGTGAAAAGTTGTAGTATGGTGTGAAGCAAAGAACATGTATGTGAACATGTGTATTTGGTGCTAAGTTACTCGCATTCGCTCGGTCCAGGATTTCATGTCGTAGGTATCCATTAACTGGAACTCGCCTTTTTGAGATTGTATACCGAATAGGCTGAGTTTACCAACTAAAGACAGAGGACAAGTATTTGTAAAAACAAGGAGGACACGCATTTGAAAGTATTTGTTTGAAAAACATAGAAATAGTAATCATATGAAGTATGGTTCAAGTGATAATTATTATTATGTTGAGACTCACGTCAGAGAACAGTTCCATGTTTAATACCAACATAATACAATCGTACTTCAATGGCCGAATACATCCATGCCTCATCATCATAATGGCCTTCTGTGTTTTGACGGGACGTAAATACCATCTTGTCTTGTATAGAGCAGTAAAGATTTCAACTGACTGGGTACATAGAAAAAAATTTAACTCTTGGGAAATGGGACCCATGAAATTTATGCAATAGGGACTCTATAAAAGTGTAGCTGTTCTTACTACGTCGGCAAAGTCCTGGCCAGATTTGCATATCAAATACATGTTGATGAATTCGGAGAACGCAAGGATCCCGTACATGTATCTTGGTCCAACACGTGGGTCGTCATCCTGTAGAAAAGTAAAAAGGTTCGGTTCGTGAGGGGGGAACAGGCAATCAATAATAATTAATGATTTTCTGTTCCCCAATCACTTATTGCTGATGTGGATCTTGGTTGGTTATTCCTTGGATTAGGAACCAATGTAATCACGCCCAAGATCAAAGGGCTCAACCCACTGTGGTTGGTTCCACTTTTTTTTTTGGTCTGGGACCCGTCTCTTGAATGATTGAAATTATGAATCACATGACTTGGTTCCCAAAAATATAAATTTTTAGAAAAATGTATTTTCTCGATTTTTGGTGATCTAGTGAGACATCAATTTTCTCAAAATGTTGGGCTCTGAATCCATTGAGATATGTCTCAGACCGATTGGCGCCTACTGGAAGTAGGTATGGGTCAAATGGGCCCCCATCTACCAATTTCGAATGTGGGTTTTCAAGATTTTCTATTACCTGGGCGTGCGGGGTTTCATTTTCTACTACATTTTGGACGCTGAATCGATTAGAATGAGTCCGGGACCGATTGGCGCCCACTGGAGGTGGGTACCTCTTCACTTTTATCCCCATGCTCCTGGTCCAAGGAATATCCAACCATTGTGGAAGAATTTGCAACGTCTTTCATACTGACCGCAGTCATTGTTATCAATGCCATCCCCAACAATATGGCTCCTCCGTAAAAAGGTATGGCGTTTGCATAGCAGTGTATTTCCTTCTGTAAGTGATATTCTCTGAAAAGAGATATCATTAGGATAAAAATGGAATCTCAAAATGAAAGCTAAAAATGAATTGTCAGATACCACCTCTGGGTTGTATTGGATTCTCTCGACCGTGAAAAAAAAAAAAGTGAAGAAAAAAACTTGTGAGTGCATGTTTTTGAAGAAAATATTTTAGAAAGTGCCAGCGGAGTAGAGCTTTGTTTAGCTTGCTTACTTCACAACCTTTCGATGGTGAAGTACACTCTGCTTTATGCAATCGTCGAAACATTCATCGAACTCCTTCTTGTTCTGTCTCCTATCCAAACTAGGATATCGCTCCTCAAAGACGGTTTTGGCTCTTTGTTCGAAAGTTTTAATTCCGTAAACTGTAAGTCTGAACTGATCCAAAAGCCGATCAAAGACGTGAAACTGTAGGACGATCGCCGATGTGACGGCTAACGCGCAGTAGGAGAGGAAAGCGGCTTGGAATAGAAAAATGGTGATCCAAGCCACATTGTTGTGCTCCAAATCATATGGGCACCACATCAAGAACGGTAAATTCAACCACACTCCGTTCACTTGTTTACCATCGGTCTGGGAGCCGTAGGACGAGTTGATTACTGGTTGCAGAAGGCCCGCCTGTATTTGGACAAGGAGACAAATGAGGACTCACAAGAATAGTTGAGCGGAGTCAATGTGTATTGCTCACAATTTAGATAATAAATTGAGCAACGCACACATTGACTAATCCGCGGATGCCAGACATTTATACTATTCTTCCGTAATGGCACTTATAATTAGTCCCTTCCGCAATTCATCGTTTATAACTAATATTCTATTTTCCGTTAGTACCTCAATCTCGGATATGGTGATTGTTGAACCCATAGGGAATACACGCTTGCTTAGAACTTTGCATATTACTGTGAGATATTTCGTCGCCATTTCGCTATCCTGTTATCGTTTAATTTAGCAGTAAGAGAGATTGATATTGATAATAACAATATTTTCAATTTGAACTTAATATGTTCAATATTACGCGTAATTTGTTATTAAAACTTTATTTAAAATAATAACGGAGTTTAAAGCGAACGCAAGACAACCATTTTATAGGTTCGTGTTTTGGTTTATTATTAACGGGCAACGTTTTTTGATGTCCACACTGTAAGGAAAAGAAAAAATGTCCGAATGCTCAAACTTACAATTCCACATAGTCCGTACATTGCAAACCAAGCGACTACTCGTTTCATCTTCATCGCCGCTGTTTCCTTTGACAGGCGTTCGAAATACTCATTTTTGGCGTACTCACACATGCTGTACTGATGGTTGTATAGAGTGGTGAAACGTTTCATTTTCTTTCGTTGTAGCGACAACGATGCGGAACAAATCATGCAAACTGTGCCGATAATAAGAAGGTGAAGGGACTGTGACATGAGCGATGTGCG
The DNA here is from genome assembly GCA_019603395.1 of Cyrtorhinus lividipennis. Classification (NCBI taxonomy): domain Eukaryota; kingdom Metazoa; phylum Arthropoda; class Insecta; order Hemiptera; family Miridae; genus Cyrtorhinus; species Cyrtorhinus lividipennis. The sequence goes on from CM034004.1 coordinate 12,502,862, forward strand.
ATCCACGAGGAGGTATGTTGTATATGTCACGTTCAAAACTGTCAGAATCATCACTGCGTACATGAAGGTGTAATGAATTACAGTCGCAATTTTCCACGCTCTAGTGTGCGTAAAAGGGAATATGGCACCGGCAACCGGTAGTAACCCGAACTCATCTCTCAAAATATCGTGCATCTCTCTATCCTCGAGTCGCTTTTCAAACTTCACGGATTTTGACTGCATCTTTTGCATGATTGCTATGAATCAATTCAGAAAAATCAATAGTATTTGCTCGAGGTTGGGGTCTTCGAGCTCAGGGAAGTGCAATGAATTGTATATATAGAAAATTGTTCCAAACGTAGGAATGTGCCTCGGAAATCAATTAAAGGTTGAAAGTGAACAGGTGAACAGCATAAAAACCGAGAAACCGCGAAGATCGTTTCTGTACGTGCTTTTCCTTACGACTCAGATACAAAAGCAGCACAGGGACAAAAGTATAACAATGTCCCTCGGGGACCCTATTTTCTCAGAACCCACTATCAGCCTTGAGTGAAATGTAAAAAATTCAGCTGCGTATCTAAATAAATCATCATTCATAAGTAAGAGTAACAGTTGACAGGTGAGCGAAAATAATGCACCAATCATGTCAATTTACTGTCATCACAAGTTTACCGCAATTGACAAAAGGTACCTAACTGTAATATCAAACTTTCGGTAATATACGTGTCACAGGACTTCCCTGGAAATTGTTCGTATCGCTATTATTCGTGTGGATTTGTGAAAGTACTGTAAATTACGACATTTGTAGTCGTATAACCTCCCCCCCCCCATGTTCGTTAACCCATGTCGTAGGACCCTTTTAAGTTAAAGACACATGCAATGTAGTTAGTATCAACCGATATTATTTTCGCAAGAATTTACAAGTATTACATAATGCTCCTGATTGAAGCTACGAGCCTCAATGAAATAATAACTATCGTTTTTACTCATGGAATATATTCTTCTCGGTGATAATGAGCGGGATTCATACCAGTCTTAAGTGCTTAGCTTTCCATAAAAAAAGGATAGAACGGAAAAATACCTACCAAAGAATCATATTAATTTAAATAAACACCTAACGACTATCAGACCTTACTCTTCAAACAATTAGGTTTGAAGTATTCTCTGTTCGTACTGGTTTATTCGATGACTGGCTGGTTCCCCCATTACTCTCAGAATAGCAACCCTGTTTCCATGAATACTTGTCTAAATCTTCCTGTACGGCGGGAGCTTATTCGCATTTTGCAATTTAAAATTGCTACGGGGTCCTTTGGAGTGGTGCCACCTTTCCAGTGTTTGGAACGTGCCTTCGCACGTTGTAATGGGACATGTGAGAAAATTAACTGAACATTATAGATTTTATAGTCTTCTTAGGAAAAGCTACTTTGCTAAGTTGTTGCATTCGAAGGTATTGGTAAATTAGGGGGGAGAAAATAAATTTTTCATCTTTGAATAAACCAACGTTTCCTAGGCCTAGAGGTGGTGCTTAATAATTCTGCATAGGTACGTCTAGATTACAAAATGCTGTCCCGTGCAATTTCGTTGGTGTGCAAAATGTTCATATTTTTTTGCGGTAATCTCCTATTGGCCGGCACAGAAAGCTTCTAGTACTTACAACATCCGCTAGAGAGCAACAGTCGTGCAATCTAGAGAGCAAGTAATGGTGTGGATTGACGAACTACGAGAGATGAGTGCGCGCGGGAGGCTATTATTGTTACCACTTAGTTGCTGAATCGACAACCGAATGATATTTAATGAAGGAAAACGTTAATATACGACATTTAGTTGAAGATTGAGCATTCCCGGAAACAAATATATCCTATCAACCTGCACTCAAAAACAATCATGTGTAGAACTTTTTTTTTACGTTTCGAAGTGGATAAATTCAAAAATGAGTGCTTCGAAAATGAAATGTTGAAATTATAAGGTGGAACAGTTGCCGCACCTACCTGCGTGCCTACGAGTTATGTATGAAGGTATTTTGAAATCGGGGAAGTAAAGCCCTTTCCTTTGAACAAATAAATGAATGTCGAGTGGATACCTTCGGTTTAATAATCGCATTGGAGTAATACACCCTTTGTATCCATATCGAAAAAAAACTTGGTTTTGGTTGGTTATTCCTTGATAATCATGCAACACATTCATGCAAAAAGTCAATCTCTGTGATTCCACTCAACATTTTTTTCTGGGCGTTTCAAGGTTTCTAGATCAGAATAAGCAAATGTCCGTCCGCCGTCCAAGCCGGTTTTGGTACTTTGTAGAAAATGTTCTGAAAATCTGCAATTAGGGTCAGGGATCCGTTTCCTGCTCTAGTTAGCCCTCAAAACTATTCAGCCCGATCGGACAAAGTGGTGGGAGGGGGGTTAGAATGTTTATTTCTATAAATGAATTTTCAATATTTCTGGTACGCGTAAGGGGTATCATTATCCACTAAATTCTGGACGCTACGCCTGTTGCTTACCGAAAACCGTAGGTATTGGGCTAAACCATGAATACCTATCTACACTTATCAATTCCTGTATAATTTTCCTTTTCAACACATACAAACGGATTAGAATATGTGCGACACATCTGCTTCTTGAGCAGATATTCGTTAGTTCGGATTATTCTTAAGGAGTTTTATGCATAGAGCGAACATAGGTGTATTCCGAGTTGATAATATCTCCGGCAGGAAAAATGACTCTAAAATCAAGCGTGAAAATTTTCAGTGTATTTTATTCGGTACACAGAGACTCATCATTGAATGTCGGCTGGGTGTCGGTGTATCATTGGAAATGTTTTATTCTGGTAAATTGATACTTCCCTGCCTCCAACCTCCCACGACGTATCTGCAGTACGTCAAACTAATAATTTAAAACAAATAATGCAAATTTTGTTACAGGAGTCGGTTATTCCTCGGACCAGGCGCATGGAGACCCATTCCCATCGATTCAGCGTCCGATATTCAGTGGAAAATTATATCCCACACGCCTAGGTTCCAGAAATCTCGAAAACGCACATTTGACATGTGTGAATATATATCCATTTCGACCCATAACCACTTCCAGTGGGTCCCAATCGTTCCGGACCCACGCCTCCAAAATTTCTTCAAACATTTTTTCAGCCTCCAAAATTTAGACCAATGATACCCCACATGCCTAGGTCGCCTAAAATCTCGAAAATCCATATTTCGAAAAACACATTTTGACCTCCCCCCTCCCCCCCACATTTGGCCCGATCGAGCTGAAAATTTTCGAGGACCAACTAGAGTCGGAAACAGGTCCCTGACCAAAATGTCAGATTTTTAGAAAATGTTCTACTACCAAAATCGGCGTAGACGGCGGACGGACATTTGCTAATTTTGACATCTTGAAACTTCCAGATAAAAATTTTGGGCCAAGATTGACTTTTTGCATGAAAATATACGTTGATTGAAGGAATAACCAACCAAAAATAGGGATGAGTTCAGAATGAAACTCCTTCGCAGTCCTTTACCAGGTATTAGGTATCGGTACTGTGAATTCTTCAAATGACAATGGGAAGTAAAAAAAAAAAACTGGAACATCCACGTTTCCAATAGCGGATACGATTTTGAGATCCGGAAGGTTGGAAAGTGGAAAAAAAGTTATCAAGCCCAAGCTGGGGCTATTGGATTAGCCGAGAAAAAGTCGGCTTTTGCGCAAGTTTATCTAATAAAAATGATTCCCCCTCCCTTGACAGTTCCTCGTCGATTTTCTGGTCTTTTCCCTTCTTTCCCTTCCAAACCTTCGATGCTCCTCCTCCCCAACGCCTGATATTTTGCGTTCGAATAAAACTTCTCCCCTTCTTCCCCCGATTCTTCCCATGAAAAGGTGGGCGAGGAGGGGGCCTGGGGGATTGAGCGAATGCGTTAAAAAACAAACAAAAATTCGAAAGTATAACGAATGGACGCTTGTGAAGGGTGGAATTACCAATAGATGGAAAAATTTGAAGCTGAATATAACATTTCAAGAGGAAGGGCAGAAATGTATCGACCCGGACATAACAACCCTTCCAATTCTTGTAGACACGCACTTTCCGGGGTGTTTTTTTTTTTTTCAAAGTGGATCCTGGCCCTCCCCTACCAACAAGTAATAAGCTAACAGCTGAAAACGATAAGAGGCAGAGACATTACGCTTTTGATTCCGATATGTTGTGACCACCTCTTTTTGGGGGTAGGTCTACAATATGCAGCTTTTTTTCATAATTTCAACACTATACTTATTACTTACCCTACTCTTAGAGTTTTTTTTTTAGAACACATGAATTCTTCCAGGGCCATTTTTGAATGAAAGCGATCAGGGGGCAGATATACCGTAGTTGACGTAGGTTGTGAGCAGATATTTCTAATCCACGTATCTGGTCGTGGAAGTTAAACGTACAGTATTATCGGTTTATTCTTGGATTTCCTTGAACAAATTCCTCAATTTAATTAGATTTTAGACATCTTGCGTACACGGCCGTCAAAGGATATATCATTTTCCGAAGTATGTGGCGCTAAATCGATTAAGATTGGTCTTGGTTTTGCATACTTACTGTTTTTCGATCTAGATTAATGATGATAATAACCAAGGATTAATAAACCGTAGAGGATGACCTTAACACCTAAACAAAACAATTTTTTTTTTTTCCTTTAATTGACAGTGTAATGGGAGAGAAAGTTCTGAAGAAAATTTTAATTTTAAAGAGAAATGTGATAATGCAATAAAAATCTCCTGTTTTTTGTTTGCCAGTTTTGAAATAACAAATGAATGTATTGTAACATTCAGACTTCTAAAATATCTGAAGAAATTATTCAAATCTTCGGAATTGGTAGGCAATATTGTGAGTTTCATCGGATGTTTCTTCCATCTCTATTTAAAGGATTAGTGTACAACAAGCCTCATCGTCGCCCAGCTACCTTGGGTAGCTTGAAATTTCAATTTTTCCCTTTTCGTTTTCATGGGTTCGGATTAACCGCTGCTTGAGTGAGAGGGAAGGGGATTATGTAGAAAAGATGGAAGCCCGCGGGAACCAGAGTAGGATAATTCGTCACAGTCGCCATATTGAGACGAAGTACCGATTTCTTTTCGTCCAAATAAGACAATTTCCTCGCGAAGGGTTTTCCTTTTTTTAGTGAATCAGTTCGTCATACCGGCGACCTAGTCGTGAGAACACTTTACATAAACCGTGGTTAAAACCTAAATCGCTTCGTCCTGGGCTTGGTCCATCTTCCCATGTTTATTGAATGAAATTCCGGGCGGCGGTTCTTACAAGAAGATACAATATTAGCGCTTTTTATACGTTTTTATTTGGAGGGTCAGGGAATTTGAGGAGGTAAGGTTTTTGATTTGACGCAGTTTACCCGGGTCAGTGTCAATAATCTGTGGAAAAGAAGAAAGAAAGCGGTGTACTGTAGATGGTTCGAAACTCATAGAGGGATGCTATAAACACGGCGCTTTTGGATATTGAAGAGTTGTGAGTTATATCTCAAGCTGCTAGTACATTCATCCAAACAATTTCTTTCCAAACATTTTCTATTCGTTAGAAGAAACGGTTAAATCTAAGATCCTACCACCAGCGAGTTACTTTCAAGTTTGGAACTCAACGCATGTTCCAATGCTGAGTGAAAACGATGACCGAGATACTCGTAGAACCTGTCAGGTTGTGATGTCTACAACTTCAATTTCAAGAGTTTTTCTCAGGTAGAGTTTTGCGTTTTATCGCCAAGGGAGAAATAAGCAAGTTGTTGAAAGTAGGTACGATTTTTTCCCCAACTAGCTCTGCCCGCGACTTGAAATTGAAGAGCGCAACTTGTTCCTATAACCCGGCAGGTGGCCGGATGTTGTGGTATGTAGGTATGTTTCCAAGTGTCTGCGGCCTTCGATGTAATGATTCTGGCTCTACGCACAACAATGTTTTTTCTCGTCTGTCTCTACTGGTTTTTATTTTGATACATTTTTTGCATTTTTGTGAAAGCTTTACAATAACTTCTCAATTTCTTTCGATTGCTCTAGAAGGAACGCGCAGCGAAAATGAGCAAGCGGTGGAGTAACGACCACGCCTGCAGTACTCCCACAAGGATATTTACACATGTTGGAAATATCCTCGGACGTCACTAGGCGAGATTATCTTGAAATTAAATATCACTCCTCGATGAAGATCCAAGAAGAAAGTAGCGCCTTCTCTGGAGGAAGTGCATCTGTTTGCGTATTCAAAAGACGACCACTTCCCTCAGACAGCTCTCAAGATCTTGGCAACGGCCTTTCTTCGTCAACGGAAGTTTCAAGCCACGTGGCTGTATTCAAATTTGTTCGGGGCATGTGCGTCCAGTCGAACGGAATCGTGTTTAGTTCAAATTAGACAGCTGTGTGCGAACCACGACATTTTTGCGTAAGCCATTCTGATCTGTGAAGCACAGAAAAGCGTATCCTGCCTCAGTTTTTACTGATTCGCGAAGGGTTAAATACGATTTGGTTGTTTTGATTAGTTATAAAAATAATGTTTTTGGCAAAGCAGAGTTACTCACGAAACTTTCAACTGCTGCTATAAGCTTTGGGACATAATTAAGAAAGCATTGAGAGCAAAAATGTCTTGTGTGAGTATTTACGACAACGAAACTAATACAGCCCGAATATCCTTCGATTACGATGCCACCTCATTCTATATATCAAGCACAGGGCAAACAATTACATAATTTTAGAGAGAGATTAGGTGAATTTAGAGTTGGAACATTTCTTTTGGTGCCTACCTGAGTAAACGAAAATTCTACTATCCAAATAATTCAATTTTCAATTGTCTTTGACTAGGTTCGCATCAAAACAATGATGTACTCGTTTCATTCATGTGCGCTCGGACAATGGGCAACCGCTAGCCGCTCTTATTCTCAACCTATTTGAATATCTGAACAGACGCTTTTAAAAGAGGCGAAGAAAAAATCGAGCCGAAGTAAGACGGGAAATCGGATAGCTGGTTGGAGGTATAGAAAACTGGAGACTTGCGTGATCGGGTAAGTAGAGCCGCCAACCGAGTGTGCTGATACTCAGCGTCGGTTTCTCACAATTCTAGCTCCTTCATCATATAATATTCTCACATTAAATCCAATCAGGAATTACTCACCGTGAGATTTGAGAAATGTTACGCATATTTGCTTCCTGTTATCCAAGCAGTTTCTTTTCTTAAGGCCACCGCCTTCTAAGACAATAATTGACCGTTTATTAAAAAAATTAATAATGCAAGGCATGTTCACAAACCTGCATTCTCCCCACGGTCACTGCAAATATATAAACTGGTTCTCATATTAATTGGAAAGTTGGAATGAATTAAAGTGGAAAAGAAGGAAATTTCCACCACCTCTG